>CM031243.1:822855456-823242398 GCA_018340775.1 Taxus wallichiana var. yunnanensis
AAGACATCAACAAAGCGTGTCCCTAAAGACGATTTCCCATTACCATCCATAGACGTTATTGTTGATGCAGCAAACTGGTTTTGAACTTTTGTCTCTCATGGATGGATTCTCGGGATACAATCAAATCAGAATATCTGAGCAAGATCAAGCTAAAACCATGTTTATAACTCCTTGGGAACCTATTGCTACTGTTGTTATGCCATTCGGTCTTAAGAACACTTGGTGCTTTTACATCATACCGGCGAGCCATGACATACATATTTCACGATCTAATTCATAAAATCGTGGAATCTTACGTAGACGACTTATTGGCTAAGGCCAAAAAGCACTGTGACCATCCCGAAGTACTCCGCATCATTCTTTCACGCCTAATAGAATACGAGAGTCACGCTAAACCGTAGAAATGCGTCTTTGGTGTAACAGGAGGAAAGCTCCTAGGTTACATCATATCATCACGAGGGATCGATGTTGATCCAACCAAAATTCGGGCTGTCCTCGAAATGGTCCCACCTTCGAGTGAATCTGGAATCAGATCATTTCTCGAGAAAGCTAGGTGCAATCCGAAGATTCATCCTGACTTAAGCTTCGCTATTCATCCAATCAACAATTTACTCAAGAAAGACTATAGCATTGATTGGACCGAAGACTGCAACGAAGCTTTCAACGCAGTTAAACGTTTCTTGCTGTCACCACCTACGCTAATGCCACCTAAGCTGGATCACCCGTTAATCCTATATTCGTGAGCTACCAATGTCTCGCTGGCCTGTATGTTGGCCCAAGAAGACGATGACAAGAGAGAACGTGTGATTTATTTCATTAGCCGAACACTGCTCGACTATGAAACACGCTATACACAAGCAGAGCGAGAATGTCTTGCCATAGTCTTTGCTACTAAACGTCTAAGACATTACATGTTGAATCAAGAAACAAAGGTCATGGTAAAGATGGACCATTTATGGACTTTTCTCACACAAGGTTCCTTATCCAAAAAGGCTGGACGTTTTATAACCTTAATGGGAGAGTTCGAATTAACATTTGTAAATCAGAAGTCAGTTAAAGGACAAATCATCGCGGATTGGTTAGCTGACAACCCATTAGACGGAGGCGATCTAGTAGATTTGGATTTTCCAGATGAATGCGTATACTACATCGAAACTCGACCTGCTATTTCTGAGTGCCCTTGGTACACTGATATCATTAATTATATCATGGACCATACGTACCAGATGCAGTGACACCACAACAAAGAAGGCGATTACGCATAATCGTAGCCAAATATGTCATTATAGAGCAGGTGCTCTATCGAAAAGCATTCGATGGAATGCTCTTAAGGTGTGTCGACACAGAAGAGTCCAAGAGGATTCTCCATGAATCCCACAGCGGTATATGTGGAGGCCACTTCGGTGGCCATGCCACCGCTCGAAAAATACATCGAATGGGCTATTTCTGGCCCACTCTAGAACATGACGCGATAGAGTTTGCACGCAGGTGTCATAAGTGCCAAGAATTCTCCCACGAGATCCACATGCCAGCACAAGCTCTGCAACCAATCGCTACTCCATGGCCCTTTTCTACATGGGGCCTAGACTTAATAGGGAAATTCTCTCCCTCATCCACAGATGGCCATAATTTTATAATCACGGCCACTGAATATTTTACCAAATGGGTGGAGGCCATGCCTCTTACTACTGTACCTGGTTCTGTAATCGCTAAGTTCATTTTAAATCAAATCATTTGTAGGTACGGTATCCCACAAATCATTATCTCAGATAATGGAACTTCTTTCAAGAATGAAGAAGTTCATGAACTATGCAACAAATTTAAAATAAGCCATCATACGGCTTCCTTGTATTATCCCCAAGCCAATGGGCAGGCTGAAGCAACAAACAAAACGCTGAAAGCCATTCTCCTTAAAACGGTGAAAGAAAACAAGTGAGATTGGCATTTGAAGTTATATCCGGCCTTGTGGGCCCACCGAACCTCAATAAGAACACCAACAGGAGCAACTCCTTTCTCGCTAGTATTTGGGGCAGAAGCAGTTCTCCCGCTTGAGGTCGAAATACCCAGTCTCCACATTTCACTACAAGGGATTCTGGATGAAGACGCTTACAGAGAAGCACGTCTTTCCCAATTAGAAAGCCTAGATGAAATTAGGTTAGATGCTGAACAATGGCATAGAGCTTATGCTGACCGAATGTGCCGGCAGTATAACAAGAAGGTTTATGAACGTGATATATACGAAGGTGATCTAGTTCTAAGACTAGACAGCCGGATCGACAAGAAGACCGGCGAAGGAAGGAAATTCCAGCCCAAATGGTTGGGCCCATACCGAGTCACGAAGGACTATGGAAATGGTGCATACCTCTTATGCACGCTAGAAGGTGAGGAATTTGGTGAAACAGTCAATTCCCTCGCACCTCAAGCGTTTCTATGCATAAGCAGCTAGCGCTACCTATATAACTATCTACATTGCATCTTCATATAGATTTAGATCATTTTGTCCACTTGTTCTTACACAAATTGTGATCAAGGAATCTATTCTCAAAGTAATTCATTACAAACTCATGATGTTGTTGGCACAAAACTTTCTAATCATATCTCTCCATTTTCGCGATATCATCAATCACTTCAGAATCTTTTATCAAATAAAATCAAACATGACGAAGTCTTAACGGTAACCATACCAAGATCTGCAAGTTTGTTCTCACTTTGATTTCTTCTTAGGATAGGTGTCTTGCCTATGGTCTGTTCTAGAAGCTTCATGGTGTCACATCTATCCCATATATACATCTCTTTGGAAATAAGCATATACTGACATTTTACTCAAAAAGACAAGTCAAAAAGTGATTAAACAAAAATTTTATTTTTACACATTTCCTTGCCCTCTACCAACCTTCTATGTGATGAGCTTCAAGTCTCTTACTAGTGACGTAGGGTTGGGAAAGGATGGAAATGCCCTTACTCGCCTATGCCTTGCCCATGGTGATAAACCCATGCTTCTTACTAGTAGCATGGGGCAAAGTGTAGGGGGTCCTCTAGACAATGCAAACGTTAAAAGGTCATAAACAAACTATTCAAACTTTGAGTCAAAAACGAATGAATCAGATGTTCAAAATTCCAAGAGAGTTAAAAATCCTAAAAACCAGATTTTGTCTACTATGTGGCCATCTACGGGTCTAAGTCTGGATAAACCGCAAAGCAAGTTACACCCAAAACTATGAAGTCATTCGGGTGGAGTAAGCTTGTAGTTTTCAATTTGGTTCCACCAAAGCTTCGTCTGTCTTTCATCACTATCATTTCACCATATTTCATAACTTGCGCCCTTCTTGGCTCTTGGTGATGAGCCCTCGCATCTTACTAGTTGCGTGGAGTTAGGAGTGGGGCAAGTTAATCTGTTCATCATACTGGTTATTTTCATCACTTTGCCAAAACAAACATGAGGTATCCAAATTGCTCACAGAAGCTAAGATTTAAGATCACAATATATCTACAATATCATGTATCAGCATCATGAAACACAAAAAGAAAGCAAGCATTTGCATCATCTGTTCTCCATTGCATACATTCTAGAAAGCATATAAAACATACATCGTAGTATACACAGGAAGCAGTTGGAAATAGAAAGGGAAAACACGAGTGACAAGTTTTGATCCAAAAACGAATGCATATATATAAATAATCAATGTTTATATACAATGCCATCATGCTCTAGGCATGGTCAAAATGCTCAAAGAGCCCGTGATATACAAAAGAATCTATAATACAAAATGCACAGGGCCAAGTCGCCTCTCAACCCCTACGCGACCCCTCCGAGGGTGCGCGCCCTCGCCTAGGACTCCGGCTACGCCGGCGCTCTGAATGCACGGAGGGCTCAGGGTCTCGAGGAGCAGCCACGGTCTCGCCACGAGAATGGCTCCTCATAAGACGCTCGGCTGTCCTATAGCCTGCCAACTCTGTACGGAGAGTCGACACCATCCTGGCCACATGCCAAACGGGAGCGAAGACGTCAGTATGCCTACCGGCTGCTGAAGGCTCCCCGACATCTACAGATAGCTCCGCACGGGTCTTATCCATAGGGATCATCAGAGAATCAGTGCATACCCTACGGATTAGATCCCGCCACTCATCAACAGTCTCTGCAAAACAAAGAAGAAAAACGAATTAGAAACTAGGCAAGAGACTAAAAGATACAATATCAAAACATAAGGAGAGATAGCAATTAAAAATCCTAAATTAAACAAACATTGAAAAGATGAGAGGATAACTTACTCGGGTCACCGGGCCTCCAAGATGGGTCACTAGGGGCCAGCACCCGCCGCAGATGCCGCTGCCGACTGAGGGGCTGCTCCTGTAGTAGGAGCAACATGACGCCCCGCAACTGACTCATCCTCTCCACCATGGCCCTGGGAGAGTGGCTCCTCTGAAGCTAGAGTCTCTCTCTCTGCACTCTGCTCGGCCCTCTCCGCCTGCAAAATATCCTGAGTGTCATGCCACTCAGGATCGCTATCATCCGTCTGCTCCTCCGATCCTCCCTCTGTAAACTCCTCAGAATCGGAGTCAATATCTATGGGTCATCACTACTATGAGCAGGACCCGCAGCAATCTGAAGTAAAGGTGCCCGAGGCACACCAGCTCTCCCTCTAGCCCGAACTATCCTCCTGGCTGCAATGGGAGTGCCAGGAGTGATCACTGTCCAACCACGGCCTCTAGGCCCCCCTCTAGCCTCGCGGACTGATCTATAAACTGGTGCCACTGGGGGAAGCATGCCCGCATATGGAAGGCCGAACTGCTGAGGAACTCTGCCAAAAGGGTGTACCTCCACCCATCCCACGCGGTCGATAAGCTGCCCTGTGGTGGAGCAGAGATCAATGTAAGGGTCTCCTCGCCCCATATGCCGGCCATAAGCCGGTACGGCGTCGCCTCCATATCTGCTGTGGTAAGGGAGGCAATTGGCTGGTGAGGTGCTCTAAGCACCGACATATCTCGACCATCTAGCCGCCCTCACACCCCGGGTCTCGCCACCTCTACCCTCTGCCATAAGGAATAAAATGCTCATACACCCAACTCATGACTAGAGTCGGGTGGCTCAATGACTGTCCCCGCAAAATGGACCACCCCGTATAAGTCATGATAGGTGGTCCCCAAATATCTCGCGCCCTGCATATATCCGGCCATGCCCTCTATCTCGTGCAATGATGGGGGCCCAAAGAAGATAGTAAAGTATCCCCCTCCTTGTCCCCGATCAGCCTCGAGGCAAGGATCCCCATGATAGCCTGTCGAAATATGGGGATGGGCAAAGAAGGAATGGATCGACTCTCACTCCTTCTTCTTCGACCCCGTGAGATGGTCGCATCCCCCATGTAGCCTACCCCACTGCGGCAATGCTGCTGGACCCTACTGTCTCCAGTGTGAGTCTCCTCCCGATGATCGGGACCCCCAGGATACTGGTAGACATCCTCCAAAGTGATGGTCCACTCACCACGGACCCCTGGCAATCGGAAAGTGTTCCGATCTGCATCCCAATATGAGAATAAGTCACAAAGAATGTGACTAGATGGCGTGACATGGGGCACGCGCGATATACGCAATATGCCGGCCCTCTGTAATGTATCCTCCTCATCCTGAGAAAGGGCATCCAATACCCCCGAAGCCAATCACACTCTCTCTCTCGGCTCCATCTGATATACTCCTCCCTCGCCTGCATACACCCAAAAACACACAAAACAGAGCAAGTTAGTATCTAATCAATATCGAGAGAGTCATAAAAGCATATAGAAATGATAAAAGTACAAGTACAGTCTCCAAAATAGGTTCCTTTTGCATTCTGTGCAAAACCGCCACCCTGAGCAGAGGGGCGGTTTTGTAACCGCCGCCTTGAAGGCGGCGGTGCAGTAACCGCCGCCCGAACAGGCGGCGGTCATGTACCGCCTCCTGCCAGGCGGCGGCGGTCGCGGTCCGAAACCCGCGCGGGTTTTTAACCCTAAAAAGCCCAAAAAATGCAAAAAATGACCATTTTAACTAAAAACAAAGCCTACCCAGTAGGCGCCCCCCCTAGATGGACCTTTTGAACCTAACATTTTCAAAAATAATCCCCCCATTGCAAAGAATTTGCCATTTCAAATTTGAAGAGGGAAAAACACAAAATGGAAGAAAACCAACCTGTGATCTCGAGGTCGGTGTTCCGCACGTGGAGGCATGATCACGATCTCACTGCGAACGTTTCGACTCTACTCACGTGAGAAACCATCACCGTGGGTCCCAGAGCTCAAAATCAATCAAATCGACTCGCGCAAATGAATAGGAAAATGGGCCCACTTTCATATATATATCGTTCTGTTTCGTTTTAAAATGACTTTTTCGCAGGTTTGGAGCGCTGTGGAGGTAAGTTTCTATCCCCGCACGAATGGTACGTTCTCCTTCCCTATTATTTTAGCGTTTATCTTCCAAGTTATTGCATCTATCTGCACTTGAGTTCTCTTTTCATTTTGCAGGTAGCGGGAATTTCGATGGCGTCATCTCAACACACGGACGAGTAAGGTATAGCTTCTAACTCCCCATTTCGGGACTCGCCATACTGACCCACCGCTTTTATGCCTCTTCATGGCTAAAACGCTTCTCCGAGGGGGCAATATGTACGTACCCAAAATTGTAAGGTACTCAGATCGCCATGTGCAACAAAGGTAATAAAGTGCCCCGATGATGATACAGTCTCCTCGCAAGGTGTTCGGGATCCGAAAAGCCCTCGAGTATGCGTTAACATCCCGCATGCCCCGCTTAGCCCCCGCCCTTTGTTTTCCCCTTTTTCCCTCTTTCCTTGGCCTCTTGACCTTCAAGATGAAACCACCGCCCGAGGCGGCGGCACACGTGACCGCCACCACGAGGCGGCGGTCCTCAGAACCGCCACCCCGCCGAGCGGCGGTCCCGTGCGCGTTTTCCAGAATGCTCTTTTGACGTGACTCGCGTGAAATATCACGATTCACCAGCTTTTCTTTGCCGACTTGAGCATGCATTAATGTTTTTTGGTCCCCGAAATGCAGTTTTTTCCTTTGTTTATTGTTTAGGAGTTCAATTTGGTTTTGGTTCTTGATGTTGAATTCCTATAAATGCATGGTTTGTGCACATGCAAATGGTCCGAATTTGTGAAGAATTTGGTGAAGCTTTGAGTTGGAGCTTTTGGTTTTTTTGCTTGTTAGAGTCTTCTCATTTTAGTGTTTTAGTTAGTTAGCTTAGGATTGATAGCATAGTTTATTTCATACTTTTGTTAGTATTGCTCAATTGCTGGTAAGCCACGCACTCCATCTTGTGCAGCAAAAGTGTTGTTGTTCCATCCAATCCAGTTAGAAGCTTGCCTCTGAATTCCTCTTTGCTGTAGATTTGTTTTACTGTGACTTAGAGTTCTTAGTTCAATTCATTATATACCTGGTTAGCTTTATTCAGCTGTTGGTAAGCCACATATCCAACTTGTGCAAGCAGTGTCTTTATTTTGGAACGAATAGCTTAGGAAGCCATTAAAGTTGCAGGTTTTGCTCTTCGTATAGGATAGTTACAGGTTCTGGTCACTTCATGTTGCATGACTCGCAGTAAAATCCCGCTAGGAATCACATAAGCCAAGCTCTGTACTCTTGCGCTATCCCTCTCCTACTCGCATTCTCGGTCTGCATTCTGAGCTGTCCTTGTCCCAAAATCTACTCCTATCGGTGCTAGCATTACACGCTTTTCTGGATCCACGTGAACACGAAAGAACGAGGAGATCATACTGAGGGGACGAGATCACATACACCATCGGATTCGCCACTGTTCTGCGGAATCCAGGTTTTAAATTTCAAAGTTCTAGTCAGATTCATATCAAATAGAGTAGTTAATCGCTTTATTTCATTTCATTCTATTCTCGACATTGCCAGGGAAGCTATGGGGATTGATAGTTTCTGAGAAACTATGATTCACTCCTCACTTCTGAGGTAGGATCGAGAATCTTGCCAGTAGATTAGACAAACTGTTTTATTTAGAATAATTCTACAAATCGCACAGGCAAATAACTACACTCGGTTATCTTGTCTGTTTTAAATTATTGTTTAGTTATTATTTCTAGATATGCTTAAAATAGTTTGCTTTCCTTAAAATTGTTAGAATATTTCATAGAAAATAAAAGTTATATGTAGTTAGATTTATTTCACTTAGTTAGAATTTGTTTCATCACAGCTTAGATTTCATTTTGTTTCAGATGACAATCACGGGACCTCAAGAGCCTGGGAATATATATTTGAGCCAATCGTGCCTCAACCAAACCTCGTCACAGCAATAGTTGACATAGACCAAAATCTCAGGATACAAGTATTCCGAACAACCACAGATTTACAACTGATCAGTTCTCAGTTAAGAGGATTAAACATAGAAGACGACCAAGCACATGCGTTTTGGTCAAGTCAGCCAAACTACAGATTACCCTAGAAAACATCCACATGACCGTAGAAGGGCTCGAAAGAGAACAAACATTCGGGTGCGATCCTCTAGTTCCACAGCCAGACGCTGGAGACACCCTCGTAGATATAGATACCAGCTTAAGAATCCAGGTTGCGAGAACACCTGTAAGGTATTCTGAGAAGATTACACAACTATTGGTTCTAAACATAGAAGCTGAGAAAGCATACGATTACTGGATACTAGGGATTAGAACTTGATCTCGCATATGACCATAACAGGACCGCAACAACCAAGAGTCTACGGTTGTGATCCACAGATCCCACAGCCCAACGAATCCACAAGTCAGTTAGATATAGACACTGGCCTACGCACACTAGTATTTCAGTCCACTCCACTTCCACCTATCATCATCGAACAACTGTCCTTACTAGATATAGCGGCTAACAAAGCTAGGGAATTCTGGACTAGGCCAGAAAATCGTCCATAGAGTCAATTGTATTCATCATCCACTATATGACCTTATCAGGAGATATACACGAAACAATCCCAGGTCATTTTCCACGTATTCCGCAACCCATAGATCGAATCACGCCAGATTGGAGCCTTCGACCAGTCATCTCGATATCTATCACACTAGTCCAAGTTAGAAGGGCCTTCTGATTGAGCCTTCGAGCAGCCTCATCCTCGCTGATCGATCTATCACACCACCAAGTTAGAAGGGCCTTCTTTGCCTTAGATTCGCAAATTCCACTAGTGCGTGTCAAGACATTAGACTGCCTAACTAGTTTTTCTACATATTCTATCCCCACCGGCTTTGTCTCTGGCATGACCTCGGGAGGTCGGGTACGTGGAAGAGTTACTTGTTGATTCTCACGCTACTTTGTCACTTTTCTCGATGTAGGACCCCTATACTTTGCCCCATGCTACTAGTAAGAAGCGTGGGTTTATCACCGTGGGCAAGGTATAGGTGAGTAAGGGCATTTCCATCCTTTCCCAACCCTACGTCACTAGTAAGAGACGCAAGCTCATCACCGAAGGTTGGTGGGGCAAGGAATGTGTAAAATTAAAATTTTATGTTTAATCACTTTTGACTTGTTTTCTTGAGTAAAATGTCGGTATGTGCTTATTTCCAAAAAGATACATATATGGGATAGATGTGACACCATGAAGCTTCTAGAAGAGACCATAGGTAAGACACCTATCCTAAGAAGAAATCAAAGTGAGAATAAACTTGAAGATCTTGGTATGGTTACCGTTAAGACTTTATCATGTTTGATTTTATTTGATAAAAGATTCCGAGATGATTCGATGATGTATGAAGATGGAGAGGTATGATTAAAGAGCTTTATGCAAAAACATCATGAGTTTGTAATGAATTGCTTTGAAAAATAGATTCCTTGATCACAATTTATGTAAGAAACAAGCGGACAAAATGATCTTAATCTATATGAAAATGCAATGTAGATAATTATACAAGTAGTGCTAGTTGCTTATGCGTAGAATCGCTTGAGGTGTAGGGAATGAATGTTTTCCAAATTCCTCACCTTCTAGTGTACATAAGAGGTAAGCACCATTTCGTAGTCCTTCATGACTTGGTATGGGCCTAACCATTTGGGCCGGAATTTCCTTCCTTCGCCGGTCTTCTTCACGATCCGACTTATCCTAGCCTTAGAACTAGATCACCTTCGTATATGTCACGTTCATAGACCTTTTTGTTATATTACCTTGCACATTTGGTCAACATAAGCTCTATTGCCGTTGTTCAACATCTAACCTAGTTTCATCTAGGCTTTCTAATTGGGAAAGACGTGCTTCTCTATAAGCGTCTTCATCCAGAATCCCTTGTAGTGAAATGCGGAGACTGGGTATTTCGACCTCAAGCGGGAGAACTGCTTCTGCCCCAAATACCAGCGAGAAAGGAGTTGCTCCCGTTGGTGTTCTTATTGAGGTTTGGTGGGCCCACAAGGCCGGATATAACTTCTAATGCTAATCTCATTTGTTTTCTTTCACCGTTTTAAGGAGAATGGCTTTCAGTGTCTTGTTTGTCACTTCAGCCTATCCGTTGGCTTGGGGATAATACAAGGAAGCCATATGATGGCTTATCTTAAATTTATTGCATAGTTCACGAACCTCTTCATTCTTAAAAGAAGTTCCATTATCGGAGATAATGATTTACGGGATACCGTACCTATAAATGATTTGGTTCAAAATGAACTTGGCGATCACAGAACCAGGTACAGTAGTAAGAGGCATGGCCTCCACCCATTTGGTAAAATATTCAGTGGCCGTGATTATAAAATTATGGCCGTCTGTGGATGAGGGAGAGAATTTCCCTATTAAGTCTAGACCCCATGTAGAAAAGGGCCATGGAGTAGTGATTGGTTGTAGAGCTTGTGCTGGCATGTGGATCTCATGGGAGAATTCTTGGCACTTACGACACCTGCATACAAACTCTATTGCGTCATGTTCTAGAGTGGGCCAGAAATAGCCCATTCGATGTATTTTTCGAGCAGTGGTGTGGCCACCGAAGTGGCCTCCACATATTCCACTTTGTGAGATTCATGGAGAATATTCTTAGATTCTTCTCGTGTCACACATCTTAGGAGCATTCCATCGAATGCTTTCCGATAGAGCACCTGCTCTATAATGATGTATTTAGCTACGATTATGTGTAACTTTGCCTTCTTTGTTGTGGTGTAACTCCTCTAGGTACGTATGGTCCATGATATAATTAATGATGTCGTGTACCAAAGGACACTCGAGAGATAGAGGGTCGGGTTTCGATGTAGTATACGCACTCATCTTGAAAGTCTAAATTTACTAAATCGCCTCCATCTAATGGGTTGTCGGTTAACCAATCCATGATAATTTGTCCTTTAACTTTGACTTCGATTTACAAACGTTAATTTGAATTCTCCCATTAAGGTTATAAAATGTCCAACCTTTTTAGACAAGGACCCTTGTGTGAGGAAAGTCCATAAATGGTCCGTTTTTACCATGACCTTCGTTTCTTGATTCAAAGATATAATGTCTTAGGCGTTTAGTAGCAAAGACTATGGCAAGGTATTCTCGTTCTTCCTGTGTATAGCGTGTTTCATAGTCGAGCAGCGTTTGGCTAATGAAATAAATCACACGTTCTCTCTTGTTATCTTCTTGGGCCAACATACAGGCCAACGAGACATTGGTAGCTCGTGAATATAGAATTAATGGGTGATCTAACTTAGGTGACATTAGCGTAGGTGGTGATAATAGGAAACACTTAACTGCATCAAAGGCTTCATTACAATCTTTGGTCCAATCAATGCTATAGTCTTTCTTGAGTAAATTGTTGATTGGATGAACGGCGATGCTTAAGTCCAGGATGAATCTTCGGATTGCACCCAGTTTTCTGAGAAATGATCTGATTCCAGATTCATCTTAAGGTGGAATCATTTCGAGGACAACCCAAATTTTGGTTGGATCAACATCTATCCCTCGTGACGATATGATATAACCTAGGAGCTTCCCTCTTGTTACACCAAAGATGCATTTCTATTGGTTTAGTGTGACTCCGTATTCTATTAGGCGTGAAAGAATGATGACACGGAGTACTTCGGGATGGTCACAATGCTTCTTGGCTTTAGCCAATAAGTCATCTACGTAAGATTCCACGATTTTATAAATTAGATCATGAAATATGTATGTCATAGCTTTGGTATGTAGCACCAACGTTTTTAGACCGAATGGCATAACAACATAGCAATAGGTTCCCAAGGAGTTATAAACGTGGTTTTAGCTTGATCTTGCTCAGATATTCTGATTTTATTGTATCTTGAGAATCCATCCATGAGAGACAAAAGCTCAAAACTAGCCATTGCATCAACAATAACATCTATGGATTGTAATGGGAAGTCGTCCTTAGGACATGCTTTGTTGATATCTCAAAAATCTATGCAGATGCGTATCTTTCCATTCTTCTTGAGAACGGGAACTATGTTAGATACCCATTGGGAGTAGTCGACTGGCTTGATGAATCCTACCTGAAGGAGTTTTATTACCTCCTCCTTTACCATGAGAGCTACTTTGGGCTTCATGGGTCTTGATTTTTATTTAATTGGCTTTGCATCTGATTTAGTGACGAGGTTGTGCACCGCAATGTGGGGTGCGACTCCTGTCATCTCCTTATAATTAAATACAAATGCCTTCTGATGTTCTTTGAGGATCTGAGTATGTATTTCTACTTCTTCCGGGGTTAACGAGGAACCTAGTTTCAATATTCTCGGTTCATCTTCTGTCCCGATGTTGACATCGATTGTTTCTTTGATCAAAGAGGCGTTACCCTCTTCGAAATCAGGTGGTGTTGGAGGTAAATCCAAATCATCCCCATTTTCTACTGTGTATATGCTAGGTTCTATTTGTGAGGGAAGATCCATCACGGGATTTCTGAAGTAAGAAGACGAATGTGGTATTAGGGATAAATCTAGCATATGATAGGAGAGATGTAGTGCTGCATAGGCATTTAAATAATCCAAAGTAGCCACATCACTATCAATATGGTCTAGGACGGTAGATTCACTTCCGCTTGAAAGAGGATTTGTCATTATTTTTATCAATGGTTCATCACGAATGGACACCGTGAACTGGGTATCTTCTAACTCATTGCTTGGAGTAAAACGTGATGCTGAAGTTGCTATTGAATCGGCGAGAAGATTTTTCTCTCACGGGATTGCTTCAATGGATATGAAGTTAAATGCCTTGCTTAAATTTAATACAGATTCTTTGTAAAGCTGCAAGTGTTCGGCTTTGGTTTCGTATACCTCAGAAACTTGGTTTGCCACTAATTACGAGTCTCCTAAGACTCTGATGTTATCAACACCAATTCTTTTGGCTAAGGTGAGGCCAAGGAGGAGGGCTTCATACTCAGTGCCATTGTTTGTGCATTCAAATTTTAACTTAAAGGCGAATGGGAGGACTTTCTCCTCGGGTGAAGTAAGAATTACACCTTTGCTCCCATAATGGCATTTAGCTCCATCGAAATGGAGAGTCCAATACTTAGTCGGGAGTATAGATGTTGGGGCATTTGCTCCGTTTGCACACTCTACTTCTACCATACAAGAGTCCTCTGCTGGAAGGGAACCAACACCTAGGGAATATCCTATGCCTACTCTTGAATCAATTGGTAAGAACATTGGTGAATTTTGTTCTATTAATTCAATGATTTTCACGGTAGTCCCTAATGATACTTGTTTCTTTAGCTTTATGGTTGGGGTTGGGGTTGTTTTAGCTATCTTTGATAGTTTCAAGATCCGTTGTAGGTACCAATTTCTCCTCCGGTTTTGGGTCGGTGGGTTTATTAAGTTGGTTTGTTGGAAGTTCAAATTCTAAGTGCACCTGGTCTTTTCTTTAAATCAGCTAGGTGCAAATTGAAAGGTTTTGGATCACCTTTGGCTACAAATACCTTTCCTAGATGCAAGAATATTACTTCTTGGAATAACGTAGAAGGGATTGCCTTCATTCGGTTGTATCCATGGTCGTAAGTATCATATTATAATTAGTTTCCCGATCTATAATATAAAACTCAGTCAGGATTGTTTTGGGTCCTAAGGTGACCGGAAGTATTATAGTTCCTATCGAAGTGGCTTTAAGGCTATCATAGCCTCTCAATGTATTTCGAGTGGTGGAACAGTTTGTTTCCCCATATCCTAGTTTTTGGAGGAAAGAGAAAGGGACTATGTTAACTGCGGCCCCATCATCAACCATTGCCCATTTTACATAGTTATTATAAACCCATACTTGTAAGTGTAAGGCTGGATCACCTCGGCGTGTGATCTCAGCATCTGTGGGCATTTTACTTATTTCGAATATGAATTCGACATCCTTTTCCGGCTGCCCCGGAGGGTGGATATCAAAATCTATGTGATTTACTTGTGTTTCAGGAGGTGGAGTGATGTTAATTAGATGGCCTAGACCTAATGCTTCTAAAAGAGCAGCTCTGTGAGGAGGAGAGTTCTTTAGTAAATCCAAAAATGAAATGTGCGAGGTCTTTGTTAGCTCACTAATTAAATCATAGGCACCTACGGGTTTTTCTACTATTTGCTGACTCTTATCAGTTTCTGGCAGATGACTTGGGCTCGGTTGAGAGAAATATTCTCGTGTTCTTGTTATAGCTTCGATAGGTAGTTCAGCGTCTAATTCTACCAAACTAACTATCTTGGGTCTCGGTTGACTTCCTAACTGTGGCGCAACTAATGGATTTAGTGAAGTCGAGGCTTCGTGATCATTGTTTCTGTCATTGCACTTTTTTTGTTCCAGTTGGATTCAGCCTATTACTATCATGATTTGGGAGTGGATCGTTAAAGATCTTGAGAGGAGCATTCTGAGGGGAAACTACCCCTGCGAGTGTATTTGGTGGTGATGACACGGATCTGCCAAAAACAAATCAGTGAAGAACTGTCTTTGTTCTTCTGGTAAACGTTGCATGAATTTATTGTAGTCACGACACGTTCTAGTATCATGACCCCGAATTTTGTGGAAACCACAATAAGAATTGGGAATGTAATTCTGTTTTGTTGGTTTGGTGTGTATTGTGGCCTAAAATTCTCATCAAACTTGTTTTGCCTATTAGGATTAAAATTTTGCATTTTTGTTTCGGCTTTGGTTTTGATAACCAAATGAGTTTTGTTTTAGCCCTTGTGTAGGATTTCACCATTGTTGTTGTTGTTGTGATGGTTAAAATCCACTTGTATTGATTTTCGGGGTAAAGTTGTTGTTTCTTGGTTGTTTGTTTGTGATGGAGTATTGACAACATTTACCTCTCTTGGCTGGTCGGTTACTCCATCCGTTGTTACCCCACCCGATTTTTGTTAAGGATTTTGGGTCCTTGATTAACATTTGTGATAGTGGGATAATTTATAGTGTTTTGATTGGAGGTGATTAACCTCCCATTTGCTCCATATGTCTTACGACCACTATCTATCGCTGCTTGGTCTATTCGAAGAGCGCTCTCAAGTACTTCATCGTAAGTTCTTAATGGGAACTTCTAGACTTCTTCCTTCACCTCTTTCTGAGAGAATGAAGGAATAAATCACATAGTTCCATCTGATCCATGTTTGGAGCACTTGCTGAAGAATAAAGGACTGTACGCCACCTTTGGATGAAATGGGTGACAGATTCATTGTGTTCTTGTTTGATGTGTAAGAATTCCCTGATTCCTATTCTCAACAGTTTGTTCATGTCGAATGCCTTAATGAATTCTGATACGAGCTATTTAAATGAATGGATGGAGGCTTCAGGTATTCTATAATACCAGTCGAGAGCAATGCCTTCCAAGGTTTTGGGGAATATTTTAGCAACAACCCCATCCCAAGGGAGTAATTCACGTATGGCTGTAGCGTAAGCCTTGATATGCACATTTGGATCTCCCTCACCTTTGTACTTGGGTAAATCGGGAAGAGGTCTTGGAAGCATGACACTTCGTATGGTGAAGTCTAAGGGCTCCTTCAGATATTCTGAATAAGTCCCTATCGCATAGTTTTCAACCATTGATGGTGGTTGCTGAGGGAGTGGTGGTGGGATGGGTTGTTGATATGGTGCAGCGTATGCATTGGTAGGGGCATAGGGAAGTCCCTGCGTTTGAGAAAAAGGGGCGGGAGAGGAGAACATATCTCCTTGTGGTGATTTGGAGTACATGTTTAAGTATGACGGGGTATTGTCTAGTAATGGATTGTTTGATACTAGACCGGGAGGAATGGTGTTAGAGATGATGGGCCTTGTTGGCATTTGTTGTGGATAGTGAGGTGGCATGCCTAACGTGCCTACTCCTGTGAGGAGATCTACTTGGCCAGGGTGGTATGGAGGATTGGAACTTCCTGCTTGTATGAACGGAGAATTTTGACTTGCTTGAGCAAGTTCTAACCCTCTCACTTTTTCTACTAATGTTGAAATGACTTCATTTGGTGAAGTCACGGTGCTTTGCTTGAGTGGCATTTGTTGTATACCCTGGTGTTGTATAGGCATGTGATATCCTGTCATGAACTGATCACTATCTTGCCAAGTTTCTCAGAGTATTTCCTATATGCAGTGGCATAGAGGTATTTTCTTGAAAAGAGATCTCGGGTTGTATTTGTAAACCTCCTATAGGTGGGTACATACCCCGAGAATGTTGTTCACTCCTAGGATAATGTATTGACTATCCATCATCTAAGACCAGGTATGGATCTGATTGCCTACTAATTTGTGGTCTAAGTAGCATCTGAGGAGATGAACCAGATTCTCCGGTAAACGTCATATTGTTCGAACCTGAAGGCTCTGTTTGTTGCGTTCGAGGGGGTTGATCTAACTCCTCAGTTTGAAAAGATGAATTATATCTATTTCTTGGGGTTTGTGTTGACAACTGATTAGTTGAATAGTTTTCACCCCATATTGAGAGTGAGGGTGATGATTGTCTGTTCTGTTGGGCATAGTATGCCTTAAGACCCAAGAGGGGTCTGCCATATGCATCGAATCCCGACATATTCGGGGGGTATGTGAATACCCGCAGAATAATGGGAAGGAGCGAAGGTGATTTGTGAAAGGAAACGTGATACTATGACTTCGAATGAGAAAGTAGGAAGTTTACATCAGCTTCACTAATTTTGTTTGGTTCTTTCACCAATTTTGTTGGTGCTTCACGGCTAATGAGGTTCACCAATTTTTTGTTTCACGCCGGGTTCAAATTTTGTATGCGAAAAAGTGACAAGCGTGGGAATCTACAGTGACTCTTCGCGTGCCCGATCTCTCGAGGTTGTGCTTAGAGACAGGGTGGGGATGGAATATGCGTGGGATGCGAGAAAAACTAGTTAGGTAGTCTAATGTCTTCGACACGCACTAATGGAATTTGTGAATCTAAGGCAAAGAAGGCCCTTCTAACTGGATCGGTGTGATAGATCGATCGGCGAGGATGACCATCGAAGGCTCCAATCAATATCAAGCTCTAGCATGATTCGATCTATGGGTTGTGGAATACGTGGAAAATGACCTGGGATAGTTTTTGTATGTCTCCGGATAAGGTCATATGGTGGATGGTGAAAATAATTGACTTTACGGATGATTCTCGGCCTAGTCCGAGAATTCTCTAGCTTCGTTAGCTACTATATCTAGTAAGGACAATTGTTCGATGATGATGGGTGGAAGTGGAGTGGATTGGAATACTAGTGTGCGTAGGCCAATATCTATATCTGATTGACTTGTGGATTCGTTGGGCTGTGAGATCTGTGGGTCACAACCATGGACTCTTGGATGTTGCGGTCTGTTATGGTCATATACGCGAAATCAAGTCCTAATCCTAGTATCCAAGTAATCATATGCTTTCTCAAAACCTTCTATGTTTAGGACCAACAACTGTGTGATTTTCTCAGAATATCTCACAGGCGTTCATGCAACCTGGATCCTTAAACTAGTATCTATATCTGTGAGAGTGTCTCCTGCACCCGGCTGTGGGACCAAAGGATCACAACCAAAGGTTTGTTCTCTTTCGAACCCTTCTACAGTCATGTGAATGTTTTCCTAGGGCAATCTGTAGTTTGGTTGGTTTGACCAAAACGTGTGTGCTTGGTCGTCTTCTATGTTTAACCCTCTCAACTGAGAACTGATCAGTTGTAAATCAGTTGTTGTTTGGAATACTTGTATTCTGAGATTTTGGTCTATGTCAACTATTCTTTGTGACGAGGTTTGGTTGAGGCACGATTGGCTCAAATATATATTCCCAGGCTCCCGAGGTCCTTGATTGTCATACAAAATAAAATGTAAATCATAAGCTCATAATAAAGTAAATTCTAACTACGTGGAATAAATCTAAAACATATATAACTTCTATTCTTCTAAGAAACCTTTTAAGAATTTAATGAAAGCAAGCTATTTAAATGTATCTAGAATAACAACTAAATAATAATTTAAATAAACAAAATAACCGAGTGTAGTTATTTACTGTGTGATTTGTAGATTTATTCTAAATAAAATAGCTCATCTAATCTATCTGCAAGATTCTCGATCCTACCTCAGAAGTGAGGAGTGAATCATAGTTTCTTAGAAACTATCAATCCTCACAGCTTCCCTGGCAATATCGAGAATAGAATTCACTGAAATGAAGCAATTATCTACTCTATTTGATATGATTCTAACTAGAACTTTGAAAGTTAAAACCTGGATTCCACAGAACAGTGGCGAATCCGATGGTGTGTGTGATCTTGTCCCCTCAGTATGATCTCCTCGTTCTTTCATGTTCACGTGGATCCAGAAAAGTGTGTAATGCTAGCATCGACAGGAGTAGATATTGGGACAAGGACAACTCAGAATGCAGACCAAAAATGCGAGTAGGAGAGGGACAACGCAAGAGTACAGAGCTTGGCTTATGTGATTCCTAGCGGGATTTTACTGTAAGTCATGCAACATGAAGCGACCAGAACTTGAAACTATCCTGTTTGAAGAGCAAAACCTGCAACTTTAATGGCTTCCTAAGCTATTCTATTCCAATGGATTGGATAAAACAACAACACTATTTGCACAAGCTGGATATGTGGCTTACCAATAGCTGGACAATGCTAAATGAGCATGCAAAGAATTAAAACAAGTACTCTAAGAAAAATTATAGCTAAATCTAATGCAAAGAGAAATTCAGATACAAACTTGAGACCGGATTGGGTTAAATAACAGTACTTCACTGCACAAGATGGGTATGTGGCTTACCAACAGCTGAACAATGCTAACTAAGCATGCAAGGAATTAAACCTATGGCTTCTAAACAGAATAAAAGACGAAACTATGAAAAATAGAGCATGAAAGTGAATGAGGGGCAGACCATTTGCTTGTGCACAAACCAATTATTTATATCTCATTCACCCAAAGATCAAAACCAAATCTGAACTCTAAAAACCATAAACAATGGCCAAACACTATTTCGGGGACAAAAACATAAATGCATGCCCAAGTCAGCAAGGAAAAGTTGGTGAAACGTTGATATTTTACGTGAGTCGCGTCAAAGCGCTTTCTACGGAAGCGCGTGCAAGACCGCCGCCCTAAAGGGCGGTGGTTTCAAATCCTTGAAGATCAAAAGGCCAAGGAAAGAGGGAAAAAGGGGAAAACAAAGGGCGCGAGGGCTAAAGCGGGGCATGCGAGGATGTTAACACATACTTGAGGGATTTTCGGATCCCAAACACCTTGCGAAGAGACTGTATCATCATTGGGAACTTGTTACACTTTATTCGTGATCTGATACCTTACATTTTGAGTACGTGCGGGTAACAATTCTTGATCATTACTATTTTCAGGTGACGATAATCGATACTCAATCACAAAGATCCACCCTTCTTATTTACAAAAATCAGCGGTGCACTTGAAGCGGATACACTAGGATAGATTAGGCCTTTTTAGAGAATACCCTCTAGCTACAAATGATATCACGGATCTCATAGGTAGTCATCTTATAAGGCACTCGTGAGATAGGCTCTACTCCTAGAACCAAATCAATGTGAAAATCTATCTCACGTTAGAGAGGTAACCATAAGCGCTCCACGGAAAGACATTTGAAAAATCCCTCAAGATATGATGATCATCAAGTCATGGTGACTAGACTTATCCTACGATCTATCACTTACCACAACATCATACGACTAGCAACCTAATCGTGCACACCACTTAAGCTACATAACGAGATATGGTGCGAATAGAGGTGGGTCTCCTAAATCTGAATATCACCGTATCCACTCTCGGTATAATCTACATATGATATTACCTAAGCTGGAACAATCAAATCTAGCCCTCTGTGTAGATAACCAATCCATGCCCAGAATAATCCCATAGGAACCCAAAGGAAGGATATGAAGATCTAAGGTCGTGGAAAAGGGTCCTAGGTCAACTATGCACTCCTTGAGTAAGGATTCCAATATGATCTTGGCTTTAGAAGCCTTCTTCACATTGCAACTATGACTCTACCTAACATCCACCACCTGCATTTCTCTAGTACAAATGGATAAATAGAAGAATGTGAGGATTCTGAATCAAATAATGCGAGAAAAGAAATGCCATCAATGCTACCAGTATTCTCAATCACCATGACACAGTGTTTGTGCATGTTGTTTCTCGACCACTAGATATATCCGTTGGCTCTATTAATATAACCTATTGTATGCTCTAAAATAGGTTCCTTACCCTTGTTACTAAGGTTCTAAGGAACTCTCTCCATTGTTTCTCAAGTATACTATACCCATAGCAACTACTAGGTCCCCTCTAATGAGAAGTGGATCCTCTGACAGTACTCTAATGGTGTGTCACGGATCTTGATGATTCTGATACAAACTATTGTCATTGTAGCTAATGATCCTCTATGGATTGAGTTGTAGGTGGTTCCCAAGTCTGATTGGTCCCTAGGAGGAGGCCCCATCTTTTGCATCCCCTCCAGAGCATTGAATATCTATGGAGGCCTAAATGGAGGATGATTACGTGCTGCTGCCATCGATGAGGTTGATTTTGTGGTGGTGCAATGAATATGGTGCGGAACCATGTCTTCTATAAGGAGGAGGAGTTGACCCCCGATCTACCATCCTACATCTTTTGGATATGGATCTCGCACTCTATCTCTGCATGCCGTGTCTTCCCCACGTATCCTCTGTAATGTAGGCCTTCTCATTGGCCTTTGCTAATTTCTATAGAAAATGAATGTGCACTTCCCCTTCTAAGTCTAGGTTCGGGCCCCTAATGAACCTATGGATCCTCACCGCTCTTCGTACGGGTAGTGTACATATTGAAGGAGGTCTAGGAAATAACTCTCATACTCTACCACTGTCATGAATGCCTGACGTAGGTCATGGAAATCATCTATCCTATCTTTGAATAAACCTCATGGTATAGCATTTTCTCCTGAACCACTCCTCAAAGATATTGTAAGTCACTTTGTCTCATAATCCACATGGAGCTTTTGTGCCTCTTTCCTCCACCAAACCCCACCTCCATCTCTCAAAAGGTGGATGGAAACATGATTGTTCATATTCTTGGTACATGCATAAAGCTTTAAGAATCCACTTAAGCTTACCAACCATGCCTTTTCTTGAAATCCCCTAGTGTCCCCATCGACATGAGATGGATGGAGTTTCATAATCTCTTTGATGTGGTCTACCGGTGTATAATTTCTTCCTCTAGGTCTCTCAACATGATCATCATGTTATCTAGGGATCCTAGATGCTGTCTTTGTGTCATGTAGCCTGTCTCCATGACCTCTCTATGGTGAATCTCATCTAGTGAATCAATGTAGGAGTTTTCTACCATATAATCATCAGCATGTCGAGAAGATTAATGAGCCTCGGCGATGGCTCTCTTTCCTTCCTTTTATGTATCCCTCCTAAATATCATCTTTGTATAGCTTTGTACTAATATCCTATATTGTCAAAAGTATTTGAGGCAATATTGTTGCTCTCTTGCTGATCTAGGGGTGGTAAGTCTAGGTCCACATGTAAGAACCCCTCATCTAGTTTGCGAGATCCTACATGACAAAGATGAGAGTTAGTTTATCATTCTAGGTTTTGTTTTAGTTTTCTAGGTTTTCTACATTTTAAAACATCATGCATGGTTTTATGATCTAGGTTTAGGGTTGTCTTAGGTTTGATTGTTATATCTTATGTTTCCAAGTATTCTTGGGGTCCAAGCATTGAACCCACACCTCTGAACCGCATTAAACCTTAAATAATTATCAAGAAAGTTGCAAATGTTTTCTTTAATGTTTTAAAGATTGCAAGGGTGTCAAACCCTATAATACATTTAATTAATTCCTACCAACAATTTTCTACATTCTGATGGATGGATCAGAGTTAATACTAATAATTAAATATTCTTAATCCATTTCTAATGTCAATTTAATTATAATCCACTAGAAAAGTGTCCATTAATTCTTTTACTTGGTTAAATAGTTTTCCCTGCTTTAGATAACATTAATATCCACATTTATTAAACCCTTATGCTTAGTTACCTTAGTTCTCTTAAATTATTTGCCTTAATGTCCATTGAATCATTTACTAAAACATACTAGGAGAGTTGTATTTTTAAATTAATATTCTAGGGCACTAAGTGGCCCCATTCACCCATTTTCACATACACTTAAATTATTTAAAATCCCATGATATATATTCTCACCTAATGTAACACCCACATTTTACACACATGAATACAATAGTAAAAATACCCAGAATGTTTTTGACTAACATTTCTCACTACACAACACCACAATGGATCCAAGTAGAGAAACTTAAAAATGCATAAGACACTTACATAAGTCATCGAATCACATGAAAACACCATATACATGTTGATGCCACACTTTCCCCAATGAACTAATTCTAGAAATGACCCATCCACAAGAAAGGGACCCAAGGATTGGCAAGCCCACAACACATCACTACCATGATTACTTCTTAGTTATGATTAACATTCCAAGAACATTATTGTGCAAGGATAATTTTATCCTTTTCCCATCTACAGATTCTTCAATTCATTTCACCTTCAACTTATAGTTCAATGATTTAAGTAGGCTCTTTATCCCTTTCAACGATCTCCATAACTTACATAATTATTTGCATATTTCAAATTGCATATAAAGTTTCTAACTCTCTCATTCTTATGTTAAGATTATGCTTCTCAAAATTTTATTCAATTTTTAAATAAATAAATCTGATGTCAAGAAAGAAATCTTAGGATTTAAGGGAGATTTAGATTCAAGATACCTTTTCCCATAAACATTCTTTGATCATGGTATCTTTATTTCCCTACCATAGTTAATATAGTTCAATAACTTGTTGAATCCATTCAACATTTTCACATGAAGAAATTTTATTTAGATTTATATATATCTTTTTTTTTCTCGAAGTTTGATCTCACCAAGGCAATTCATATTCTTTCTAACACATGAAAATGTTTAATTGAGTTATAAGGACTCCAAGAGTGACATTATTCCTAACCTCAAATCTTGTTTTACTCTTATATGCTTTACTCTTACATCACACTATGGTCTCATTATTAGCATTATTTTATAACAATCGTAGAAAAAATAACACATACTTTTCACTAATGGATTCACTACTACAAGGAGTGTAACCTAGTACGAGACATCCCATTTCTTTTCTCTTATACATTGCAGTGTTAAACACATGCTACAACTAAGACATCCACTTGTGTCATTTAAATCCCACCATGAGGTCAATCATAGGAATATCACCTACTACCCTTGTTTGGTTTTGGGCCACCCACTAGGGTACAAAGGGAAACTGGGCACATGGGTTAACAAGACCTCTTTTTTTCTACACTTCTCTTAAGTCAACTTATTTTAAATACAATTGAATTTGCTAAGAGTTATATAATTTCCATCTATAAGTTAACCCCTTAATTAGCCAAGGTTTGTTTAATTCCAATTGTACCTAAGGATCTACACCCCAACTATATATGACTTTAAGGTGAGATTACATATTTATGCTAAAAAACCTTCATGAAAGACCAAGGTGATATGTTTATAGTAACCAAGGTAACACATTTAGCTGAGAGGAACTAAAGAGATCATTAACAAGAGTTTAAGTCATAGTACAACTATTTGACTAGGCCCATGTTTTTATCGGATCTCACAAGGAATTCATTTGATGATGAAGTTAATAAATAGATATAACTTTGTAAGAATTGGTAGTCCACTAGGATCCTAAGGAAGTCTTAGTTATGCTTACACCAGAAATAGTTTGACCATGTCATTCCTAACCGTCAGGTTTATGATGATGTCGCTAAACATACCGACTATGACGATAACTCAAACTAGGGATCTTATTTACTTAAGCTAGAAGGTGTCATTGAGTGTAGAGATTGAATTTTATCCTAAGGTTTTAGTTTCCTATACTAAAATAATTCACGCAGGAAGGGTGGTTATACATGAGTCTTATACTAGGGTTGAGTGTTTTGTTTAGATCTCTTTATTAAATTTTCAAGGTAAGAATACAACAAACTAATTAATTAATTGTCTATTGAACACTGGAAATGCACTACAAGATTTTAAATTCAAATTTATTTAGCATACATATCTAACTTTTACAATACAAAATTTGAGGATCAAGATAACACCCATGTGTAGAGGAACATTTCCCTTAAACCCTAACATCTAAAATATTACAGAACTTCAATTATAAACCTCTTCATACTTCACAAATGTTGAAATATCCTCTATAATTTCATCTAACATATATATATCAACCCTCTTTTTTTCCCATATGTAAATATGAATCAAAAGGACACCTTTAGTTACATGAAATTATACGTATGAGGAACACAATGTCTAACATTACAACATATAGTCAATTACAATTAAAACATTTCCCATAACACCCTAAAACTAGCATCTCATTCATATTGCCAAATTTTAATAAAGAAATTTACTATAACATAACAATACATAAAAATTTCCTTCTATTAACATACATAAATTCTAACAATATACAATGAATCAACTCACATTGTTTCACTATCTTACTTGCATCCTGCAAAACATGTGAGCATGAAATCAACAATAAATCATTGGCATGGCATCCACCCAAATCTAGCATAGTTAACATTTTTAGTTTCCCATTTACATAATAACATTAATAGTTTACATTTGAAAAGAGAAGGTTGGAGACACATTTATTTCATTTTAGTTCACTCCATTTCTTACCCAAGGAGAGAGAAACACTATTTGTCAAAAGTTCAATTTCACACACAAGTCACACAATATAGTTTTAAGCGAGTTATTTACACATGTAAACAAGTTTCCACAATTGTTTCACAATGTGACAGGGTCCTAAAACTTTACATTTACATTTTCCTGCTAGTCGCAAAACATTCAATTTAGGCACGAGAGGCTAAGAAATCACTTTCAATGATTTCCTTTTGATGATAAAACATGCCATGGGTAAATTTATACGTGTTATCCTATACACCAAGAATTCATAGGAACTGACATAATTGAACAGCGTGAGCAGTTTATGATTTGTTGCAATTCTTAAGGGGCTACCGTTTGTAATTGGGCTAGTTGCAACAACAACCAATTTTAGCTCAAGGGCTAAGAAACCTCATCCAAAACTAAGTTTTTATGGATAAACGTGCAACGAAAATTTCCTACAAGTTCCCTATATATGGATAATAGATTAGATGGGACTAAGAATGACAAAACCGGTTTCAAACGGTGACACGTTTTAAAGCCACGATTGTAATTGAGTCGGGCTTGACGTAGTCAAACAACAATCAAAGGCCTATGAAATTCCTTTTTCAATCTATGAAGAAGAGTGTTTTACCTTGAATCAAGGTTACAAACCATTTTCTAGTAAAAATACTATAGGTTTTGAAGGCGGATAAGCATTTTGATGACTTGGATCAAGCAACAAGATGATACGATAGCCAACTTTTCAATTTCAACTTCTTAAAATTGTAAAACAATGTAATTGGGCACTTAGAAGGGATTGATAATATCACATATGATCATTTGAGGTTGATTCAAGAATTGAAGTGACTCCTCACATAACAAGATACATGTAGGAAACTTAACATCTCCTTTCTAGATTTATGAAGGTTATTTTGCAAGTCTCCAAAAATTGTGATTTATCTGTTTTAACAAGGGAGCGGTCAACATATTTATAGGGAACTCAACTTTAACCTATCAATAAATAGGGGTACTGCAATAATCTAGTTTCGTTAGGAAGTTTCTAAATCACCTCAAAATGAGGGTTTAAGTTCATGGTTGACTACAAAAGGGTTATTTTGATTGCGTGAGTTATGATATGACATTTTATTGTTTTGCAAACAAGTTAATATAAAACAATTAAATGTATGATAATCCTAAGTGTTTTTTTAAAATTATATTTCATTACAAATGAAAAACTAAAGTACGAGAATTATGAAAGATAAGGAGAGATGAACCATGCCTGGGAGATATTTGCATCTACAATGTATGAGGTAATCCACATGGTTTCACTCACACTCCAATAGGATTCATCCCTCTACTAGGAATTTCATCAAATGGTGTGCATGCATTCAGAAAGCTTATCCATCTTCATTCACAGCTTCTTTGCATACCTTTTTCATAAAGATTGTGAATCGTCAAAATTACCTCAAGTAGTCAAGGTAGTGAGATTGCATAATAAATATGCTTATTAGGTTCAAAAAATTATCTCCAAGAAAGAATAATACCGAGATAGATCCCGATATTTATAGTCAATGTAATGAAACCGCGTTTAGCCCAAAACCGAGCTAGAAAAATAAACCATACCGCTAAGTTGGAAAATCCATAGGACAAGCCATGAAAAGGAAACTCTCCAATGCCAAACATCAACACCACGAGTTGGTCTACTATTGCAAGCCACCAAGCAATGAATGGGTGAGCCACCAAACAAGGCATTTAGCTTCAGATCTGAAACCCACCCAAGCAGAAAATCGAGCAACAAGTTGAATAATGGCGAGGAGGAGGTAGTAAGAGCTTGAGACATATAATCATAATAACCCAAATGTGTGGACAACAAACAAATACATAACCCTCCATTGCAAATAACAACAACTAGTTTTATTTTATTTTATTATCATAGGTATTCGGGTGAATATGCATAAGGTATGCAAAAGATGTCAGAGAGAGCACATGAAACACTTCTAATTGGCATTTTCTTGTGAGATTTGGTGAGGTGATTTCACAAAACACTGTTTGAATGTAAAAGGGCTAGAAACACATTCTAAAGGGTGAGGAGGCTGGTTTACACTAGTAATAGAATTTGCTTGAAAGTTTCTAGGCCTTTTCAACAAATCCATTTTGTACATATCCTGCTATCAATGTTCAACATTTCACCTCCCTCGTGAATGCTCCCACGTATGCATACATGTCTACAGAGCATTTGCAACTACAAAATATGCTAAAATTCCTCTATCTTATGCTTGTTGGACGTCCATACTGATTTCTGGAGCTAGCATTTTGACACAGGATGGGAGTACATGGGAAAAAGCACATTACCCATCAAAGTTGGAGACCTATTTGTTGCATTGGTGTGATAGTGTGATTGTCCCAAGGATCCCATGTCTTCTCACCACAGAAAAAAAGATGTATTCCGTGATACATTTCCTCATTCTTTCATTCAATCAAATACTGCAACAATCCAAAGTCTGCTAAAATACAATGTTAACATGGCTTACGGTGGTTAAGGCCTCATTATCAAACAAAGTGCAAGCATTATTATGCATGGAAGAGACATGTCTATAGGTTTTCAGGAGGCCATGCTTATTTTTCAAGAAGACCACATGCCTTCATGTGGAGTTGAGTTCTTGCTTCCAACCCACTCCCAGACAATTTTTGCCAACAATTTTTGATTTGATTTGATTTGATACTATTTTATTAATTTTTATTGTGGTACTACACCTAAAAATTGTAGGGATGATTCTTAACCCTTGGATCAAATAAATTATGGCCACTAGATCCTAGAGTTCCAACCTTACCCTAACCATCCTTATGGAATTTTATTAAAAAAATCTTTTCCCTAGCCTCCTCATTTTGTCTCTTTTCTTTTCTTTAATTTTGCATGTTGGAGGAGTGGAAGCCATAAAAGAAAGGAGGGAAGCCATGGATGGATTCATTTGGATCTAGCTTATATTATCTCGAGTTAATAGATTTTTTAAAGAATGTCTTGTATTTGTTAATTGAGAGTTTACACTATAAATCTCGAGTAGTTATTTAGTTATTTCCATTCTTGAGTTCAATATTTGGGAAAAAAGCATATTTCCATTTACTCTATGAGATTTAATATATTTAAATGCCCATTCAAGGATTGACATGCTTAAAACAAATATTTTATTCCCTTATGGTTTCTCAAGGTACTTTCCTTTTCATGCTTTAAAGGCTCATATTTTATTTAAATCAAGTTCAAATTTGCACTGATAAACACAGGATTTTAATTTTCCACCAATAGTGAGAAAGCTGCCGCCCTAAAGCGGTGTTAGTTGGCGATCCTGTGACCTCCCTTATCACAGGTGATGATTCATAAACAAGCTGCCCTACATGGTTGGTGGTTTAAAAACCTTGAAACTTCTCTTATTAGGCCGAGGGTTCAAAGACCACCACTTTGTGCATATGGTAAAATCTTGCTCTTCAAAAAGAACCCTCATTTCATCAATTTTTCAAAAAATTTACTAGGGTGGTTTACAATTTATCCTTAGCTTAAATTTATACATGCCTAAAGTCACTTTAGTTGAGAGCTTAAAAAATTAATACTCTCCATGACTTAAATAACTAATTAATTATATTTTCTATTTCAATAGCATATACTTTTGAACTACAAGAATACTTTTCCAATAAAATTGTTTTCAAACTCAAATGAAGAAATGAAATTCCATTAATTTTTAAGTATCATTTCTTTCTTTTCAATAACAAGAATGTAATTCCTTCACAAGTTAATTCATTGTAACTTAGTGCATTTTTCCATTACAACTACTATCATTTATTCAAAGAACGCACAACCAACTATATTACATTTAAAATTTTCTAAAAATGAATTCTTGATGATTTACAACTTCTAACTTCTTCCTTCATTCTTCCAATCAAAAAGGATTTATTTCAATCAATACATAACAACTTGATAAATAAAATATACAATAAATTTTTCATTTAAAATCAAGACTACTAGCCTTCCACCTTAAGTGGGAACTACAAGAAAAGTTTCTATAATGAAGGTTTTCATTTTTATGTTTTATAAATGTTGCAAGTCCCAAATATTCAACAAGAGCTCCACCATTTCTTCACTTCAATCACAACAACAAAAATGAGGGAGTGGGGGTAAAACTCTCCACCCAACCAATAATCCAATGAGAAGAAGAAGTTATCATCCTAATTGGCCCCGAGCCCCAACCAAAGAACAATAGGAAATGAAACAACCCATGAAAACTAACACAATGCTTTCACATCACAATACACAATTTCACAACCATTTATCACATATTAAAACACAAGATAACATTCAAAATAATGAAACTTTCAAAATACACAAGGGTTGAAAACTCAAAGCCAATAGAGTAAGGAACTATAGGAGATCACTTATGCCTCCCAATAGGATTAGGTTCCCACCTTAACACCTTCGTAAAGACAACTCAAAATCCTTACAAACTCTTATATCTCCCTCAAGATCCTCTCTTATGCCTCCCACATTATCTTATGCCTCCATACAATCTCTTATGTATGCCTCAAATGAACCAAGTAAGAAAAGCAAGCATTTTCTTATCAAGGTGGGGCACACAAGCCCAACTCCCTCCTAAATATGAATAATAATCTTATGCCTCCATACTGATAGAAAATCCACATAGAATTTTCCTACACCATACTTAGGCATTCTACCCATGATCCCAACAAGCACACAAACCATTCACTTGCATGCAAATACACACATATAAAAGAAAACAAGTAAAACAAGGGTGTAGTTCCTACCTTTCCATAGTAAGAACTTGATCAAAGAATCACACTCAAAACTCATTCAACCTCAATCCAGCTCCAACAAGCTCCATGACTTCCACAAGAATTCCAAAACTCAAAAATACAAGTGCGGAAAAATCAAATGAAGTAACCCCCAAAAACAAATAAACTTGTATATATAAAAAAGAAGAGGAGGGTGAGGTGGCTACACGTAGGATGCCATATCACTTATCCTTAACTCCACCTCACACAGTCAAACCTCAACTCTAAGACCACAATAAATTAGTGGTTGAGAGAAATGACAAGCCTCTTACACACTCAACACAAACCCACACCCCCTAAGGACATAATTTAAAACCCATGTAAGAAAAGTGCAATAAATGTCACCTTTTTCCTTACAAAACACATAATGGGGTCTATTTTTTACCCACCCATAGGTATAGTTGGTATATGAAATTAAGAGGTGTGGGATAAGCTTAACTTATCCCACAAGCCTAAAAATTTTCCCTTAAGCCCAAATTCGAATTTCCAAGTAAGGTAGGGTGTACAACACTCAAAGTCAAATACACTCAACTTAAATCACAAGATCCAAAGGACCAAATACTCTAATAAATGGCCCCTTTTGTCACATCCCTAATTAACTTAATAAACATGATTAATCCACTTAATTAAGGCACATTAATCAACAATGATTAAATGAATTACATCACAAAATAAATCACATACTCCACAATAAATAAAATAAAAGAGAAATAATTACACACATAGCCCATGGTCATATTTTGAGGTCATCACCCCACGCTGAACACCTAACAATCTAATAACAAAACATCCAACATTACACAAGTTTCCATGGTGACCGTCATTGTATCCATCTAGTATTCCACTGTTGTTGGTCTCCTAACCCTCTTTTGTTTGTTGTGATACATTTACCTAAAATCACACAATACCTCATTCGGCCTCGTGGCCGCATCAAATATCGAAAAAGATAAACATACGCACATCCATCAATAAAAATCCTCATATTACTAAATCATCATCTAAACTAAACAATGTTATCGTTTGTCTATAATTTCAACAACATATCAATTCTATCATTTCATCGATATCAATGAGATTAGATTCAAACACTAAATCATAGTCAACAAGATGAGAATTATGAATGTTAGTAAATATATATGCTAACAACACATTATCATCATCAATTTAAAATGTCTCTATATGTCTCTAAGAATCCACACAAGTCATACCATGAATTACAATCCATCAATAGTAAGAATATCTCTATCATCTAGCATCGTCTAAACCAAAATGATATGATAATATCTATTTCTATAGTCAACAATAATAAAAATCAAAATATAATAAGGTTTGCATGGTGGTGGAGGTGGATATTGTTAGAGTAAATTGATATAAGCGTGATGTGAACTATGTCATAATTGTGATATTGTGAATGCACATGTTGTGTATGTCACTTAGTGTGTAACTATTGGCATGTTGATGTGCTGGAGATGAGAGTAAACTCTCTCCTTTTGTAGATTCAATGAGGAATTTGTGTGTGATGTATCATCTTGTTGTGTGTGAAAGTAATGTATTATGGATTACAGAGTGTTAGAGAATTTTGGCATTTATGATATGTAGGTGTGATAATGTATTGTATGTGTTGTATGACAAGGTTTTTGTAGTGTAAATAGATTATATAGAGATTTCATCACCGTGTTGTGAAGAAACATGTGTATCACCATGTTGTATTGTAATTGACTATATGTTGTAATGTTAGACATCATGTTCATCATAAGTATAATTCATGTAATATGTGATGGTTCATGTCATGATTTAGGGGCATATGGTGAATGTATGATCCCTAATGTGTAGTGTTTGAACTTTGGTGCAGCAAAAATGTGATGTAATGTAAATGTGAATGTAATGATTGATATAGCCTAATGATATGATATACCATGCGTTAGACTGATATGGTTAATGTGTGTGAACCACCATTGTGTTAGTGATGTAGTTACGTGTTATGTTGTGAACCTTACACTAACCGACCCTAAAGGAAATCGGTAAAAGTGTATGTTTAGAGTGAGGAAATGTGTACCGTGGACCAATCATTGATCCAACCTTAGGCTTAGGGATGATTGGATTGTGACTCTCTCTTCTTTTCTCTCTCCCTATATGGTTATCATATGGATTCAACCTAAGTGTAGTTATGACTATGTTTAGCCTTGTTGAAGTGGTGGCGGATGATTTAGATAGAGATGATGAAATTGTATTATTTGATATGTTATTTTACGAGATGAGGCTCAATGTTCCAAGTGCCATTAACTCGTTGAGTACCCCCTTGGTGGCCATATAAGGCCACATAGTCATCATAATGTGTTATTCCTATATACATATTTTATTTGTAAATTGAACTTTTAATTTCTTTTTCACAAGGAGAAATAGTTTTCTTGATTGATATGTTCTTATATTTTGGGCATTTTAATTGGTTGTTGTACTAACATGTGGATTTTTGCACTAACTATGGCTATTTGGCCATTTTTTTCTTAGATTTAGATTTTCTTTTAAATTTAAAAGTTTATAGCCTAGCCCAAGGCTTGGATTTTTGTACTTCTTGCATTTGAAATGGATTGTTATGCTAGTTATATTATCATAATGTGTGGAATAGGGTCATGGGATGCACCATGGAATGGTTAAACCTATGGAATCCTCTTCATTGTATGGGGTACACCCCAAGGAGTTACAGATAACTAGCGGGTTTTCAACCACGAGTTATTATGTCACTTGGGTTAGGGGTGTCTGGACTCTATGTGCCTAGGGCCATAGGGTGACCAACCTCTTTGGGAGCGAAAGGAAAATTTATCTTTATGTTACTACTTGAGGGAGGCATAAGAGATTTGAGGAAAACATAAGATACTGTGGAGGCATAAGAGAATTATGATTGATGTGTTGTGTGATTGATGCTTATTATACTGGATTTTCTGTGATGCTTTGAGGTATACAGAGTTGTTTGTGATGTTTTGGGAGTGGTGTTATGATGTATGTGTACTCATGTGAGTTTGGCTATGTTTTTGATGTTATGGATACGGTTTTGATTCCCTTGTTGACACTATGTATCTACAATTATTGTTCGAGTTGTGTGAAACCTTTATCTATGAATTTGTGGGGAATTTCATGTTGTTATAGTACACTTATGTTTGAGTATTAATATGTCAATCATATATGTGTGACAAGTACTATGTTATGTGGATCATGTATGTTCCTTCCATGGTTTGGTTAAGTTCTTGTGGTGTGGTACATTCGTGGAAGTATGTAGAATTATGACATGTGAACCATTAGTGTTGTGTATGGCCCTGGTATGGTATTGTGATAGTAGTTCCTATTGGGAACCCACAAGAATAAATAAACTAAAATCTTCAACAATGAAATATTAAGGGCTTGAGTTTTAGGAATAATGTAAAGGAAAAGATTAATTAAATAATGAAATAAAAGAGAACTACCAATCTTCACAAAATTAAAAGTTTCATAAAATGACTAAACTTTCTAGACTTCCTTGTGGTCATGCTCTAATGACAGAAATTTTAACCATAGAAATAACTTTTCATTATTAACTTTCCTTTATTTCTTATCCTTTTTGCTTAAGCTCGGCATTATGTTTCATCGAGGATGATGCTTTTATAAGGGGAGGAGAATGTAATGCCCCTTTTCGGTGTTAACTCCTGATACTTACTTCTTTAACCACAAGTTTGCAAATGTTGAATGTTTGTAATGTACTCCCTATGATGAGTTTTAGGTAATTGTGAATCTAAGTGATATGAGGTAGATTATCTTTTCATTTGGAGGTATACCATCTTGTTACTATTTTAACACATTATTAGTATATTTGATTTTTTTAGTGTTTTTGTAACATCTTTTGATGAATATTAATTATTCAAAAATAATCATTTTATTTCATTTCATTTAAATGGGTTGTTTATAAGATGAGGTTTTTTAACATCTTGTAAAAAAATAGAAGATTAATCGTAAAGGCGATTAAATGGGCTAGAATGACCTTTGTCCAAAGGTGGAATATTGGGGCCTATCCAAAGGTTTTTGTATTTAAAAGGGACCTAATATTTATAAGCTAAGTTTAATATTTTATATCATCTACCTAAGACTTAACCTTGGAGAAAATTGTGGTTAGTCTTGGCTTGCGTGGGAAGGTGGAGATAGTCTAATGGTGGCACCAACCTTTATGAGGGGGACTACATAATTAATTTTGATTTAATTATTCACCCACCCTTGGAGCTGACCTATCCTTGGCAAAGTACTTGTCCATTTAGAAGCACTTTACCCAAAACGTTTCAATGTTTGGCGCTTATTGGTTAAATCTTTCTAATCACTCATGCTAAAATGTGGTTTTGTTGTTGGATAAAGTGAGTGGGTGGGTTGTTGGCCACCTTCCATTTATTTAATGGTCTTAAAGGAGGCATGTATTTGGGATGTGTTTGGTTTGAATGAAATGACTAAAAAATTGAATGTGGGCACATGGATGGACGCTATAATCCAAGATTTTCAAATTGGGATTTTTTTGAAAAATGTGATTTGAAAATTTCCATGAAACTCACACAACATAGATCCAAATCAATGCTTTTAATCATGGACACCCATCAAGACAAAATTATGGGAACTTGGGCTTTTGCTGTAGAAGGGCCCCCAGTGAACGTGTGTTTGCAACATGGGAAATTAATGCAAGCATTGATAAGACCTACCCATTTTTTTTTTTCTATTCAATCTTCATGAAATGAATAATCTTTCTCATTTTCTGAAATGGAATTTTGAGTTGGATTTTGTTGTTTTTATAATCATTTTTATATTGTTGGTTATTCTCTATTATTCCCTAATTATGTGATTTTGGTTTTATTCAGATTCCTATATTTTTTGAGAATTTCTTTATGTTTTTCTTTTACTAAAAATAAAATATGGGTCTTGTATCTTTTGCATGAAATCAAATTCCTTTCTTGTTTAGAGAAATCATGAGAAGAGGCCTTTATGCATTAAATCACATTTGGATGGATTTATCCGAAGCATGAATTTTCATTTTGTGTTTGTATTTTTAGGTTCTATTTGATTAATGAATATTTTTTTTTTGTTTATGGGTTATGTGGATATTTATGGGATATCCATTTAATTGATATTAGTGATTGGGTCATGGACTATAATGATTATGATTGGGACTTACTATCCATGATTTAATTTTTGAACTCTCATCTATTTGGTTTGCAAATTGTATACCAACGGTGTGTAAAAATTTTTATTTAAATACGCATTATATACTTGTTTTGATATCACAACATGTGTTTGAGATTTTTAAATTTTGTATTCATTACTTTAATAATAAATAAGACTCGTATGATTCAAATTTTTGAGAGCTTTTGGTATTTCATATATGTGCTCATGTTCTGCCTATTTCTAGGAAACCATTCTTTGATATGGTACTTCAAGGATACATTTAGATGTATTAGTAATAGTTGCCATTCATTGACATGGTATAAGCTTATCTTATTTAAAATAATTAATAAAGGTTTGTAAGATCAAAATAAAGTTTGATTAGTTCTTTAAATGGAATACCTAATACATATTTATATATATATATATATAAGATATATATATATTAGCCCTATAATTATATATATAACATCTTATTTTAGGATAATATGAGTTATTGGGGCTGATAATTTTGGTTCCTTGAACCTTCCTTTATATTAATGGTTGACCATATTTGGAAGTAGTTTATTCAAGTAAATAGGGTTTAATGTTTAACCTTCGTATACTTCTTTGTAGTCAAAACAAGGTGCCTTAAGTCTATACTGCCCTAGGCATTTGGTGGATTGATGGTCAATGGCCTTGATAGAACCTTTATAATCCTTATATTTTATCTCTGTAAATGTTTGATATACTTATGCCTAATAAATTTATTTAGAATCTATTACGCTTAATGTGATTTTTTGAGTAAGTGTAGCCTATCGTGTAGCTTACCAAGTCGTAAGGGGATTGATAATAAAATATTGAATTGTAGTGAATATTAGTATAGAAAGAAAGCTTCTGCAATAGAAAGTTTTACTTAATCAACCTTCCATCTTTATGACCTGACAAGATATTGGTGTTTTGGACCTCTTAGAAGTTGTGATCTTCTAGACACATGACTATGTTGTTTTATATTCTTGTTCATTCCACCTTGTGATTTTGTGTTTTGTGGTTTCTTCAAACCCTTAACTTTTAGATTTAGTTTTGTCTATTTGGAATGAGGATATTTGTTCTTCTTTAGGCCAATATTGTTTGTTTCAGCTTTGGATGCCATTTCTTTTGTCACATTAATTTCTTAGTTTGCGGCCTAAATGGGATATGATGGTTGACTTGATCATTATTTTAATAAAGATTAGTTCAGTGAAGTCCCATGTTATGATTTTGGATTGGGTTTTAGGTTTTCCCTTTTGGTCTTGGATAATTTCTTTTAGTTGTCATCTTATTAGTAGACTCTTAATCTCTTTCAATCTTTTTACTCTTTGCACATTATTCGGATCATATTGACCTCTTCTTTTTTCATTAAATGGATATCAATCAGCCTACAAGATGAGAACTTAGCTATTAGATAAGAAATGGAAAATACTTTGACTGTTGTGACAAGATACCTTCTAATGTTTGTTTTATATGTGGGTAGTTTTGAGACTTGTTGTTGTTTCCATATTTGTTAGAAAATTTTTGGATATATCAAATAACTTGGTTGTTAGGCAATGAATCATTTTGACATTTTTTAGCCTTCATTATTATTATTATTAATTGTGAAGTAATTTGTTAGATAAGGAATTATTGATTGATGGTTTGAGTATTAGATTTCAATCATATAATCTATATGATTACATGATTGAAATCCTAATGCACTTGATACCACGTGTTTGACTTATAAGGCCAATGGCCCCAACTTGAATGATTGTTAAACTTTTTTCTTTTTGAGCAAGGTTTATAACTGGTACATATGACTTCTTTCTTTATTTGACATTGTGGAAAATTTAGCATGATTAAAAAATTAGTTAGTGTTTTAGAGCTTAAAACATTTCATTAAATAGAAGGTTCCTTTCATGATATTGTTAAATAGTAGCATATTGTTTCAATGTTTTAGTTCTCATCATGCTCACTTCTCATGAACTAACTCATGTTAATAAATGTGCAAATGGATTTCATGAATAGAAGAGGTGAAATACTTATACAAAGTTGCTTCATTTTTATTAATGAAATTCTTTTTACTTGAATTATTAAATGTGTTTAAAGGATCTCAAAATATAATTTGTTGAAAAAGCTAGAAGGACATAGTGCCTTAGTATTTTGTAATTGTGGAGTAGTGTTGTCATTATTGACTGAAACTAAAACTTATGAAATATTATTGTGAATGGAATAAAATGAACATTTCATTTTTATGAGTATCTTATTGTATGATTTTGAATTTGAAAGATAGTTTATCTTTTGATATGACCAATATTGTTTTCCTATTTAATCTCGAGTCAAAGTACATAAGAATTTTTAGCTACCTTTGGATTGTGTGTTTTTTGGATAGGGAACTATGTATCTATGACTAGTTATCAAAAAGGATAATGGTAAACAAATTTGAGTTATAACCTTGAGTTAGTAAACCCTTCTAGATTGTGACAATAATGTAATACTAGGTATAAATGAATTGTTTTATATCCTTATAAAGGTTATACTAAAATATGATGTTGTAAACATATAGATGAAGTAAAGAGTCCTTAAGTGGAAGAAAAGGAAACTATCTTCTTGTGTTAAAAAAGGATATACCTTATTACTCTCATCTATACTAGTAAATTTATCCTTAGTGTTGATGGGATGTAAAATTATATTAAAATGTAAACCAATGTTTAGTAATTTGGGAGGATAACAAGGTTATGTTAAATGGGGATAAATGATCAAGAAATCATTAAATCTAACTTATCTGTTATAAAACCTGATTTTTCTCATTTGACAAACTTAATCAAGAGAAGACTAGATGATGCACTTACTTAATTCAGATTGATTTATAAGTCTCAATGAACTAAGGGTTAATGACTAATGAGATCATGAAGATGAATGCAAAATTGACCTACATACCACCAACTCTTGTGAAGGTACATTGTAATCCTTTCTTAAGTAATTTAACCATTATGATCCCTACACACATATATTTTAGTTCTAAACCTAAATAGTACTTCACCTCAATTAGAGCTTACACTCGCCTCCTTGTACAATGGAGGTATGAAACAAGATCTTGTAGCTTGTGTGTGTAGGTAAACAACCTTGTGTGTAATAAATGTCCTTTTACAAATGAAAAAATTAAACAAGTAAATAAAGTAACTTCGGTGAATCTATTAAATGGGATATACCATAGGTTAATGTTAACAGATTAGAGGAAACCTAGCAAGAGGAAACATGAATGTCTCAATTCTCATAAAATGAACTTTCTTGAACTTAAGTTAAGAATTGATATATTATTATAGAAAATACATAATCTAAAAGATCTTATCCTCGGGAAGGCCCTATCTTTAAGTGTGTATTATAGTTGAACCAAGTATGTTATGCCTATTTAAAAAAGAGAGAATTGGTCTTGATGTGTGTCACACGTTTTGTGTTTCCTATGTGGGGCTAGTGTTCGTGCAAGTAGATCATGTGTTGTGCATTGTCTTAAGTGATCCTCAGTAGTGTTATGTATACTTCAAGAAAGCAAAAAAAAAAAAATTATTTCGTACTTTTTCGTTGTATTCGTGTGTGTAAAATGTGGGCGTTACAATTATATTGTCTTATCCATACAATTTTTAAGTGTTCCTTCCATGAAATCTTAGAAGCTACGAGTTAATATTAGAAACATGTAAGGGGTATTGATCTCGTAAAGGTCTACTCACCAAGTCTTTGTAAGATATTAAGTAGTGAAAGAATCACGTACGGATAAAACCCACTTTCTTATTCTTCATTCCAAATAAGGAAAAATCCAGTTACTTTAATACATATAGGATTATATGTTTTTGTAATGTATTATATAAAAATTTAAATTCATGGCTAATTGGAAGAAAAAAATTCTTCCCAATATTAACTCACTTGAGATGGATTTGTGGTTGTCAAGAAACTTTGGGATGTAGATATCATTTCACATGAATTTATCAGTTCATTTATTTCATAAAATACTAGTAGTATGCTAATCATTAATTTTGGTGTAAGCTAAACAATTTCATAGAACAAGGAAATCACAGATAATGTTTGTATATTTCAAAGTTAAATAAAAATAGTATAAATAAATAAAAAAATCTCAAATGCATACATCATCTGAAATTTTGAAACTTTAACAAGAAGAAACTCAATAACTACACGAAAAATTATATGTTCAAGAATTACCACATATACAACTTTGTAAACTTCAACAAACATTTAACACAATTACCACATATACAATGTTCTAAACTTCAACAAACATTCAACAAGTTCACTCTATCACAGACTTTAAAACCTTGTAAGCCACACAATCACAAATATACTTCAAATAAATAACAAACCACAAATTCATACGAAATTGAAACCTAAAAAAACATCATTTATTCGTGAATATCATAAGTAGTCATGCATTAGGGTGAATTTCCTATCGGTAGAGGCTCTGGAATTTAAATTAGAAAAAAAAGGAAAAAAGTAGGAAACTAATTACTTTTTCTTACATGGAATTATGCTTTTGAAGAAATTGATGTTTATCACCCCTGCTCCACTCCGACTTGGTAGTTGACACTTCATTTGTTGATGTTGTAAATTTAACCACTTAACGTCAGAAGCTACCTTCACTTTAGTATTCATCTATACGAATAATGAATGTTACTCTTATGGCTGCTTCCATAATATAAGCGATGTGGAAACATGCACAGATTCCAACCCTAATGCCTGCTATTCGGGCGGCAATGGCATGTCTCAAATATTTTCGAATCTTTAAAAAGTGGATTGTTTAATATGATCCATTGATTGTTAAATATGGCTTTGGTTAAATAGTATAAAATATGGCGAGGATTTACTCCCAAAAAAATATACCACATACATCATAGTGACCATCCGAACCATCATGCCAACCATGACGTCAATTGGATTCGCGTGTGGATGTTTTTTTTTTTTCTCAGGCTAAAAAACACGCTTTGTTTTTCATCGGTGTTATACAACACACTCTATTTTTTAGTAACATGCATAGAGACCTAGCTCAATAAAACTCGTGACTTACATGTTTCAAATGCATGTTCCCCACCGGCTTGCCTATTGCTTGCCAAATTTTGCACTCTCATTGCATAACAATTTGTGATAAAAACAAGAAAACATTGATGTGATCTGTAGACACACACAAGTCCCACCAATGCATGCACATGCATGTGTATGGTCTCTGTTTGTATGGATTGCTCGTGGGTTTGTGTGGGGAATAGATTTTGACATAAAATATTACATCTAATTGATGGTGGAAGTTGGAATTAGAAGTTTTGAAATTAAAATTCAAAATTATGAGTCCAATTTCTATATTTTATTGAACATCATTAATGTTGGTATTAGCTAAAAAAGTGAATTCGGTCACGCCTTGCCAATTGCATGATTTTTGAAGTGAAAGCTTACTGGTTCCTAGTTGGCCATTCCTAATAGTTCTGAATCTGTAATCCAATCTAATATTGGATTTATATGAGCAAGTCAATCTAAACATTGTATGAATTGTTTGTAAATTAAAGTTTAATGTACATATTTCTAGAAAAATCTACCCAATAGTTTGATGTGTTTGGATTTAAATCATTTGTTATAAGTCATTACCAAAAAGGTATTTAAGGTAATATATTAACTAATCCTTGTAATATGCAAAATAAAAATATAAAATATAGACTTTGAGGTTGATACTTATCATTATATTTTAAATCTATCATGACTTGATATATTTATAACTATCACTACATGTTTATTATGTTGCTTGTAAATTAGATAAGTGACATTAATAAATAGTTTATGTATAGTGTCATTTGAATATTTCAATGTTGATTTAAAAATGAATGCAATATATTTAATTATAATAATATGGTGTAAATTTATTTTGAAAAGTTGACAATAGTATTTTCACATTATCTTACATGTTAAATTGCTATTTTTTACATATGGGTAAAAAATATCCAATTTTCTTATCATCAAATTTTATGGTGACATAAAAATGCAAGATCATTTTTGTATATTCCTATTCACCTCTCACTACCACTTTATGAATTTTGTGTCTTCTAACAAGGAATATCCATGTGGTTCGCGCATAATTCCATAGATATCACCCATAAATTAGTATTGACCTATTTACTTCTTTTGCCTTAAACATTACTAGTGATTACATGTTATTTGTTTATAAAAATTCACCAAAAATTAAAGTTGTTAACATCTATAATCAAGCTATCAAACTCATTTGATCATTAAACACTTATTATTTTTGAATCTATCACACTCTTGGATCAGTTTGATAGCATATTTATTTTAATGCATATTTTTTTGAACTTGTACTTTTATGCATTTTGAGGGTTTAGACAAATTAGGATGGAGACCATTAGCACAATTATGACAACAAACCCATATGAGTATGATTCTTGAAGGAATTTTTCATTTTAAAGAGTAAAAATGGAAATGCATGAAATCGAAGAGTAAAAATAACCAAAACACGTGAATAATATCACCAACTTAAATGGAAGATTATAAGTCATACATCATGTTGTTTATCTTCTTATATATTTGATTGAGAAACTAACTAATTTACATTGTTAACTTTGTATATCTATAAATTAATGATTATATTAAGATAGGTGTATTTATATGTATACAAATAGTGAACCGTAACTTATAGCATGTTGCGGTGATAGTTTCATTTATCATATTCAAGCTGTAATTTATATTTTAATATGACATTTACGTTGACCTTTCAAACAATTAACCATATACTTTCAATAAAGGATATTCACAATGAGAAATTAAGGCTAGAAAAAAATTATTTATCTCTGTTGAGAAATTACAAATATTTTGATGAGACCCTCACTCGTTTCTTTAGTTATTTTAGAAGAAGAATAATAAAGCCTTATATACACTAAAAGTCTTGAATTTGATTTTTTCTCCATTTTACTCACAAAAAACCAATACACACTCTTAGAAAGTCTTTTTCACTTTTGCTAACTTCTTTTAAATATTTCAAATTATTTCTATGCTAAGTATAAATATTAGAATCTTGTTTGATCTATTAAAATTATCTAAATAATAAATATAATATTTCTTTCTCATTACTACACTTTTACATATTTTATAAATGATAATGCATTTTTAACAACCAATTGTTGCATAACGATCACTGAAGTTACATGATAACCTCCTTATAAATTCATAGTTAATTGGAAATGTATACTTTCATTAACTAAAAATTCTAGAATGAGAAAAATAATTCTTCTTCTCTATCGATAAAACTTCCCCGATCAATCCTAAGGTTATTTTAAGGAACCAATATTTTTAGTTTTCCTTCATGTTACTAGCTCGACTTGGTTTCTTATAATCATGTCAATATATTTTTCTCTCTATAAGATCCTCAAACAATTTCTCTAATTTATATAATTATTTTCAAATTCTCTTTTTTATGACTCCTTGATAAAAAACATGCATAGTATTTGATGGAGCAAAACCATGAGTGTTTGAGGCATATTTTAGTGAAGTAAAATTTGGGTAACTAGACATCGAATGTAAGAAACCTCTCAAATGTCATTGTATGAACATTGATATGAAATATGAGATTATTTTATCCATTTGACTCAATGGAAATCATATATGTTTTTTCCATAGTGGTTTTAGTGCCTACTTCCCTTCGACACTTATTAGTGTTGATTTCAATACTACTAACTATACTTATAGATATTATTGTAACATTTTGACTTAGCATCATGTTACATGATAGAGATAATTGGACTATTGTTGAATTTTGATTGATAGTATGATATGTGTGATTATTAGAGACATGTTATATTGATGATGATATGTTGTTTACATACTTATATATTTTGACATGCGATATTTTCATCATATTGAGTAGACCTTAACAATTAAACTAAAATTGTGATCCTATTGATATTGATGAAATGTAGAATTGAGATGTTGTTAGAAATTGAAAATAATAACGTTACTTTCCTAGATGATGATTTGATTCACATGTAGATGATTGTGGATTTATAATTGTATATTTTATCTTGTATGTTTTGATGCGGCCACGAGGCCAAAGGAGGTATTATGTATTTTGCAAGTAATAATATCACAAAATACAATGGGGGATTAGAGACCAACCACATTAGAATGCTAGATGAATTCAATAATGGTCACCATGACAAATTTTATTATATTGTTGTGTGTGTGTTTAAGTTGTTGTTAAGGGGTTTCCCATGAGGGGAATTTCCTCCAATTGTGACCAAGTGAGCTTATGTCTAATTATTTTATATTTATTTTATGTAATTTTAGTACGTGATTTTATAGTGATGTATTATCCTTTTGTTAATTATTTAATTTGTGTCTAGATTGGTAAATTAATCTTGTTGCTAAACTGATCATGGATGGGAAAAAATAATTCATTTATTATATTAGATGGCTCTTTGGGTTATGTGTTTTAAGTTGAGTGCTTGTGATTACGAGTGTTGTACACTCCACCTCTTCATGGAAATTCAGATTTGGCCTTTAGGGCCAATTTTGAAGGCTTGTGGGGACAAGTTAAAATTCTCCCACACCTCCTATATTACTATATCAAACTTACCTATGGATTGGGGAGGTCAAAATAGACCCGATTATGTGTTTTGTAAGATATAAAGTTGCATTTATTGCACTTTTCTTACATGGGTTTTAAAGTTTGTCCTTAGGGCGTGTGGGTTTGGATTGTGTGTGGAAGAGACTTGTCCATCCTCTCACCCACCAATTTATTGTACATTTGGTTTGAGGGTTGACTTGTGAGATGGAGTTAAGGATGGGTGATGTGGCATCCTACATGGAGCCACCTGCCCTCCTCTCTCCCTTTTATATTTATTTAATTTTTTTTTCTCATTTGGATGTTACTTCATTTGATTTGGGCTCTTGTATTTTGGAGTTGGAGAATTTTGGAGTGCTTGTGGATTTCTTTGGAGCTTGTTGGTGTTGGAGTGGGCTTGAAGGAGCTTGGTGTGTGACTCTTGGATCAAGCTCTACCATGGAAAGGTAGGAGCTACACTCTTGTTAAATGTTTTCTTTTATATTGTGTATATGTGTATGTTTTTGAGTGTTTTGGTATGCTTGTTGGGTGCTTGGGTAGATTGCCTAAGTGTGGTGTAGGAGGGGACTATGGGGATCTTACATGTAGGGAGGCATAAGAGTTTATTTCATGTTTTGGAGGGAGTTGGGTTGGGTGCCCCACCTTGGACAAGAAATGCTTGCATTTCTTTATTTTTTTAATGAGGGAGACATAATAGAAAGTAGAGATGCATAAGAGAATGTGGGAGGAATAAGAGTGTCTTGAGGGAGGCATAAGAGTTGTGTAGGGGTTTTGATATGTATATTGGAGGGCTTTAAGGTGGGAACCTATTTCCCATTGGGAGGCATAAGTGACCTCCCATAGATCCTTGCTCCTTTGGCTTTGCATTTTGAAGCCTTGTACATTTTGTTAGTTTCCTTCTTGTTTTGTAGTTTGTGTTGATTGTGTTTTGGTATGGTTGTGAAATCTTGGTATTGTGATGTGGAAGCTTGTATTGTTGTCATGAGTTAGATCCACCTTTTATTGCATTTTGGTTGGGGCTCGGGGGCCAATGAGGAGGATAGCTTCTTCTCCTCATTGGATTATTGGTTGGGTGGAGAGTGTTGCCTCTCCCCCTTTTTTGTTGTTGATCAAGTGAAGACATGGTGGAGCTCTCGTTGGTGATGTGAAACTTGGAGCATTTTTTGATGTCCAAAAGAAATCCTTCCTTGTGAGAAAACCTTCTTGTTATTCCCACTTGAGGTGGAAGATTTGTAGTATCATATTGTAAAAAAAAGATAAATGCTACATTTTAAATTTCATTACCAAGTTGTATTATTATTTTGAAGGAATCTCATTGAGGAATTGTATAATTTTCTTTCTCCTCAAATTGTAGTATGTAAAGAAATGAATCAAATGGAAATCATGTTTAAAATTTTAGTTATAATTTGTATTGTGGAAAATAAGTTCTTTGCATTAAAAGAAATGAGCTATGCTCAAGGAAAATAAAGTTCATTATCATTGTTGAAGTTGTATTATTGTAAATGAGAAATAGTGTATGTATGGAAAAATTGAATGTGGAATAAAGTTGTTAGTAGTTATTTGAACAAATGGTTGTAGTGGAAATGGAAAGATGCAATAAATTTTAAGTAAATTATTATGTTGAAATAATGCATTAGTAGTAAGGAAAAAAACAACAACATTAGAAGCAAATTTAGTTCCTCTTTTTTCCATTGGACTTGAATTTTTATTTTTTTTGAAAAAAATGAAAATGATCTTGTAGTTGTTGTTACTATTGAAATAGGAAATGCTTTAAAATGAGTAATTTTACTATGGAATGAATAGATGGATTAAACCCTTCAACTGGAAACTTTAGGAACATAAATTTAAGTTCAAGATGACTTTTAAATCACTCTAGTGAATTTTTTTTTTTGAAAAATCTGGGAAATGAAGGTTTTGTTCTAAGGAATAAGACCTTCACCACATGTGTAGAGCGGTGGTCCTGCATAACCACCGCTCAGAAAGGCGGTCTCAAAACCCCACTCAGGAAATATGGTAGTTTGTAAATTGTCACCCCGTAGGGCGGTGGTCCCAAGACGCCACCGCTTGGGGCGGTTCTATCACCGACGACTAAAAACACAAATCCGTGCCTATGAAAATTTTAACTTGGTCTAACTAAAATTTAAGCTTGTAAAAATTACAGAGGAAACCTCCAGCAAGAAAATGATGGTTAAATTTCATTTTTCAAGCAAGAAATTATTCAAATGCATAGTTAAAAGTGCTCAATATTATTTATACTTTTGGGGGTAGGGTTTGGCACAAATAGAGAACTCAAAATACAAATAAATTTGTAATGACTCTAGATTTGGAGTGGAAACCCCTTTAATCTTTAAATGAAAGGAATTACAATGATAAATCTACAACCTAGACTAAACTAAGCTTGAATTTGTGAATTCCTCCATAGTTTCTTCCTTCCTTGCTCCCATGGCTTCCATTTCTCCAACCTGTAAATTAAACAAAAAACAAAGTGACCAAATGAGGAGACTAGGGTAAAGAAAATGACTTAATAGAAATTCATAAGGATTTTTAGGGTTAGTTTGGAACCCTAGGATCTAGTTGCCACCATTGAATTGATCCAAGGGTTGAGGATCAACCCTACAATTGCTTGGTAGGAATGAATTTTATAGATGTTTTAAATAAATTTAAAGGTATGTGTAGATGGGTGAATGGGGCCATTCAAATACCTTGGTGTGTAAAGTCATTAATTTAGTTCCTAGTATGTTTTAGAAAATTAATGAAATGGACATTTAAGTTATTAAGATTATGGAACTAAAGTAACTAAGTATAAGGTAAATCTATTAGGGTGTGAATGTTAATTGAAGAGAAAACATTTAACCAAGTAAATTAAATTATGGCACCTTCCTAGTTGAATGTTAATAAATTAACCTTAGAAATAAATTAAGAATATTTAATCATTTAACTTAGACCTGGTCCATCCTTTGTAAAGTAGAGATTATTGGTGAAAATTAATTTAATGTACACTAGGGGTTGACACCCTTACAACCTTATAACTTAAAACAAAAAAAAATTCCGCAACCTTCTGGATAAATGTATAAGGTTTAATGTGTTCCTAGAACGCCATATTTTTGTGGGCGTTACACTTGGTATTAGATTCGTGGGTTCAAATCTTTGACCCTTGGGTACACTAGAAAAACACAAGACATGAACATTTAACCTAGCACAAATATTTGTTTACCTATTAAACAACATTGTCTAATAATTGTATTATATAGAAAACCTAGAAAGCTAAAATAAAACATATAGTGATGAACTAACTCTCACCTTGGTTTGTGCAAGAGGTGCAAACTAGACGAGAGGTTATTAAATGTAGATCTAGACTTGCTACCTCCCGATCAATCGGTGGCAGATGCCATTCTACCTTAGAGTTTGCTGTATATTCGGGACGTTAATGTCATTTCACTGCAGAGGGTCCTTAAGAGGATGACTTGATAGACATGATAGGGATCCATCAATGGAGGATCGTGCATCTCCTTGACATAACAAGGAACATAGGGTAGAGAAATACCATGTGGAGTTAGTCAAGACAGAGAGTCACCACGGAGGGGACATAAAGACAAGATTTTAGGACACATGGATAGATCTCAAAGCCCTAGACAAAGGGAGGAGCATGTACAGAGACCTAGGGGTCATGAGTCATCACCGTAGACCATATTAAGGAGATCCTTAAGGTATGACCATCTCACTATTCTTGATATACAAGTGGTTGTCGGTGGAGGCCTTGTTGGTGAGCTTGAGTGGATGCTTCTAGCTTTACCCTTGTACTATCAACACAAAATCTCATGTTGTGATCCACCTTTTAAGGGATGGAGCAGTGTCCGTGTGGAGGACGAAGAATAAGATGCATTTGGAATCAAAGATAGTTACTTAGGAGATATTTGAGGAGTGGTTTAGGAACATGAATTAATCTAGGATGTTTATTCAGTAGAGGATAGATGAGTTCCATGACCTCCATCGAGGCATATATGACTATAGCTGAGTATAAAATTCAATTTACGACCTAATCTAGTATGTCAACTATATGTAGGATGAGTAGGTATGGATGTATAGGTTCATCAGGGGCCTGAATTTGGATATGGGTGGTGCGGTGCACATTCACTACCCACAGACCTTAGCAAATGTCATGGAGAAGGCCTTTATTATAGAGAAGACATGGGGAAGACGTAGTAGGCCGGTGGACAGAGTGCAAGAGCCAAATCAGGCATATGGGGGATAATAGGTCAAGGGGATGATCTCCTCCTCCTCATGGTGGACATGAATCTGCGCATAGTCATCATTTAGGCCACCACAACATCCACCTCGAGTGTGAGCAGTCTCGTCCCCCTTTTAGAACTTCTCAGAGATTCGATGCTTAGAGGGGACAGAGCATGGGGCCTCCTCCTAGGGCTCCCATTAGGACACATGGTGCACCGAGAGCTCAATTAGGGGAGCTTGTTAGTAGAAATCTCAAAATTTCATATCCGGATCATCGGATCCACAATGTAGACCTCTAGATTACTGGGATGGAGTTGCATCTCACTAGAGAGGACTAGGAAGTTGTTATGGTTGTGGTGTTTTTAGACATCATTAGAGAGAGTTCCCACAGAACCCTAGTAATAAGGGTAAGGCACATATTTCAGAGCCTACTATTGGCAACATGGGACGTAGCCATAAGATCTACACAAAGGGTCAAGAATGACTAGGATGATCACAAGAGTACTGCGTGATAGAGACTACAAGTAGCATTGGTGGTATTCCTACCTCTATATTATTTAATTATGGTTCATCTCTCGATTTATTTACTACACCATCCTTAGTAGAGTGTCATCGGTGGTGGTAGTTAGGCGGGGTCTTAGTTGGGACGTTAAGATGGCTTCCTGAGCCAAAATTTATTTGAGTCCTTAGTTAATAAGTGTGTAGTGGATTTGGGACCCTTCACCACTACCTTAGATCGTCGTATCCTTCTATTGGGTTCTTATGATGTCATCTTGGGCATAGATCGGCTGTCTTCACATAGATCTAGAGTGGACTGCTACCATAAGATTATTTCATGTACTGTATGATCTAGGAGTTGAGACAAAGGTGATAATAGGAGTTAGGAGGCCCGTTTCCATTTACACCATCTCGATATGCATCTTAATCGGTGTGTGTAATGAGGTTGTTAGATGTACGTTGTTATGGTTGGTGATGATCCGAGGATGAGTCTAGTGGACCATCCGTTGATGAAAAACACATCTTGAGATAGTTTTCTGATGTCTTTCCGGAAACTACCAGGTTACCTCTCCCACATGAGATAGATTTTCACATAGATCTAGTTCCTAGCATAGAGCCTATCTCATGAGAACCCTATCGATGACTACCCCGGCACTCTATGAGCTCAAGCTCTAGCTTGAGAGCCTTCTAAATAAAGGCCTAATCCACCCTAGTGTATCCCCTTGGGGTGCACCGGTGATTTTTACAAATAAGAAGGATGGATCCCTACATTTTTTATTGATTATCGCCAACTAAAAAAATTAACGATCAAGAATTGTTAACCCTTCCACGCATTGATGATTTATTGATCGGTTCAAGGCGACAAAAAGTTTTCTCAAGATAGATCTCAAGTCAAGGTACTATAAGTTGAGTATCAAGGAGAAATATATTCATAAGACCACTTTCCATATGAGATAAATCCATTACAAGTTCATAGTGGTACCTTTTGGTTTGACGAATGCCCTGCAAAGGTTGCTCATGGGCTTGATGAATGGTGTATTTATGAAATTTTTGGATCGCTTCATGTTCATCTTCTTGTTAGTACAAAATCACAAGACTTCGAATACCTACAACTCTATGGGTTGAGACTTTGACCGTGATTACATAACATGGATCATCTCTTAATGTGTGGGACATTGAAATCAAGATATTTCTCCTGGATGAAGGTCAGCTCCTATTTGTCCGATTAGGTGCACACATTCATATTGTAGAGGATCTACTCTAAAACCTACTCTAACTTTCAAAGGAGATAGGGTTAAGAAGATGTAAGAAATTAAACCTAAACTAACAAAGGTGATGCACCAAAGGAATGTTGAACACCACTTTCTATTAAACACAAACAATTAAAATATAATAAAACCACCATGCATGAGATAACCAATATTTCAATGAAAGATCAGAAAAAGGAATTAAACATAAGAGAGAATTTAAATCATCCATAGACATGTATTATTGCTTCACAAATTGATACAGATCATTACAATGGCCAAGAGGTGGAAACAAAACGCATTACGATCTTAATGGAAGATTTGAACTCAATCAATTCATCTATAGACCCAGAGAAGAAGGGTGAGTGCAAAACCAAAAATGTCCAACCCTTTACAATGATCCAAGCTCTTACCTAAGTTATAGATGAAGCGAAGAGAGGACAAGAAAAGGAGCCGGGAAATCTGATTTGGAAGCTCAACTACTAGCCATCAATTCCCCTACAAATCTACCTACAATCTCTCAAGTCTACCTCTCTATGTCCTGCTTGGCATGTTAAAGAAGGAAGAATGGCGGATCAAATAAAATATGATCTAGTTGTTGAAGAAATCGGGTCATACATTAAAGGCATGAAAGATTTTTTCATATTTTTCAACCACCTAATCTTGTCAAAATTAAATTTTCAGGATTCCATAGTGTAGAGGAGGTCGAGACCTTTCCAACGGTACAAAATTTGTTGAATTTTGAGCAATGGATAGAAATATATGACCATTTTAATATTTGAATCGAATCCATAAAAATGGCAAAACCAGCTTTGCAAAAAAGATTAAGTGGGCCCGAAATTCATGTTGTTGCCTTTTGAGAAAAACTACAAAATTATAAAAAAATCTCCTACAACCCCGCAAGCCTGAAATTAACATTTCCCCAAAAGCCTCCGCAGGGCCTAAAATTGAAATTGTGCCATCACCAAAAGTTGCAAAATTTCAAAAGATTACCCGACACCCACTTTCCCGAAGCTTACAAACGCCCGACACATGGATTCTCTAGGTGTCGGCATAGGTGTGACTTACTTTTATACTTTACACCTTTTCAAAACAAAAGAAAAATTTTCCAAAGTTTCTCCGATGACCCACTTTCCCGCTTTGACCTAAAACATGGCCACGCAACCCTTTGTTGGCCATAGGCATTTTTCCTTCATTTGGTGCGAGATCCTCCGCGGGCTCATGGGCCCACATTTATAAATTACACCTTTTACCAAAATTGTAATGTGCCAAGATGCCTCCTACTACCTTGGCAGTCCACAATCTTCCCATTGGCGAAAAGTCTTCCCCAGTGCCCTGTCACTTGTTTTTCGTAAAAAATCCTTCCAGGCCTATCGCCAATAACTTGTAAAATATGAGGAGTTAGAAGGACTTATTTATATCTTTGGAAAGGGGTAGAAATTTCCTACTTGAGGAAGATGATTTCAGAATCTTTAAGTGCTTAAAATATATAAATATTCATATTCAAGCACAAAAAGGGGGAAAATGGTGTTAGTTGACCAAAAATAAGAGTGAGCTTATTTTGGTCATCAATTTGGAAACTCATCGGGATATCTACCTACTAGACGAGATGATTAGTGGCCTTGAAGCATCTATTGCGAATGGATTCTACTTGTAATTTCAAATGTGGTCTCAAATCGCCTTTCCTTGCATGCACTCTTATCTTTGCAAGAAAATCTTGATTCAAAATTTGTGAGAGTAGAGAGTTGTCTAAAACCCGGAAAATTCTCCCTTAGTTGATTTTCTAAAACTTGAATTGTTGGAGTGTAATGAAAACATCCAGCATCTACTCAATATGGATACTCTACAAATTTAATTTTTCTTGTGGCCACAAGTCTCTTCCATGAGTGAGATGAATCTGTATACAAGCATACACTAGAAGTAATGGAGCATACACACTAGCACTTAGGGAAATTTAAACCTAATCTATAACAAGACAATGTGCATACACACTTGGAGAAATTGAAAACCTAGGCCAATATTTACAAGGGTGAAACCTTTCTCTTCAAAAGAGAGATGTTTAAGATAGATTCCGTTTCACTCGCAATATGTAATTCTTCACCATCTAATGTAGACAATTGGAAGGCATTGCTACTTTTACATCATGTGACCATGAAGGGGTCACTCCAAATGGAATCAAACATGGAATGCCTTCCTATTTTTGCACAATCTGCATCCCACTTTAGAACTAAGTCCCCATCTTGAAAGGTCCTTGTTCTTTCTTTCTTATCAAAGATCTTCTTGATCAATGCTTGATCTTAATCCATGATCTGCATTGCATGTTCTCTTACTTCTTTTAGTTCCATTAACTATGCATACCTAATTTCAATGGGTTCAAACTCAGAAAATTGCAGCTACTTCATAAGTTCTAATGTGGGAATATCTAATGATATAGGAAAAATTACCTCCTTCCCATAAACTATCTTTTAGGAGATTTATTTGTAGATCTCTTGGGTGTGACCCTATACGCACATAGAACTGATTTGAGATTTGTGTGCTAAGTTATCTAATTTTCATCAAGATTCCTTCCCAATTCTTAGTAGGTTCTTGTTTGTGGACTCTACTTGGCCATTACCTTGAGGGTAATATTTTGATGAAGTGTTAAGGTATACACCATTCTTAATGACCCATTCAAAGTGATCCTCAGTACAAAGGAATGCCTATGCATTATTTAATATGATAGTGGTAGGGAATCCAAACCTAGTAGTTATCCCTTCATACAAATCCCGCATATTGGATTCAATCTGCCTCCTTAAGTGCCACCGTCACCACTTATTGAAATAGTTTGTTGCTATAAGTATCCACTTGTGGCCTTGAATTGAATTTGGGTTAATCACTCCAATGAAGTCTAATCCCCATTCCTTGAATTTCTTATCTACTGAATTAGACAAGGGGGCAGTGGCTACTAACTTCTCCTTCCCTATGAAGAATGCACACTTCTTGCATTTCTTGATCCATGAGTAGCAATCACTAAACACCGTAGGCCAATAGTAATAAGCCTTCATGATTTTAATAATCACATTACTTGAGGAGAAAAGTGGCCTCCTCCTTCTCCATCATGGAACTCATGTAATACCCTCCCCACTTGACATGTTCAAATGCATCTTAATATAACACTATTTGTGTCCTTCTCAAGTATCTCCTCTTTGGTTTGTTCCATTCGAGGGAACAAACCTATTTGGAGAAATCTATGGAAATTAAATACAAGTCTATGGAATTCAACTATTTGCAATGAAATGGATTTCAACAACTAATCTTCTACTGTAAAGTAAAATACGCACACACTTATTCTTAACAATTTAAACCATAACTGAATAACTAGAATTTTCAGCAGAAAGCAAGACTATTCATGAACTAAATTTGCATAACAAAAGCATCTACTTTAAGTGAAAGTGGTAATGGAGAAAATAGGGATAGTTAATCAAAGCATGCATGCAAAAACTCATCAAATGATAATTGCAGTAAAACTAATCGAAGGACTGTATGCATGAAAAACTCAAAGTAACCTCGTATCTCCTCGGTCGAGTGGGCCCTTGCTCTTCCTCGGGATAGAGTGATCAACAAATTTTGATTCTCAAAATACTGTAGCTTTCATTAACTTTGAAATGAGTTCATAACATATCAAAAACAAATCCAGAATAGTATGCAGATAATCTTCTTCGATAATCAAAAAAAGTGGTACTCAAGTTCTGAAGACAAAGTCTTCATATAGATAATGTTGGTTACAAGATCCACCATATCAGTGGCATAAAACACTTGTCCATCAAATATCAATTAAAACTCATAGATTCCTATGGGCCATTAGAGTCAAGCCCAAGCTAATAGGTCAATTCGATGGAAATAGTCTTCAGCCGCATGCTTCAAACTCGGCTTCTTATCCACCAGTAACTTCCATTATTCCCTGCACACATCATCACATTTGATCTCATAAAGGCAGTTAGTAGGAAGTTCATGGGATAAATGGTTTTCATAAATAATAGCAAGGAAAATGCATCAACCTACTAAGACATGACTACACAAAACATCCCCATATACTAATAAGTCATATCACAAAGAGTATTTCCGGTCTGAAGAAATGATATAAATGAGCCAAACAATGCACTCATCATTTTCCCCCTGACTTTACCTATTGCATGTCCCAATGCAACTCATCTACACCCTGCTCTCCTTCCAAGTTGGTCAGCCATGTCATACTCCTCGAATTGATCAACGTATTGCTTTGTGGTATTCTTGCAGCCCTGAGTATTGGAGGTCATTTCCACCTGTGCAAAGTGAAACTATCATGGGACTGTGCTGCATTGTTCTTCCAAGTCGTGAGAGGGCTTAAGAGGAGTGGTGGCCACACTTGGAGGCCTACCCATTCATCAGTGTATTGCTGGCTGGTTTTCTCTGTAGTTTGTTTGATAATGGCGATGAGGGCATCACCCCTTCGCATGCTCCAGCTCAAATTCTGGGGAGAGGACCTCCCTACATTTCAAAGGTAGGCTTAAAGTATCCCATCTCCTATCACAAGCTTGCCAAGCAGCCCCAAAATTCTCCTGACTATAATTTTCAAAATCAATAATACACTGAAGCAAAATCTGAGAAGTATGCACCCCAACCCCTGCCTGGTAGTACAATGATCTAAAGTTTTTCCACAGGGTGACATCTGTGTGATGGGTTGGGTGAATGTAAAATCCGATGGACTGAGCAGTGTTATTGAAATATCTCTGTTTGCTACCTCCAAATTATCTGATTCCATAATACAGACTGAAATGCTTTAATTTGAAAATCCCCACAAATAGGTTGATCAAGAAATCAGGGACATTGGTCACTATCATGTTATGTAGATAAAATTCACAGAGAAAATTTTGAATTTCTGGAGTGTTGTTCTTGTAGACTGATAAAAAACTAGGTCCATCGGGAATTTCGTGAGGGGCTTGAGAACACAATTGAAATAACTACCAAGAATAAAATTGTTCTTGGACATACATGTTGTAGACTGAGGAGGGTTTCCTACAGACAAGTAGTTTGATGGCTAAAGGACAAACAAAGTCTAAGATAGATGTTAATTTTTGTTTTTCCTCTTCCAAAGATTCTTTTTCCTTTTTTAATTTTTGATTTTCTTTCCGCAATTCCCTTTCCTGAAGGGACAACTATTGGAAATTATTCAAGAGGGTAAGACCCTTATCACGTTGTCACTTTAGACAACTCACTTCATGCTAGTAGGGCAGCAATCTCCCAAACTTTTTCTACTTGTCTTTTGTGTAAATTCAGCTTGTAATAAAAGGGTGGATTCTTCCATACCTTGTAACTGAGATTTTAGCAGTGCTATCTCCTCCAGATAGTTGTGAGAAGGTGCCACTTGAGTGTCAAGCATTTCCAGAGTTACAGTGTGAATTTCCATAGATGATGAAAACAGATGATGGAGCGGCTGGGACATCCTCCATATGCAGCTCCTCCCGAATGTGGGCGGTGTCATCAGGCAAGGACTCCGATTGGAAACCACCTGTCTGCAAAAATGAGCCAAGCCACCGGGACCGTAGTTGCATGGAGGAAGATGGGGCCATGGGACACTTTCCTTTTGAATCAGAAATGGATGGGGATGGTCCCTCAGAGTACCAACCATGTCGGCATGCTCAGAACGTCAGCTGCCTCTGCTTGACTATGTGAAGGGCCCGATGCAAGGGTAGACCGAGGTGTAGAAGAGAGACCAGATTTTAATTGCTTAGGCCTGACCCTTCACCACCAACACATCCCTCGAGCCTCCACTTTGGTGAAAGAAAACTTGGTGTGAACACAATAGATGAATCAACCCTGGGTGCTTAAGCATAGACTTGCCCCCACTGGACCGGTGTTTCTGGCATACCTTAATGATAGAATCTGAGGTACTCTGGAAAATTGACCCAAAGGGCCTAGTTGACATGTCCCTTTTTAAGGTGAATGAGCATTTTGAGCGCATCACCACCTAGAATAGAGGCTCCCATCGCATATATAAAATACCTGTTGACCCATTTAGCAATCTCACCCCAGATTCCAGGAAAACTTTTCCACTTAACACCCTTTTGGACACCCAATGGAGTCAGGATGACCTCCGGGAGTGCCTCTCCTTCATCATGGAACTGAGCAATCAGACTTTGCAAAGGGGCATTCATCATAACCTTTAAACCAAAATTTGGCAGGCCAGATAGGTCGAAATGACCTGACTAGTAATTTCAACTCTTCATCCACCAACTTGCGAGCATGTGGACTCAAAATTGTTCAAGAACTCTTCCACAATGCTCTCATCAAAACCTTCAAATTTCCGAATGAAATCTAACCATCCAAAATCATGAAATACCTATGAAAGGGTGGCATTCTGAGCAAGGCATCAGGTGAAGTAGGTTCTGATGTCTTTCATGGTCCCATGCTAAGCCAAAAAAAAAAGAAATACATGAGTAGGAAAAACCAGAGCAGAGCATTTCTTCCACTTCCCGTCGAGTGTTTGATAAAACCAGTCATGATTGATGTGCATACCACAATGGGAAGAAGTGGTTGCAGAGCATTAAATTTCAAATGACACCATATTCCTTGGGTAGCGCAACATCAAGCGAAGGTGACGGTGAAAAAATAGTGATGAGACCGACCACCCATGTGAGATTAAGATTTTTGTGGTGGCACATATCCCATGGTTGAGGAGCATGCACCATCTATCCTAATGTTGGAGAGTGTGACACATCAAAGCATGTGGAGATTTATGAGCCATTACTCCTTTTATGCCATCATTCATAGAGCCGATTTGGAAGAGATCCAGAATGATCATAACAATCATTTCATGATGGCATCATAATGACAAATGACTACATGGGGAAATGTTTCACATAGAAATATCATTAGCAAGTTAAATGCACTTACCCATGCTACATTTAGTCAATGATATCCATAGATTCCTACGCCCTACAATTTGGGATGAAACATGATTAGCGGCAGTAGAAATAATGAAAATTCCTACATTTATTGGAAATTACTATAAAACTACTAACTAAGGGAAGAAGATCGAATGAAGGACCATCTTCCTTTATTGAATTTGCAAAAGATTATTACTCCATGCGTGAGAGGCAAAGAGCCTCCTCAGCATGCATGTCTGTTCGTAATAGAATGTCATCGGTGAAAGTCTTCTTATCCAGTGGTGGTGATAAACTCGAGAGCCTGCCCATTTACCAGAAGAGTCTCGTTTGTCTCCATCAATCGGTATCAATCAAACAGAGCCATTATCAAACACTTGATTTACCTGATAGGGACCTAACCAACGCATACGCAACTTTCCTTTAAACTACTGATAGTGCGGAATCAAAGAGAAAACCCACTTGTCCTTCATGAAATATCCATTTTTTTTTATGTGAGCATCATGCCAAGTTTTCCACTGATGCTGTAGAATTTTGGTCTGGCATTGTGCCTCCATCCGCATTTCATCTAATTCATTCAACTACAACACTCATTCACACTGCTTCATCCAAATCGATCCCAACTTCCAACGCTTGTTCACCAAGTGCGCAACTCGAACTCCACAGGTAACAGTGGCTTCTTCCCAAAGACCAACTCATAGGGAGAGAAACCAGTAGTTGTTTTCCAGGTCGTGTTGTAGGCCCAGACGGCCTCAGGAAGCTTTGGTACCCAATTCTTTCTATCGGCATTGACCACCTTAGTTAGAATATTCTCAAGCTCTCGATTGGTTACCTCCACTTGCCCATTGGATTGGGGGTGATATGGTGATGATTTCCAGTGCCTGATTCTATAGATTCCTAAGAAAGCTTCAATCATATTTGAAACAAATTGAGGACCTTGATCAGATACAATGGCCCTTGGTGCTCCAAATCACAACAATATCTAGTTGTAGAGAAAATCAGCAACAACATCTTCATTGGCAGATGCCAATGCTTGAACTTCAGCCCATTTGGTGACATAGTCCATGCATACCAAGAGATACTCCTTCCCAAAGATGGAGGATCAAATGGTCCAACAAAATCAATACCCCATTTCTCAAATGGTCCTAGAACCAACTGAGGGTTCAGAGGCATTTCCATAGAAAGTGTAGGTTTTCCCATTCATTGGCATGCATCACACTGCCACACATACTTTTTGACAGTCTTATGGAGGGAAGGCCAATAGTACCCTACTCCAAGGATCTTGTGAATTGTTCATTTCACTGAATAATGTCCACCTCCTGGCTCATCATGACATGCTCACAGTATGTCATGTACCTCATCCTCTCGAACACACCTACGAAGAACCATGTCAGGACAACATTTAAATAAGAATCCATTACACCATTTATATGTTGCACTATTTCTAACCAATCACCTTCTTTCCTTATGAGTAAAATAAGTAGGAAACTTCCCTGTTGTTAAATAATTTGTGAGATCAATGAACCAGGGAGTCTTAGTGGAGATAGAAACAAGTGTTCATCGGAAATTGATCTTGGACTACTTCATCATCACCTAAACATTTATTCTAGAAAGAAAGTCAGCAACAACGTTAGATTTCCCAGGCTTATCTATAATAGTGAGATTGAATTCTTGCAACAAGAGTAACCAGCGAATGAGCCTTCCACCAACCACTGGTTTGTTCATCAAATATCGAATGGCAGAGTGGTCAGTGTAAACAAAAATTTTTATATCCAGTGATGTAATGATGAAATTTATTCAAAGCATATACCACAACCAAAAACTCTTTTTCCGTAGTAGTGTAATTCTTTTCCGTAGGAGTCATATTTTTGCTGATAAAATAAATTGCATACATATGATCTTCTGAGTCTTTTTGTCCAAGGACAACAGCCCATGGCTGTATTAGAAGCATCAATGTGGATATGGAAAGGTTGTCCCCAGTCAGGGCCACGTAAGATAGGGGCTGTTGTCAGCTTTTCTTTGATAGAATCAAATGCCTGTTGACACTGAGAAGACCATTCAAAAACACAATCTTTGGTTAGCAATGAAAACATTGGGGTGGAAATTTTGCTAAAATATTTTATGAATCGGTGGTAATAACCTACATGGCCAAGGAAACTTTTGATGTCAGTCTGATTAGCTGGTGTAGGTAATTGGGTGATGACTGATATCTTTTTGGGATCCACCTTTATACCTTGGGCTGAAACATGGTGACCTAAGACAATTCCTTGATCAACCATCATTAGACATTTTTCATGACTCAGAGATAGTTGGTGTTGTTCACATCGACTGAGTACTTTCTCAAGATTATTCAAAGATTCTTCAAAAGTGGATCCATGGATAGTGAAATCATCCATATAAACCTCAACACAATCATTAGCAAGATCTGCAAAAATGGCCAAGACTACCCACTGAAATGTGGCAGGGGCATTACAAAGCCCAAAAGGTAAGACTCTGTAAGTGAATGTACCCCAAGGGCACGTAAAAGTAGTCTTATCCTGATCAACAGGGGCAATACTAATTTGATTATACCCACTAAACCCATCCAAGAAAGAGAAATATTTCTTACCAGCCAAATTGTCCAGGACTTGGTCAATGAAAGGCAGGGGAAAATAATCTTTCTTGGTGGCTTTGTTAAGTTCCTTGTAATCAACACATATTCACCACTTACCATTCTTCTTGGGAACAATAACTAATGGGGAAACCCACTGACTATCAGATATAGGATAGATGAAACCTACCTTTAGGAGCTTTTCAATCTCAGTTTTGACTATGTCTCTCAATGCTGGATTGATTCTTCATTGCGGCTGCCTTATAGGTTTGACGTCATCGGTGTAAATATGATGTGTATAGATGCTAGGATGAATTCCTTTCATATCAGTGTAATCCCAAGAAAAAGCATGAGAATGTTTCTTCAGAACCTCAAGCACCCTAGCTTCTTGATTGACCTCCAAGTCACTTCCTATAGTCAGCTCTCTACCCATACTGACAAGCACCTACTTAGTATCATCCGCAAGAGCAAGCTCTATACTAGTGATAAAAGAATTCAATGGGAAAACATGGGGCTGAAGCATGTGCAGGATGGATATGTTATCAAAAGATAGAACCTTAGTTAAAGGACAATAGAAATCAGAACTAAATGTTTGGAATTATAAGCATAGAGTTTCCTACTAGACTCAGCAGAGGTAATGTCTTCTGCCGATATTCCAATTCCATAGAGTAGTAGTGCTGATTTCCGTAGTTGCAGAGTCCTTAGAATCAGTCAGCACATAAGACTCTCAGCTAGCTTCCATCATATGATTGTGTACTACAATAGTGGCTAGAAAAGAAGAATTCAAAGAGTTAGCATCCAAAGAATCCACCCATACCTGGTCACAATTGTTCGTATAAGGTTAGGAGGAGGATATAATGAAATGTGTTTGGATTTCTACCCATTTAGAATTGTCATGTTGCCTGACCTACAGTCAATGTAAGCAGCAACCGTAGCTAGCCAAGGTCTTCCCAAGATGACTGGATATCCCAACTTCCGAGCTTTAGGCTGACAAAACCATGAAATCAACTGGGTACTCCCATGATTCAACAATGACCATTATATCTTCAACCACACCATCAGGTACAACAATGGATTGATCTACTAACTACAGAACAGTGTTGGTTGGTTGAAGTCCTATCAAGGATAGTAGGTTAAACATTTCTATTGTGATGACATTAATAGCAGCACCAAGATCCACCAAAACATTAGATATTGACTGTTGTTTATACAAATAGTAATGACAGGGCTCCCAGATCCCCATATTTTGGTGAGATGAGGGTGCCAGCAACTAAATCAGCCAAATTCCCTTCGACTCTAACAGTCTTTGGGTATTTATTTTTTCTTCCTGGTGTCTTTATACATTCATTTCTAATGGTTTGGTTTAGTTCAGGGATGTCCCTTATTACACGTAGTAGTGGAACCTCAATATGTACTTTTTTCAATTCCTGAACTAGTTTTGTTTCATCTGCAATCCGAGTGTCCTGTAATCACTCAGAAAAGGGGTCTGTAGTTGGTTTGGGTATTTGATCATCCTGTTTATCTGGCATTGGTGAAGAACCAGTGTTACCTTCAAGTTTTTCTTCCTTATTGGCATCATCAGGTAGTTCTGTGATAACAACAGGAGGGTTCAATATTTTGCCAGATCGTAATCGTAAATTACCAATAGTGTTAACCTGCATGGTGTTACCTACATCTGTGTCATCAATCAAAGTTGTCTGTTGATTTTTAGGATTGGCTACTAGCTGAGCCGGAAGTTGTGTTTGTGTTGCTTGTCCTTGATTTTGGTAGGCTTGAGGTGGAGGCATTAAAGCTTGTTGTGGCTGCTGGAACCTACGTTGTTGATTATTGTTTTGTGGTGGTGCCTAGGACTGATTTTGGCTAAAATTTTGTTGAGGACCCCACTGCTGATTGTGCCAAGGATTGGTCAGGTGGTGGTGGAGCCCAACCCGGCTGAGTGTAGGGATTTTTCCAAGGTGGTGGATATGGATAAGTCATCCAGTTTGAGTTTTCCCACTCAGGTTGTCCCCAAGAAGACTGAGAGGCCTGATTTGGCCATGGCATTCTCCAGGGATTCTGAGTTGGTCTAGATGGGAACCCACCCTGATTGTTTGGTCTTTGGACAAAATTTAATTCAGCACTTGTTTGAGAGATGGCATTCAAACCTCCCTTCAATTGTGGTAGAAGTGTGCAATGTTTAGTGTCATGGTCAGTAACTTCACAGATTAAGCACATATCTGTGACATCCAAAGGACATTCTCTCAAGGGGTGTCTCTTCCGACATTTAGGGAAATACATGTCCAATGGTTCTTTAGTAGGGGTGGCTTTTTCCTTGAGTCCATCTATGGTGGATGTTAATTGCAGCAGAATGTCTATTTTCATGTTGGCCATTTCTTCTAGAAGTTCAGAGGTACCCAAAGACTTGGATGTTTGTTTCCTTCTTATTCCTCCACGTGTTCTAGAATATCTTCTACATAGCTCAGTAATTTGTTCCATGGTAAGCTTATGCACGTCTCCACCTCCCATGAGATGGAGAGAATCCTTGGTTTCCTCATCCAATCCTTTCAGAAAGACTATTTTAGTGATGTCTGCATGTAACTCATACCCACTACGTTTATGGAGAAAGAGGAATCTATCCAGATAATCCTCTAGATTCTCATCTTCCTTTTTCCGTATTTGGAAGAACTCCTCCTTCCTATCCCTTCCTCTACAATAGTCTTGGTATTTATCCAGGAAGGTTGTTTCCATGGCTTCCCAGAATTAATGGAGTTAGATGGTAACCCCATAAACCATCTCATAGCAGAATCTTTGAGAGTGGAGGGAAATAATTTGAGTTTTTGATTGTCAGTTTGGTAATCATATGTTTGGCATAGGATTTTAAATTCAAACAGAAACTGATCAGGGTCTTCTTTGGTCATTCCTCGAAAGAGGGGGAGGATGGATGGTGAGATGTTTTTCATGGGTGCATCCTCATCTACATCGAGGACAATGGGGTATGTAAATGTTCATCCTAAAGGTTGTTCTTCAACATTCCCAAGATCCCCCATTGCAGAATGATGTGAAGAGGATACAAAATGCTCAGAAAAGGTTCTAGGCATGGAATTGGAATCTGTATCACTCTCAATGTTTCTCTCTTGTGAAGTGTCTAAAGAGATTTGTTGAATATTGCGTGCTATAAATCTCCCTTGGTTATCTCGTGACCTATGCATCCAGGTTGGTTGGTTTAAATCGAGGTCCGAGAGAACTACTGGTTTCCTATATGAACTCCATTAACACCCATAACATATGGAATAAAATAATGGAGCTTATGGTTATGTAGTCCAAATGGTGCCAAAAAATGATGGGTCATTGTATTCTTCCAATCATTTAACTGACATAATCTTTGTCAGTGTCATTATAAACCAGGGTTGTGTCCTAGGCAATATGCAATGGAGTCTAGGAGAACCAGTTATGCGTTGAGTTTGTTGGGGGTTGCTTAGCTTTAGTGGCTATTCTACTGGAAGTGTAGTTAAAATCTATGGAAATTAAATACAAGTCTACTGGAATTCAACTATTTGTAATGAAATGGATTTCAACAACTAATCTTCTACTGTAAAGTAAAATACGCACACACTTATTCTTAACAATTTAAACCATAACTGAATAACTAGAATTTTCAAGTAGAAAGCAAGACTATTCATGAACTAAATTTGCATAACAAAAGCATCTACTTTAAGTGAAAGTGGTAATGGAGAAAGTAGATATAGTTAATCAAAGCATGCATGCAAAAACTCATCAAATGATAATTACAGTAAAACTAATCGAAGGACTGTATGCATGAAAACTCAAAGTAACCTCGTATCTCCTCGGTCGAGTGGGCCCTTGCTCTTCCTCGGGATAGAGTGATCAACAAATTCTGATTCTCAAAATGCCGTAGCTTTCATTAACTTTGAAATGAGTTCATAACATATCAAAAACAAATCCAGAATAATATGCAGATAATCTTCTTCGATAATCAAAAAGTGGTACTCAAGTTCTGAAGACAAAGTCTTCATATAGATAATGTTGGTTACAAGATCCACCATATCAGGTGGCATAAAACACTTGTCCATCAAATATCAATTAAAACTCATAGATTCCTATGGGCCGTTAGAGTCAAGCCCAAGCTAATAGGTCAATTTGATGGAAACAGTCTTCAGCCGCATGCTTCGAACTCGGCTTCTTATCCACCAGTAACTTCCATTATTCCCTACACATCATCACATTTGATCTCATAAAGGCAAGTTAGTAGGAAGTTCATGGATAAACGGTTTTCATAAATAATAGCAAGGAAAAATGCATCAACCTACTAAGACATGACTACACAAAACATCCCCATATACTAATAAGTCATATCACAAAGAGTATTTTTAGCTCACAAAAGTCTACACTCAATATGATTTATCCATTTATTTTCCTCACAAGCACCAAGTTTGCAACCCAACTTGAATTATGGACAGGGAATATGATGCTTACCTCAATTATCTTGTTCAACTTTTTTTCTCATGAGAGGTTTAATGTGAGGGTTTACTAGCCTTTTCTTCGTTTGAGAGGCTTGAATTCGGTTTTAATTCAATTGTATGCTCATCCAATCTTGGGTTTAAACCTCTTAAATCCTTATAAGTCCATGTAAAGAAATCTAGGAATTCTTGTCAAATTTGAACAAATTCATCTTTCTCTTGTGGAGTTCTTACTTTCCCAATTTCTAATGTCTTGCCTTCATCTACTAAAATGGGATCTCGAATCTTCACCCTTTACTTGAATGTTTGCCTTTTTCTTCCGGAACTAATCATTTGGGTTGAAGATTGACTCCAAGGACACAAGACATTTTGGTAATTTGTTGGTTCTCGCCTACACCACTTGGTCACCATATTGTTGTTCAAACTGTCTTGGTTCCTAGAGGATAACTCATCTTCTTCTTGTAGAAAATTGACAATTTTCTTGTCATTCTCGAAGACTTGCCAACTTGTGTTGTTTTCTAGGATAGTGCCGCATGACCACCTTGACATGAGGCTAAGATTTATCACTTTTGACACTTTCTACAACATCAAATGATGCCCCAATTGTTTTTAGTCTGCATGTTACTTCATTCTTCTTTCTCATAATGGAATTGATGATAAAATCTTCAAAATATTTAATGAGATCTTATACCCTATTCTTGTAGTTCTTCAACGGATCATTCTTAGCAGAATTTTGTCCTCGACTTGATTCAAAATCAGCTCACTATCACAAAATACTTGCAAGTTTTTATACTTCTCTTCCCGCCCAATGAAGTTCATGAATTAAAGCCTCATACTTGAGATGTGTAGTTTGAGAAAGAAAACATGATGTGAAAATCGAGTAATAACTTGTGCCTTGAGGCAAAAGAAGAATAGACCCCCTCCTTCACCTTGTCTACTTCCCACAGAGCGATCAAAGAAAAATTGCAATACCTCATTATCATCCTTGTGGTCTCATTTGGAGTTACCTCTTATTGAGATGCTCCATGTTGCTGATTTACTTTTTGGTCTATTTTTATTCTGCACTTTTGATTGTTTTCACCATCGAGCTTGATTCAAAGCACCGTTAAAACACATTGACTAGTTATGAGGTTGATTGCATGGGAAACACTAGTAATATTCCATATCCATGTTATTTTGCACTGTATAAAGGCTCTAGATGTGGATGCAAGATTAGGATTGTAAGGTTGGAATGGTCTATTAGCAGGAGGCCTGACCTAGTTCGATTAATGTTTTAAAGGGGTGGCTGTTAGGATGACATGGTGGTCTATTTGGTTGAGTTTGAGGTTGATATGGAAGTCTAAAATTTTTAGCTTGCTATCTCTTAAGTGTCACCAACTCATTACCCAAATTTTGCGGTTGCTTCATGACTTCTTAGAGCTCATTTGAGGCACTAGAAAATGAAGTAGAAGCTTCAGTTAAATTTTTATTTCTTGGAGTAGGAATGGGAGCTAATGTGGGTTTTTACTAGTACATGGAGCTCCTCATTCTAGATATAGAGGCATAGGTGACCTAGGTGCAAGTTTACCAACTTAAATCAAGCAATTTTTATCTCTAATTGCAGTTTTATATAATGAAAGTAAAGTTACACATCCCATAGATTGTATCATCATGGAAATATCATAATTTAAAGCTTCAAGTATAGAAAATAGCCTTTAGCTATTGGTCTCATGGCCAATGGAATCCTATCCAATGTCCTTTGAAATCAAGTTGAAATCTGCTAACTATTCATTAGGAGCCCTCTTAATGGTTGTTAATTATTCCAAGTAGAGATATGTTATCTCCCTTTTCTCCAAATTGATTGTGAAGAGCTATGCAGAGATGGTCCCAATTCTCAATAGAGCTTGTTGTTAGACTCTGAACCATTGCAAAATATTTTCCCTTCAATGAAGAGGCTATCAATTTGACTGTAATGTCCATCTCAATGATTTCATGAATTACACAGATATTTGCAATGTCTTGAATATGATCAATTGGATTTGTTTGGTTTTCTCCAGTGAAATATGGAATGTTATTCAATGCTATAACTAGAACTAGATTTTGTGAATTGAGAGCAAGTGGGTTCTGCCAATGAAATTGACATAAGAATTTAGCCGTGTCATCTTGATTAGTCTCGAACTCTAGTTGATTGAATGAAAGGTATACAAGGTGGAGGTGTTGAAAAAGTCTTGTTTGGTGGAGATGGAAACCTTTGAGATATTCTTCATATTCTTGTTCTCGTAAGGGGACAAGTGCGAGATAGAAAAAAATCCTTATTCTTTAGTTCTTAATCTAGACCGAATTCTTCTCATGAACCTACCAAGCTTGGGTTGCTTAAACTAGTGGACTCTACCTCTTTCTAAGTCGCGGATGTTCAATTTCAAAGCTTCTTATCTAATTTAAAACCTACTCTAACTTGCCAAGGAGACAGGGTTAAGAAGATGCAAGAAATTAAACCTAAACTAACAAGGTGATGTACCAAAGGAATGTTGAACACCTACTTTGCAAATAAACACAAACCATAAAAATATAATAAAACCACCATGCAAGATAACCAATATTGCAATGAATGATCGATAAGAGGATGCAATGAACACAAGAGAGGGTTGAAATCATCCACAACATGTATTATTTCTTCTGAAAATTGATACAGATCATTACAATGGCCAAGAGGCAAAAAAATTTGCATTACAATATTAATGGGAGGTTTGAAACTCCATGAATTCATCTTGAGAAAGAGAAGAAGGGAGGGTGCAAAACCAAAATGTCCAACCCTTTACAATGAGCCAAGCTCTTACCTTTATAGATGAAGCAAAGAGAGGAGAAGAAAAGGAGGTGGGAAATCTGATTTGGAAGCTCAACCACCAACCATCAATGCCCCTACAAATCCACCTACAATCTGTCAAGTCTAGCCTCTCCATGTCTGTTTGGCATGTTGAAGAAGGAAGAATGGCGGATCAAATCAAATCTGATCTGGTAGTTGAAGCAATCGAATCATACATTAATGGCATGAAAGATGTTTTCCTATTTTTCACCCACCTAACCTTGTCAAAATTAAAGTTTCAGGCTTCCATGGCATAGAGGAGGTCGAGACCTTTCCAATGGTACCAAATTTGTTGAATTTCAAGCACTAGATCGAAAGATATGCCCATTTGAATATTTGAATTGAATCCATACAAAAATGGCAAAAACCAGTTTTGAAAAATGATCCAGTGAGGCCCAAATTCATTTTGACCTTTTTATACCTTTTCAAAAAAACAAAATTATAAAAGCTCCCTCCTCAGGTAGGCCCAAAATTCACTTTTTCCCAAAAGCCTCCATGGGCCCAAATTGAAATTGCACTTTTTTGCAAAAGTGCAAAATTTCCAAAGTTTCCCAATGGCCCGCTTCCCCACAGCTGACAAAGGCCTGACACATGGCTTCTCTGGGCATCGGCGGAGGTGCGGCTTACTTTTATACTTTACACCTTTTCAAAACAAAATCCAAAAATTCAAACTACCTCCGATGACCCACCTTCCTGCTTTGACTTGAAACATGGCCACATGTCCCTTTGCGGGCCTTAGGCATTTTTTTGGCCAAGATCCTTTTGGCATGTAAAGATCCTCCAAATTTTCCATTTTGGGCTCATGTGGCCTTAGCAAAAGAAATCCTTCCTAGTTCGTAAATTAACTTTGCCTTTTTTAAAAAGTAAAAAGTGCCAAGATATCTCCCAGCCCCTCCCATCTTACGTAATCTTCCCATTTTGGCAAAAATCTTCCCTGGCCCACTGCTGGCCCGCTTTTGGCAAAAATCCTTCCAAGGCCTGTCACCCATAATTTTTACAAAATATGAGGAGTTAGAAGGACTTCTTTACATTTTTGAAAGGGGAAGAAATTTCCTATCTAATGAAGATGTTTTTAGGAAACCTTAAGTGCTTAAAATATATAAAAAATTAGATTGAAGCACAAAAAAAGGGGAAAAGGGGTTAGTTGACCAAAAATAAGAGTGAGCTTATTTTAGACAACAATTTGGTGACTCATGGGGGCATATCTTCCTGCTAGATGAGATGATCGTGGCCTTGAAGCATCCATTGGGCATGGAGTCTACCTAGTAATTTCAAATCTGATCTAGAACTTCCTTTCCATTGCATGCACTCTTATCTTTGCAAGAAAATCTTGGATTCAAGATTTGTGAGAGTAGAGAGTTGTCTGAAACCTGGAAACTTCTCCTCATTTGATTTTCTACAAACCTGATCTATTGGAGTGCAATGAAAACATCCAAACCTACTCCAATATGGATACTCTACATATTTAATTTCTTGTGGCCACAAGTCTCTTCCATGAGTGAGATGAACTGTATACAAGCATACACCAGAAGCAATAGAGCATGTGCACTAGCACTTAGGGAAATGAAACCTAAACTATAACAAGACAATGTGCATATGCACACTTGGAGAAATTGAAAACCTAGGCTAATATTTACAAGGGTGAGAAATTCTCCTTTTAGTAGCAGTGTTTGAGGTAGATCCCATTGACTGGAATCTACAATTCTTCACCATCCAATGTAGACAATTGGAAGGCATTGCTACTTTTACATCCTGTGACCATGTAGGGGCCACTCCAAATGGCATCAAACTTGGAATGCCTTCCTAGGTTTTCCGATCTACATCCCACTTTAGAACTAAGTCCCCTCTTGAAAGGTCCTTGTTCTTTCTTTCTTATCAAACCATCTTTTGACTAAGGCTTGATCTTTTTCCATGGTCTGCACTGCATGTTCTCTTGTTTCTTCTAGTTCCATTAACTCTGCATACCTGATTTCAATGGGTTCAAACTCAGACAACTGTAGCACTGCTTCATGAGTTCCAATGTGGGAAGCTCTAATGATATAGGCAACACTGCCTCTTTCCCATAGACCAGCTTGTAGGGAGAATTACCTGTAGATCTCTTGGGTGTGATCCTATCAGCCCATAGAGCTGATTTGAGCTTTGTGTGCCAAGTTCTCTTATTTTCATCAAGAGTCCTTCTGATAATTCTTAGTAGGTTCTTGTTTGTGGAATCTTCTTGGCCATTACCTTGAGGGTAATAGTTTGATGAAGTGCTGAGGTATACACCATTCTTGACATCCCATTCAGTGATCCTTGTACCAAGGAATGCCAATGCATTATCTGATATGATAGTGGCAGGGACTCCAAACCTAGTGACTATCCCTTCATAGAAATCCAAGATATTGGATTCATTTGCCTCCTTAAGTGCCACTGCTTTAGTCCACTTGGTGAAATAGTCTGTTGTTGTAAGTATCCACTTGTGGCCTTGACTTGAATTTGGGTTAATCACTCCAATGAAGTCTAATCCCCATTGCATGAATGGTGATCTACTAAAATTGGATGAAGGGGAAGGGCTAAACTTTTCCTTCCCCTGTGAAGAATGCACACTTCTTGCATTTCTTGATCCATGAGTAGCAATCACTAAACACCGTAGGCCAATAGTAACCATCCTTCATGATTTTGAGAGTTACTCGAGGAGAAAAGTGGCCTCCTGCTTCTCCATCATGGAACTCATGCAACACCCTCTCAATTTGGCCTGTCCCAATGCATCTTAATAGAACACTATTGATGTCCTTCTTGAACAAACACCATCATAAGCACATATGGGATGGCTTGTAATCTGAAGTATCTCCTCTTTTCTTTGCTCATTTCTTGAGGGCACAAACCTTGTTTGGAGATAATGCACCAAGTCTTGAGTCCAACATGGAATGGGTGCATCATTAGCTGGCTGCTTTCTTGATCATTCTGTAGTAGCAGGACAACCTCTTCTTCTCCTTTTGACTCATCATGTGGTTTAGAAGTGAGCTGCTCACACAAACCTTTTCCATGAACCAACTTGGTCACTTTTATTTCAATGTCATATTCCATTACATGGGTGATCCAACCTACTCTCTTCTCATTCAAGTCCTTGTTTAGGAGAAATTCCTTGACACCAACATGAGACACTAACAGTTGGATCTTGTTGTTCGAGACCAAGTGTCTGAACTTCTTCAAACTCCTAATGACAACAAGGACATGCTTTTCAATAAAATAATACCTTACTTCATAATCTTCTAGGCTCTGACTGAAGAATGCTATGGGCTGTTCTGATCCTTCTCTATTCATTGTACCAAGATAGCTGAGATTGTGTTTGATCCTCCAAAAGCATACAACATGAAGTCCTTTGAGAAGTCTAGGTTGATAAGAGTTGAGCTTGTGATATTGCATGCTTGATGGCCTCAAAACTCTATTTTCCTTCTATTGTCCATTTGAATGCAAGACTCTTCTTCAACATCATTGTTAAAGGCTTCACAAGAGTGGAAAAATCAGGCACAAATCTACGAACAAAGTTTATTCTTCCCAAGAAGCTTTGGAGATATTTCTTGTGTTGTGGAAATGGAAGTGTTTGGATGGCTTCAACTCTTTCAGATCAATTGTTAACCCTTCTCTTGAGATAATGTGGCCCAAAATTTTCCCTCATGTGCCAAGAATACACACTTCTTTGGATTCAATGACACTCTAAACCTTCTACATCTTTGAAATACTTTCTTGAGGTGAAAGAGGTGGTCTCAACATTCTTTGAGAAGACAATGATATCATCTAGATACACCAACACTATCTTGTTGATTAAGCCTTTGAATTCCATATCCATAGCTCACTTTGAATGTTGCTCTAACATTTGACAGTCCAAATGGCATCTTCTTATAAGCATATGTACCCCATTTGGTGGTGAAGGTTGTCTTGAAATGATCTTCTTCTTTCACCATTATCTAGTTATAGCCTGAGTATCCATCTAACAATGAAAACCTTTCAGAACCAGCTACAACCTGCAATATTTGTTCCATCAATGGAAGTGGGTAGTGATCTTTGAGTGATGCTCTATTTAGATCATGGAAGTCTACACAATCTGATTTCTCCATTTCTTTTCCTCACAGGCACCAAGTTTGCAACCCAACTTGAATGCTTGATAGGGAAGATGATGTTGGCCTCAATTATCTTGTTCAACTCTTTTCTCATGAGAGGTTCAATGTGAGGGTTACTACCTTTTTTCTTTTCTGAAAGGCTTGGATTCAGGTTTTAATTCAATTGTATGCTCATCCAATCTTGGGTTGAAACCTCTTAAATCCTTATAAGTCCATGCAAAGACATCTGGAATTCTTGACAAAGTTGAACAAATTCAACTTTCTCTTGTGGAGTACTTACTTTCCAATTTGTAATGTCTTTCCTTCATCTACTGAAATGGGCTCTGAATCTTCACCCTTTACTTGAATGTTTTCCTTTTCCTTCCGAACTAATCATTTGGGTTGAAGATTGACTCCAAGGTCACAAGACCTTTTGGTAATTTTTTGGTTCTCAGTTGCACCACTTGGTCACCATATTGTTGTTCCAACTTGTCTTGGTTTCTAGAGGAGAACTCAACTTCTTCTTGTAGAAAATTGACAATTTTTTTGTCATTCTCGAAGACTTGCCAACTTGTGTTGTTGTCTAGGACAGCTGGCCTCACAACCACCTTGATATGAGGCTGAGATTTCTCACTTTTGATACTTTCTACAACATCAAATGCTGCCCCAATTGCTGCTCAGTTTTTCTTGCTTCATTCATTCTTCTTTCTTGGAATGGAATTGATGCTAAAAGCTTCAAAATATTCAATGAGATCCCATACCCTATTTTTGTAGTTCTTCAATAGATCATTCTTAGCAGCATTTTTCCTCTAACTTGATTCACAATCAGCTCACTATCACCAAATACTTGCAATTTTTATACTCTTCTTTTTTCCAATGAAGTCCATGAATCAAAGCTCATACTCAGTTGTGTTGTTTGAGAAAGAAAACTGAAACGTGAAAAGCTGAGTAATATATTTTGTGCCTTGAGGTGAAACAAGCATATCTCCTCCTCCTACACCTTGTCTACTTCTTGAGCCATCAAAGAATAACTACCATACCTCATTATCATCCTTGTGGTCTTGGCTTGGTGATGCTAGGGAGAGGATGATTCTCTTCATGCAAAAATAAAATCCTAATTCAGATTCTTCCATTTCTTTGTAAGGGTCAAAAGCATGTATTTTTTTTTCCCATTCATCAAGAGTCAAGTCTGGAATGCATTCAACTTTGGTATCTACTTCATGGGTGCTTGGATAATCCTCTTGATCAAAATGTTGAACAATTTGCATTGATTGGACTCGGTGTATGAGGCTCAATATGGAAGTTTGCAATAGGCTCAGATCTGATTGTAGCCTTAGCTCCATACCTTGTTCTAATAACATGTGTGACCAATCAATGAGATAAATAGCCTCTAATTTTGGCAATGAAGTCTCTTGACAAGCACAAGGCAAAGAGTGGTGGCAAGTCTATGACTGATACATCTTGCAAGATGGTCACATTGGGGCATGCATGCAATGTGAGGCTCAAATATTTGATTACTCCAACTGTTGTTACTATTGTCCCATCCAATTGCACCACACCTTTGGAAATGACTTCATATTGAAGACCCAACTGATCAGCTATTTGTTTTGGCATCACAAAGCTACTTGCTCCAAAATCAATCATGCAATTATGCACCAATTTATCTCCAATGATCAATGAGATATAGAATGGTGGGGGCTTCAAATTTTTACCTTGTTGTCCTCCATGATTTCCTTCAGGCTGAGCTGCATTGGTAAGCACTTTCTCTTGCTTGATTGGGTGACTGATTTGATGTTGACCAATTTTCCATAGCAGCTTGCAATAGGTCTCTTTGTCCTGGGATAGCCAATGACTCCCACATTGAGATGTTTACATTTTTCCTCTTCATCTGCTCAATGATGTTGAATGGAGATGAGCTATCTCTCTATTTCCCTTTTCCTTGCATATTCTTCTCTTGCACATGGGTTGTTACAACTGGCACTTGAGTGGTCTAGGGGTGGCTTGGGCTGACCTTGCACATTGGGAGCTGCACTTTGATTTCCAATACCTTGTGGAGTAATAGAGGGTTTGTGGATCACTTAAATTTGATGATTTTCCTTCTCCAATATTCCTTTTCTTGGACCATGTATTGGCTGCTACACTTTGAGAAGGTGCTTGATTTATACCACAAAAATCTTCAGCCTACCAATTCACAAGTGTGGTCTCATTTGGAGGTGCCTCTTGTTGAGATGCTCTCATGTTGCTGATTTACTTCTTGGCTTGTCTTTCTTGTTCTACACCAGTTGTTGTCACCATCAGGGCTTGATTCAAAGCACCATTAAAACACATTGACTGGTTATGAGGTTGATTGCATGGGAAACACTAGTCATATTCTTGAGCCATGTTATTTTGCACTAGTACTAAGGCTCTAGATGTGGATGCAACATTAGGATTGTAAGGTTGGAATGGTCTATTAGCAGGAGGTTTGACTTGGTTCTGATTTATGTTTTGAATGGGTGGCCTATTAGGCTGATATGGTGGTCTATTGGGTTGAGTTTGAGGTTGATATGGAGGTCTAAAATTTTGAGCTTGCTTGCCTCTTAAGTGTCACCAACTCATTACCCAAATTTTGTAGTTGCTTCATGACTTCTTGGAGCTCATTTGAGGCACTGGAAGATGAAGTAGAAGCTTTAGTTGAATTTTGATTTCTTGGAGCAGGAATGGGAGCTAATGTGGGTGTTTGACTAGTACTTGGAGCTCCTAATTCTGGATATAGAGGCATAGGTGGCCTAGGTGCAAGTTTACCAACTTGAATTAAGCAATTTTCAGCTCTAATAGCAATGTTATAGGATGCAGGTAAAGTTACACCTCCCATGGATTGAATCATCATAGAAATATCATAATTTAAAGCTTTAAGAAAGTATAGGAAAGCACCTTCATCTTGTTGGTCTCATGGCCAATGGAATCCTATCCCATGTCCTTTGAAATCTGAAGTTTGAAATCTTTCATCAATTGTTCATTAGGAGCCCTCTTATTGTTGTTAATTGTTCCAATAGAGATAGGTTATCCCCTTTTTCTCCAAATTGATTATGAAGGAGTTATGCACAAATGGTCCCAATTTTAGATAGAGCTTGTTGTTAGACTTCTGAACCATTGCAAAGCTTTTCCCTTGAATGAAGAGGCTAACAATTTGACTAGCAATGTCCATCTCAATGATTTCATGAATTGTACAGACATTTGCAATGTCTTGAATGTGATCAATTGGAGTTGTTTGGTTTCTCTAGTGAAATATGGAATGTTCTTCAATGCTGCAACTGGAACTAGATTTTGTGCATTGAGAGCAAGTGGGCTACTGCCAGTGAAATTGACATAAGGATTGGGTTGTGCCATTCTGATTGGTCCTAAGAACCTTGTTGATTGAATGAAAGGCCTACCAGGGGAGGTGTTGAAAAAGTTCTATTTGGTGGAGATGGAGACCTTTGAGCTCTTCTTCCTCTCCTTGTTCTCTTCTGGGGACAAGTGTAGATAGAAAAACAATCCTTCTTCTCTAGTTCTTGATCTAGTCTTTGATTCTTCTCATGAATCTGCCAAGCCTTGGGCTACTAAAACCAATGGACTCTTCCTCTTTTGGAGTCACCAGATGTGTAATTTCAAAGCTCCTTACAAGCTGAAAACTTACAACAAGTGCACATCAATCTTGTTGCAATAAAAAAATGAGACCTCTTGTCCCACCAGGCATGCCAAAACTGTTAGTGCAAAATCACAACACCCCTAAATGTTTGCAACTCGATGGGTTGAGACTCTCAGTGTGATTGCATAACATGGAGCATCTCTCAAAGTGTGGGACTTTGAAATCGAGAGAGCTCTCCGATGAAGGCTGTTCCTATTCCTTTATTCAGTGCACACATTCATATTGCAGAGGATCTACTCTAAAACCTACTCTAACTTTCCAAGGAGACATGGTTAAGAAGATGCAAGAAAATAAACCTAAACTAACAGAGGTGATGCACCAAAGGAATGTTGAACACCTTTGCAATAAACACAAACCATAAAAATGCATAATAATCACCATGCATAGAGGTTAAAACAAATGAGAAATATGAAAGAGAGATCAAAGGATGAAATGAACATAAGAGAGGGTTGAAATCATCCACAACTTATCTTATTATTACACAAATTGATTGATATATTACAATGGCATAAGATGGCCAAAAAAAAATGCATTACACTATTAATGGAAGGTTTGCAAAAACTCCACGAAATTCACTAAACTAGAGAGAGAAAGGGAGGGTGCAAAAAAAAATGTCCCAACCCTTTACAATGAGCCAAGCTCTTACCTTTATAGATGAAGTGAAGAGAGGAGAGAAAAGGAGGTGGGAAATCTGATTTGGAAGCTCAACCACCAGCCATCAATGCCTGCAAATCCACCCACAATCTGTCAAGTCTACTCTCCATGTTTTTTGGCATGTTGAAGAAGGAAGAATGGAAGATCAAATCAAATTTGATTTGGTTGTTGAAGCAATCGGATCATACATTAATGGCATGAAAGACATTTCCTATTTTTCACCCACCTAACCTTGTCAAAATTAAAATTTTATGCTTCCATGGCATAGAGGAGGTTGAGACCTTTCCAATGGTACCAAATTTGTTGAATTTTTTCATTTTATCAAAAGATATGCCCATTTGAATATTTGAATTGAATCCATACAAAAATGGCAAAAAAAAATTTTGCAAAAAATGATCATTCATGTGAGCTTCAAAATTCACTTTGGCACCTTTTGCAAAAAATGCAAAATTATAAAAAAACCTCCTCTTTTAGCCCCAGGCCCAAATTCACTTTTTTCCCAAAAGCCTCTGGCCCAAAAATTGAAATTGCACTTTCTTTGCAAAAAAGTTCCAAAAATTTCCAAAGTTTCCCCAAAGGCCTCACTTCCCATCTGACAAAGGTCTTACAATTTTTCTGCTCGCCTAACACGTGGATTCTCTGGGCATGCCTTTTCAAAATAAAAGCCAAAAATTCAAACTACTTTTTACTTTACTTTACCTTTTCAAAACCTTTGAAAAAATTTAAATTTCTTTGGTGAAAAGATCCACCATGACCCACCTTGTAAATTTGACTTGAAACATGGCCAAAATGTCCCATTGCCCCCCTTAGGCATTTTTCCTTTGGCATTTCATCCAGGCAAAAGATCCTCACTTGGAAAGAAATCTCACTGGGACCCGCAATTGTAAATTGTGCCTTTTAACAAAAAGTGTAAAATGCCAAATCTCCCCCACCCACTTTTTCCAAATCTTCCCCTTTGGCAAAAATTCTTCCCAGTGCCCCTGGCCTTTGGCTTTTGCAAAAAATCCTTCCAAGGCCCACCAGCCCGTAATTTGCAAAATATGAAGAGTTAGAAGGACTTCTTTACATTTTCTAGAAAGGGGAAGAAATTTCCTATCTAATGAAGATGTTTTCAGGAAACCTTAAGTGATTAAAATATATAAAAATCATTGAAGCACAAAAGGGGGAAAAGGGGGTTAGTTGACCAAAAATAAGAGTGAGCTTATTTTGGTCAACAATTTGGTGACTCATGGGGGCATATCTCCTTAGGTAGATGAATGATTAGTGGCCTTGAAGCATCCATTGGGCATGGAGTCTACATGGTAATTTCAAATTTGAGTATAATTGCCTTCTATTGCATGCACTCTTATCTTTGCAAGAAAATCTTGGATTCAAGATTTGTGAGAGTAGAGAGTTGTCTGAAACCTGGAAACTTCTCCCTCATTTGATTTTTTGCAAACCTGATCTTTTGGAGTGCAATGAAAACATCCAAACCTACTCCAATATGGATACTTTTCTAATTTAATTTCTTGTGGCCACAAGTCTCTTCCATAAGTGAGATGAACTGTATACAATCATACACTAGAAGCAATAGAGCATGTGCACCAACACTTAGGGAAATTGAAACCTAAACTATAACAAGACAATGTGCATACACTTGGAGAAATTGAAAACCTAGGCTAATATTTACAAGGGTGAAAATTCTCCTTTTAGTAGCAATGTTTGAGGTAGATCCCATTGACTGGAATCTTGTAATTCTTCACCATCCAATGTAGACAATTAGAAGGCATTGCTACTTTTACATCCTGTGACCATGTAGGGGCCACTCCAAATGGCATCAAACTTGGAATGCCTTCCTAGTTTTTCCCGATCTGCATCCCACTTTAGAACTAAGTCCCCCTCTTGAAAGGTCCTTGTTCTTTTTTTCTTATCAAACCATCTTTTTGCTAAGGCTTGATCTTTTCCATGGTCTGCATTGCATGTTCTCTTGTTTCTTCTAGTTCCATTAACTCTGCATACCTTATTTCAATGGGTTCAAACTCAAACAACTACAGTTGCTTCATGAGTTCCAATGTGGGAAGCTCTAATGATATAGGCAACACTACCTCTTTCCCATAGACCAGCTTGTAGGGAGAATTACCTGTAGATCTCTTGGGTGTGATCCTATCAGCCCATAGAGCTGATTTGAGCTTTTTGTGTGCCAAGTTCTCTGATTTTCATCAAGAGTCCTTTTGATAATTCTTAGTAGGTTCTTGTTTGTGGACTCTGCTTGGCCATTACCTTGAGGGTAATAGTTTGATGAAGTGCTTAGGTATACACCATTCTTGACATCCCATTTAGTGATCCTTGTACCAAGGAATGCCAATGCATTATCTTATATGATAGTGGTAGGGACTCCAAACCTAGTGACTATCCCTTCATAGAAATCCAAGATATTGGATTCATTTTCCTCCTTAAGTGCCACTACTTTAGTCCACTTGGTGAAATAGTCTTTGTTGCTGTAAGTATCCACTTGTGGCCTTGACTTGAATTTGGGTTAATCACTCCAATGAAGTCTAATCCCCATTACATGAATGGCTGATCTACTAAAATTGGATGAAGGGGAAGGGCTACTAACTTTTCCTTCCCTGTGAAGAATGCACACTTCTTGCATTTCTTGATCCATGAGTAGCAATCACTAAACACCATAGGCCAATAGTAACCATCCTTCATGATTTTGAGAGTCTGTTACTCGAGGAGAAAAGTGGCCTCCTGCTTCTCCATCATGGAACTCATGTAATACCCTCTCAATTTGGCATGTCCCAATGCATCTTAATAGAACACCATTTGATGTCCTTCTTGAACAAGACACCACCAATAAGCACATATGGGATGGATTGTAATCTGAAGTATCTCCTCTTTTCTTTGTTCATTTCTTGAGGGCACAAACCTATTTGGAGATAATGCACCAAGTCTTGAGTCCAACATGGAATGGGTGTATCATTATCTAGTGATTCTTGATCATTTGCGCAAAGTAGTAGACAACTCTCTTCTTCTCCTTTTGACTCATCATGTGGTTTAGAAGTGAGCTCTCTCACACAAACCTTTGCCATGAACCAGCTTGGTCACTTTTATTTCAATGTCATATTCCATTACATGGGTGATCCAACCTACTCTCTTCTCATTCAAGTCCTTTTTTAGGAGAAAGTCCTTGACACCAACATGAGACACTAATAGTTGGATCTTGTTGTTCGAGACCAAGTGTCTGAACTTCTTCAAATCTAATGACAGCAAGGACATGCTTTTCAATAAAAGAATACCTTACTTCATAATCTTCCAGGCTCTGACTGAATAATGCTATGGGCTGCTCTGATCCTTCTCTATTCAGTTGTACCAAGATAGCTGAGATTGTGTTTGATCCTCCAAAAGCATACAACATGAAGTCCTTTGAGAAGTCTAGGTTGATAAGAGTTGGAGCTTGTGATATTGCATGCTTGATGGCCTCAAAACTCTCTTTTCCTTCTGTTGTCCATTTGAATGCAAGACTCTTCTTCAACATCATTGTTAAAGGCTTCACAAGAGTGGAAAAATCAGGCACAAATCTATGAACAAAGTTTATTCTTCCCAAGAAGCTTTGGAGATATTTCTTGTGTTGTGGTAATGGAAGTGTTTGGATGGCTTCAACTCTTTTAGGATCAATTATTAACCCTTCTCTTGAGACAATGTGGCCCAAAATTTTCCCTCATGTGCCAAGAATACACACTTCTTTGGATTCAATGACACTCTAAATCTTCTACATCTTTGAAATACTTTCCTGAGGTGAAAGAGGTGGTTTGCTACATTCTTTGAGAAGATGGTGATATCATCTAGATACACCAGCACTATCTTGTTGATTAAGCCTTTGAATGCCATGTCCATAGCTCATTGAAATGTTGCTCCGGCATTTGATAGTCCAAATGGCATCTTCTTGTAAGCATATGTACCCCATTTGGTGGTGAAGGTTGTCTTGAACTGATCTTCTTCTTTCACCATTATCTAGTTATAGCATGAGTATCCATCTAATAATGAAAACCTTTCTAGAACCAACTACAACCTGCAAGATTTTCTCCATCGATGGAAGTGGGTAGTGATCTTTGAGTGATGCTCTATTTAGATCACGGAAGTCTACACACAATCTGATTTCTCCATTTCTTTTCCTCACAGGAACCAAGTTTGTAACCCAACTTGAATGCTTGATAGGGAAGATGATGTTGGCCTCAATTAGCTTGTTCAACTCTTTTCTCATGAGAGGTTCAATGTGAGGGTTTACTGGCCTTTTCTTCTATCTGAAAGGCTTGGATTTAGGATTTAATTCAATTGTATGCTCAACCAATCTTGGGTTGAAACCTCTTAAATCCTTATAATTCCATGCAAAGACATCTAGGAATTCTTGACAAAGTTGAACAAATTCAACTTTCTCTTGTGGAGTACTTACTTTCCCAATTTGCAATGTCTTGCCTTCATCTACTGAAATGGGCTCTAAATCTTCACCCTTTACTTGAATGTTTTCCTTTCCTTCCAAAACTGATCATTTGGGTTGAAGATTGACTCCAAGGTCACAAGACCTTTTGGTAATTTTTTGGTTCTCAGCTGCACCACTTGGTCACCATACTGTTGTTCCAACTTGTCTTGGTTTTAGAGGAGAACTCAACTTCTTCTTGTAGAAAATTGACAATTTTTGGTCATTCTCGAAGACTTGCCAACTTGTGTTGTTGTCTGGGAAAGCTGGCCTCACAACCACCTTGATATGAGGTTGAGATTTCTCACTTTTGATACTTTCTACAACATCAAATGCTGCCCCAATTGCTGCCATTCTATCTATTGCTTCATTCTTCTTTCTTGGAATGGAATTGATGCTAAAAGCTTCAAAATATTCAATGAGATCCCATACCCTATTTTTGTAGTTCTTCAACAGATCATTCTTAGCAGCATTTTGTCCTCTGACTTGATTCACAATCAGCTCACTATCACCAAATACTTGCAAGTTTTTATACTTCTCTTTCTTTCCCAATGAAGTCCATGAATCAAAGCCTCATACTCAGCTGTGTTGTTTGAGAAAGAAAACTGGAAGTGAAAAGATGAGTAATATCTTGTGCCTTGAGGTGAAACAAGCATAGCTCCTCCTCCTACACCTTGTCTACTTCTTGAGCCATCAAAGAATAACTATCATACCTCATTATCATCCTTGTGGTCTAGCTTAGTGATGCTAGGGAGAGGATGATTCTCTTCATGTAAACAATAAACTCCTAGCTCAGATTCCTCTATTTCTTTGTAAGGGTCAAAAGCATGTATTTTTTTTCCCATTCATCAAGAGTCAAGTCTAGTATGCATTCAACTTTGGTATTTGCTTCATAAGTGCTTGGGAATATTCTTGATCAAAAGCTTGAATAATTTGAATTGATTGGACTCGATGTATGAGGCTCAATATGGAAATTTGTAATAGGCTCAAATCTGATTGTAGCCTTAGCTCCATACCTTGTTCTGAATAACATGTGTGACCAATCAACAGACAAATAGCCTCCAATTTTGGCAGTGAAGTCTCTTGACAAGCACAAAGGAAAAGAGTGGTGGCAAGTCTATGACTGATACATCTTGCAAGATGGTCACATTGGGACATGCATGCAATGTGAGGCTCAAATATTTGATTACTCCAATTTTTTTACTTACTGTCCCATCCAATTGCACCACACCTTTGGAAATGACTTCATATTGAAGACCCATCTGATCAGATATTTGTTTTGGCATCAAAAGCTACTTGCTCCCGAATCAATCATGTAATTATGCACCAATTTATCTCCAATGATCAATGAGATATAGAATGGTGGGGCTTTAAATTTTTACCTTGTTGTCCTCCATGATTTCCTTCAAGTATGAGATGCATTGGTAAGCACTTTATCTTGCTGATTAGGTGACTGATTTGATGTTGACAAATTTTCCATAGCAGCTTGTAATAGGTCTCTTTGTCCTGGGATAGCCAATGATTCCCACATTGAGATGTTTACATTTTCCTCTTCATCTGCTCAATGATGTTGAATGGAGATGAGCTATCTCTCTGTTTCCCTTTTCCTTTCATATTCTTCTCTTGCACATGGGTTGTTACAAGAGGCACTTGAGCTAGTCTAGGGGTGGCTTGGGTTGACCTTTACATTTGGGAGCTGCACTTTGATTATAACACCTTGTGGAGTGATGGAGGGTTGTGGATCACTTAAATTTGATGATTTTCCTTCTCCAATGTTCCTCCTCTTGGACCATGTATTGGCTACTACACTTTGAGAAGGTGCTTGATTCATACCACATAAGTCTTCAGCCTGCCAATTTACAAGTGTGGTCTCATTTGGAGTTGCCTCTTGTTGAGATGCTCCATGTTTGATTTACTTCTTGGCTTGTTTCTTGTTCTACACTAGTTGTTGTCACCATCAGATCTTGATTCAAAGCACCATTAAAACACATTGACTAGTTATGAGGTTGATTGCATGGGAAACACCAGTCATATTCTTGAGCCATGTTATTTTTCACTGGTACTAAGGCTCTAGATGTGGATGCAACATTAGGATTGTAAGGCTGGAATGGTCTATTAGCAGGAGGCCTATGGTTTTACTTGGTTTTGATTGGGTGCCTGTTAGGTTGATATGGTGGTCTATTAGGTTGAGTTTGAGGTTGATATGGAGGTATAAAATTTTGAGCTTACTACCTCTTAAGTGTCACCAACTCATTATCCAAATTTTGTAGTTGCTTCATGACTTCTTGGAGCTCATTTGAGGCACTAGAAGATGAATTAGAAGCTTCAGTTGAATTCTAATTTCTTGGAGCAGGAATGGGAGCTAATGTGGGTGTTTGACTAGTACTTGGAGCTCCTAATTCTAGATATAGAGGCATAGGTGGCCTAGGTTTATGTTTACCAGCTTGAATCAAGCAATTTTCAGCTCTAATAGAAATGTTATAGGATGCAAGTAAATTACACCTCCCATGGATTGAATCATCATAGAAATATCAAAATTTAAAGCTTTAAGAAAGTATAGGAAAGCACCTTGATCTATTGGTCTCATGGCCAATGGAATCCTATCCCATGTCCTTTGAAATCTGAAGTTGAAATCTGTCAATTGTTCATTAGGATCCCTCTTGATTGTTGTCAATTGTTCCAATAGAGATAGGTTATCCCCTTTTCTCCAAATTGATTGTGAAGAGATGTGCACAAATGGTCCCAATTTTAGATAGATCCTACTGTTAGACTTCTGAACCATTACAAATATTTACCCTTAATGAAGAGGCTAACAATTTGACTGCAATGTCCATCTCAATGATTTCATGAATTACACAAACATTTGCAATATCTTGAATGTGATCAATTGGAGTAGTCATTTTCTCTCAAGTGAAATATGGAATGCTCTTCAATGCTGCAACTGGAACTAGATTTTTGCATTGAGAGCAAGTGGGATTTCTACTTAGTTAAATTGACATAGGATTTGGTTATGCCATCTTGATTGGTTTAAGAACCCTAGTTGATTGAATGAAAGGCCTACTAGGTGGAGGTGTTGACAAAGTTATATTTGGTGGAGATGGAGACCTTTGAGCTCTTCTTCCTCTCCTTGCTCTATGTCTAGGGACAAGTGCAGATAGACAAAAAATCCTTCTTCTCTAGTTCTTGATCTAGTCTGAATTCTTCTCATGAATCTGCAAAGCTCAGGCTACTTAAAACTACTGGACTCTACCTATTTTGGAGTCACCAAATGTGTAATTTCAAAGCTCTTACAAGCTGAAAACTTACAACAAGTGCACATCAATATTGATGCAAAAAAATGGAGACCTCTTGGTTCCATCAAGCATGCAAAAATTGTTAGTGAAAAATCACAACACACCCAATGTCTCGCGACTCGATGGGTTGAGACTCTTAGTGTGATTGCATAACATGGAGCATCTCTCAAAGTGTGGGACTTTGAAATCGAGAGAGCTCTCTCGGATGAAGGTCGGTTCCTATTCCTTTGTTCAGTGTGCACACATTCATATTGTAGAGGATCTATTCTAAAACCCTATAACTTTCAAAGTAGACAAGCTTAAGAAGATGTAAGAAATTAAACCAAAAATAACAAAGGTGATGCACCAAATGAAATTTGAACAATGGATTTTCTATTAGACACAAACCATTAAAATATAATAAAACCACCTGCATGATATAACCAATATTGCAATGAAAGATCGGATAAAGGAAATGAACACAAGAGAGGGTTGAAATAATCATCCACAAACATGTATTTTACTTCTCAAATTGATACAGATCATTATAATCTCCAAGAGGCGAAAAAAACTTGCATACAATCTTAATGGGAGGTTTGAACTCCACGAATTCATCTGCAAAAAGAGAGAATAAGGGAGGGTAAAACCCAATACTTTCCAACCCTTTACAATGAGCCAAGCTCTTACCTTTATAGATGAAGTAAAGAGAGGAGAAGAAAAGGAGATGGGAAATCTGGTTTGGAAGATCAACTACTAGCCATCAATGCCCCTACAAATCCACCTATAATCTGTCAAGTTTTCCTCTCCATGTCTATTTGGCGTGTTGAAGAAGGAAGAATGGCGGATCAAATCAAATCTGATCTGGTTGTTGAAGCAATCAGATCATACATTAATGGCATGAAAGACGTTGTCCTATTTTTCACCCACCTAACCTTGTAAAATTAAATTTTCAAGCTTCCATCATCGAGACCTTTCCAATGGTACAAAAATTGTTGAATTTTGAGCACTTTGGATCAAAGATATGCCTATTTGAATATTTGAATCAAATCCGTGCAAAAATGGCAAAAACCGTTTTGCAAAATAGATCCGCGGGCTAGAACATCATTTTGGTGCCTTTTGTGAAAAAATGCAAAATTATAAAAAACCTCCCGTAGCCCCACAGGCCCGAAATTCACTTTTTCCCAAAAGCCTCCATGGGCCCAAAATTGAAATTGTGCCATTTGCAAAAGTTACAAAATTTCCAAAATTTACCCGATGGCCCACTTTCCCGAAGTTGACAAAGGTCCGACATGTGGCTTCTCTTTTCATTGACAGAGGTATAGCTAACTTTTATACTTTATACATTTTGAAAAAAAAAAAAGAAAAAAATATCCAAAGTTTCTCTGAGAACCCGCCTCCCCACTTTGACTGAAACATGGCCACCTATCCCTTTGCAATCCTTAGGCATTTTTCCTTCATTTGCAAAAAGATTCTCCATGGCCCATGGCCCACAATTGTAAATTATGCCTTTTAGTGAAATTTGCAAAGTTCCAAGATGTCTCCCACCGCCCGCCAAACCAAAATCTTCCCATTGGCAAAAGTATTCCCAAGACCATCGGCCCGCTTTTGGCAAAAAATCCTTCCAAGGCTCGTTGTCTCGTAACTTGCAAAATATGAGGAGTTAGAAGGCCTTCTATATATCTCTGGAAAGGGGAAGAAATTTCCTACCGATGAAGATTTTTTCAGAACCCTTAAGTGATTAAAATATAAAAAATCAGATTGAAGCACAAAAAGGGGGAAATGGTTTTAGTTGACCAAAAATAAGTGTGAGCTTATTTTGGTCAACAATTTGGTGACTCATGGGGATATCTGCTAGATGAGATTAGTAGTGGCCTTGAAGCATCCATTGGGAATGGTTTCTACATGGTAATTTAAAATTTGGTCTATAACTACCTTCCATTGCATGCACTCTTATCTTTGCAAGACAATCTTGGATTCAATATTTGTGAGAGTAAAGAGTTGTCGGAAACCCGAAATTTCTCCCTCATTTGATTTTCTACAAACCTAATCTATTGGAGTTCAATGAAAACAACCGAGACCTACTCCAATATGGATACTCTAAATATTTAATTTCTTATAGCCACAATTCTATTCCATGAGTGAGATGAAATGTATACAACCATACACCAAAAGTAATGGAGCATGTGCACCAAAGCACTTAGGAAATTGAAACCTAAACTATAACAAGACAATGTGCATACAGACTTGGAGAAATTGAAAACCTAGCCTAATATTTACAAGGGTAAAACCTTTCTTTTAAGTAGAAATTTTTAAGATAGATTCCATTCAATGGAATCTATAATTCTTCACCATCCAATATAGACAATTGGAAGGCATTGCTACTTTTACATCCTGCGACCATGTAGGGGCCACTCCAAATGGCATCAAACTTGGAATGCCTTCCTATTTTTCCCAATCTGCATCCCACTTTAGAAGTAAGTCCCCCTCTTGAAAGGTTCTTGTTCTTCATTCTTATCAAATCTCTTCTTGATCAATGCTTGATCTTTCTCCATGATCTACATTGGATGATCTCTTTCTTCTTGTAGTTCAATTAACTCAAAGCATACCTAATTTCAATGGGTTCAAACTCAGACAACTACAGCTACTTCATAAGTTCCAATGTGGGAAGTTCTAATTATATAGGCAACACTACCTCTTTCCCGAGAATAACTTGTAGGTAGAATTATCTATAGATCTCTTGGGTGTGATCCTATCAGCCCATAGAGCTGATTTGAGTTTTATGTGCCAAGTTCTCTGATTTTCATCAAGCATCTTTCGATAATTCTTAGTAGGTTCTTGATTGTGGAATCTTCTTAGTCATTACCTTGAGGGTAATAGTTTGATGAAGTGTTGAGGTATATATCATTCTTGACAGACATTCAATGATCCTTGTACCAAGGAATTTCAATGCATTATCTAATATGATAGTTGTGGGGACTCCAAACCTAGTGACTATCCCTTGATAGAAATTAAAGATATTCGATTCATTTTCCTCCTTAAGTGCCACTTTGCTTGACCCACTTGGTGAAATACTCTATTGCTTGTAAGTATCCATTTGTGGCCTTTACTTTAATTTGGGTTAATCACTCCAATGAAGTCCAATCCCATTACATGAATGGCTGATCTACTAAAATTGGAAAAAGGGGTAGGGATACTAACTTTTACTTCCCTTTGAAGAATGTACACTTCTTACATTTCTTGATCCATGAGTAGAAATCACTAAACACCATAGGCCAATAGTAACCAGCCTTCATGATTTTGAGAGTTGTTACTCGAGGAGAAAAGTGGCCTCCTGATTCTCCATCATGGAACTCATGTAATACCCTCCCCACTTGACATGTTCCAATGCATCTTAATAGAACACCATTTGTGTCCTTCTTGAACAAGACACCACCACTAAGAACATATGGGATGACTTGTAATTTGAAGTATCTCCTCTTTTATTTATTCCATTCTCGAGTCATAAACCTGTTTGGAGATAATGCACCAAGTCTTGAGTCCAACATGGAATGGGTCCATCGTTAGTTGGCTACTCTTGATCATTCTGTAGTAGCAGGACAACCTCTTCTTCTCATTTTGAATCATCATGTGGTTTTGAAGTGCGCTGCTCAAACAAACCTTTGCCACAAACCAACTTGGTCACTTTTATTTCAATGTCATATTCCATTCATGGGTGACCCAACCTACACTCTTCTCATTCAAGTCCTTGTTTAGGAGAAAGTCCTTGACAATAGCATGAGACACTAACAGTTGGATCTTGTTTATTCGAGACCAAGTGTTTGAAATTCTTCAAACTCCTAATGACAAAGCAAGGACATGCTTTTTAATAAAAGAATACCTTACTTTGTAATATTCCAGTGCTCCGATCAAGAATTCTATGGGATGCTCGATCCTTCTCTTTCTCTGGCCAGTACCAAGATAGGTGAGATTGTGTCTAATCCTCCAAGAGCATACAACATGAAGTCCTTCCATAAGTATGGGTTGATTATTGTTGGAGCTTGTGATATTGCATGCTTGATGGCCTCAAAATTCTCTTTTCCTTATGTTATCCATTTGAATACAAGACTCTTCTTCAACAACATTGTCAAAGGCTTTATAAGAGTGGCAAAATCAGGGAAAAAATCTATGAACAAATATTATTCTTCCCAAGAAGCTTTGGAGATATTTCTTATGTTGTGGCAATGGAAGTGTTTGGATGGATTCAACTATTTCACGATCAGTTATTAACCCTTCTCTTGAGACAATGTGGCCTAATTTTTTTCTCTCATGTACAAGAACACACACTTCTTTGGATTCAATGATATTCGAATCTTCTACGTCTTAGAAATACTTGCCCGAGGTGAAAGAGGTGGTTTTATGAATTATTTGAGAAGATAGTGATATCATCTAGATACACTAGCACTATCTTATTGATTAAGCCTTTGAATACCATGTCCATAGGTCGCTTGAAATGTTACTCCGGCATTTGAAATTCCAAATGGAATCTTTTATAAGCATATGTAACCCATTTTGTGGTGAAGGTTATCTTGAAATGATCTTCTTCTTTCACCATTATCTTGTTATAGCCTCAGTATCCATCTAACAATGAAAACCTTTCATAACAAGGTACAACCCGCAAGATTTTCTCCATTGATGGAAGTGGATAGTGATCTTTAAGTGATGCTCAATTTAGATCACGGAAGTCTACACACAATTTGATATCTCCATTTATTTTCCTCAAAGGAACCAATTTTGCAACCCAACTTGAATGTTGGATAGGAAAATGATGCTTACATCAATTAGCTTGTTTAACTCTTTTCTTATGAGAGGTTCAATTTGAGGGTTTCTCGGCATTTTCTTCTATCCGAAAGGCTTGAATTCATGTTTTAATTCAATGGTATGCTCAGAAAATCTTGGGTTGAAACCTTTAAATCCTTATAAGTCCATGCAAAGACATCTCGAATTCTTGAAAAAGTTGAACGAATTCATCTTTCTCTTGTGGAGTACTTACTTTCCCAAATTGCAATGTCTTACCTTCATCTGCTGAAATGGGCTCTAAATCTTCAACCTTTACTTGAATGTTTGCCTTTTCCTTCTGGAAATGATCATTTGAGTTGAATATTGACTCCAATATCACTAGACCTTTTGGTAATTTGTTTGTTCTCACTGCACCACTTGGTCACCATACTTGTTGTTCCATCCTGTCTTTGTTTCTAGCAGAGAACTCAGCTTCTTCTGTAGAAAATTGATAATTTTCTAGTCATTCTCAAAGACTTGGCAACTTGTGTTGTTGTTCAGGATAGTTGGCCTCATGATGACCTTGATATGAGGCTGAGATTTCTCACTTTTGATACTTTTTACAACATCAAATGCTTCCCAAATTGTTGCCAAGTATGTCCACGCTTTCATTCTTCTTTCTTGAATGGAATTTATGCTAAAATATTGAAAATATTCAATGAGATCCCATACCCTTTTTTGTAGTTCTTTAACAAATCATTCTTAGGAGAATTTTTCCTCTAACTTGATTCGCAATCTTTAGGATAAACATGCTTTAGGCTTACTTAAGAAAGGATTAGGCTAGTTAAACTTGATTAGCAAGTGATTAGAGACTCATTGAGAGTTGGGAGGGGTCTGGATAACCAATTTTGACTGATAGATAGCCTACAAAGCCAATAGAAGTGGTCTAGAGAGAACTAGGGAGGTTTTGAATGGTCAAAAGGAGGAATGTTTAGCTAATAAGAGAGATATTAGCCAAATAAGATGAATATGGGAAGAATACGACGAGAAGGTGTCGTAAATGGGCATCCGAGAGTGGAGTGAACTATGGGGAATTAACGAAGTGTCGTTAATTGAATGGATTGGATGAAATGCTAAGTCTAAGCATATTTTAGGTGTCTACATTTTCCCCTCTTTGGGGTGGTGTAAGTAACGTCACTTTAAAGAAAGTAGACAAGCATAAACAAGTAGAAAATTTAGAAGGGATAGAAGAAAAATGAGTAGAATGGAGGATGCCCCCTCGATTGTCGATGGGGTGATAGAAGAACTTGATTTACAATCGAAAATATGACAAGAAGAGAATAGAAGAAAGATTAGTGTGAAGAAGAAAGGGGATATAGAAGAAAAAGGATAACGAGGAAGGGAGAATGAGCTAACATTCATCCAAAGGCCTTTGAACAACTTTATTTTTCATCATATTGCTAGAGATCTTAATCATCGATCCTTATTAAAAATGGACAAAAAAGAGTAATATAACATGAAAATCCATATACTAATAAATGTCCATTGCTAAAAACACCAACTCCATGCAACATACAAAAAGGAATGCAATACGATAAAGTAAAATATGCGTAATTCCATGCAACATGCATAATTCAATGGAACACAAGAAAGTAAACAAGTTAAACCTAACAGAGAAGCAAGTACCATGTTTTTGTTATCAAGCTTCAGTTCCAACCTATTCAAATTAACAAGGGTTAATGATGGTGCCCCAAGCAAGGATACATGTAAAGGGAAAACGAAGGACACTTCACTCAATGAAAAATAAATGTGCACTACGAAATAGTACCATATAACTCGTTGTGCCCAGTACAAACGCGAAGTAAGTAGCCTAACTTTTGTTGATGGAGGTAGATCAAGATGATTTGCGACTCGTGCACATGGACATGTGAGAACCAAAGAACGACGTTTTTAAGGATGATTTTAAATTTTTAGAAGTTTTCTTAAACATATTTGAATGTTTTTGTTATTTTTCTAACATATTTGAATGTTTTGATTTTTCTAACATATTTGAATTTTTTTAATGATTCTAACATATTTGAATGTTTTGATTTTTTTCCTTGAATTTTTTTTGAAACTATGTATAGGAAGACGAGGAAGTGTGGATGCCCCTAGTGATAGATGGGATGTACAAGGGCATAAGGCCACATGTGTGCGAGAAAGGTAAAGATCTAAAATGCCACACCAATTAGGTGAGAGTATTCAAAGGAAAAATATTCACAAGTAGAAGTGGGACCCAAGGCCATTATGGATAGGTTCAACATGATGGTGAACGTAAACCAATGAAGTGCTAGGAAGAAGCAAGGATGCCCCCAACGTAAGTTGGCCTAAAAGCACATGATAGAAAGGAAGGAGAAGATTTTTTTGTGAAAGGGGACAAAGGTGTCCGAAAACATGGAAAAAGGTAATCTCATACACATGGATGTTCTGAATGAAGTATAAGAATGATGTGAATGATATGAATATAGCTTATAATCCTCGCGATGAAGAAGTGATTAGCAAAGGCACAAATCATGAAACAAGATATGTACTAGAGTAAGAGTCTAAACAAGGTCCAAACAAAGACTCTTGGTTACATACTAATCCTCTTTACTCATAGATATTTGGTGTGTGCATGTGGAATTTATTACCTCTTGAAGGGAATATTTAAAAGACAACAAGTGAAGACACCCTAGATAATGTGTAGGAATGATTGATTTCAAAAGGTGATTTTGTGAACGGATGGTGGAAAGATAGCCATACATTGCTCCATTTCTAGCCGTGCATCCATAGCCCTGATGGAGATGTATTTGATTCTAATCACAACATTACTCTCACCGCTAGTTAGGCATCCATAGCCCCTGAAAGAGATTATTGGAAATACCCCAAGAGAGAGTTATATATCAATTTTCTTTTGCTTTTAGCTTTTAGCTTTTGATTTTTTTGATTGATTTTGATTCTTTTTCTTTCTGAAAACTTATTTCAGCTCTCTAACTTGACAAGGGTTAAAACCATAGATGCCTTAATGGAAGGAGGTGGAAGTGATTATGACGATGACATTGGCTAGTGTCAACAAATATGTCCAAAAATTCTTCACAACAAGTTTATTAGATGTTGAATTTGATAGGATCTCAGTAAGAGGTCAGTTGTTCTTTAATTTACTAATGTGATGAAAGACCAAGGTCAAACAAATACCATAGAGATAAATGTCACAAAATGTGTGTGAATAAGTTAAGAAAAACATCACCGAAGGGATGAAAATGGTAGGGAGACTTGCATAAAAATAGCACGGAAGGGAGACTTGGATGAAAAGGATAAGGTCCAAGGATTAAAGAATATGGGCTACTGGAGGGGTGAGCCATAGATAAAGGATGAAGGATCTGCTAGGATGTAGCCCGAGAATAGAAGAAGGGCTACTAGGATGTGACCCATAGATAGAAGATGAAGGGATGCTAGGATGTGGCCCAAGAATAGAAGAAGAAGGGCTACTAGGACATGATCCATAGATGTAAGATGATGGGCTTCTAGGATGTGGCCCAAGAATAAAGATTATAGACTATCCGGGGTGATTCATACCTAGAAGACAAGGTCCTAGTTGGATGTGCCCCAAGAATAGAAGATAGTGGAATACTCAAAAATGTCCCACAAATAGCACGAGGAGTGCTACTAGAAGGTGACCCACACCTAGATGAAGATGATGGGATACTTGGCATTGACCCCATAAGAGATTGTGATTAAGGAATTATGATAGACAAATAGTTATTGGGTGATGAGAAGATAGGACATGGATCAATGCAAGACCAAGGAGTTTCATCACATAATGAAGAATGTGAAGATGGAAGAATAAGAGGAGGGTCAAGTTGGATGATCTCGAGGCTCTTCCTCCATTTCTTGATAAAAGGAATCAACATTTTCCTCACAATAAATAGACACATCAAATTCTAAAGAGAATACTTTCTCGTAATCTGCTAAACAAATATCTTCATATTCCCATATAAATGCCCAGTTATTTCTTCATTCGAAAGAAATCAATCAAGTATGAGTTGTTGATTGACCACCGGGGGTTGATTGGAAGAAAAAGGTTCACTTGGTTTGGAATACTTAGAATATGTTCGATGATGATTGATGGAAGAAGATGATGTGGGGACAAAGAATATGTGTAGCTAGATGTCTCAAGAGTAGAAGAAGGTAGTGTGGACCTACCTATAAAATGGTATATCAAATGTAAACTAGTAATATTAATTCTAAAGTCTGTAGTAGGTTGTGACACATGGGTTGATTTAAATGTTTGAATTAAAGGACTTTAATTCATATGAATCTTCAAAGAAGGAATATTTATTGGGGGTGATTAATGAAGAAGGTCATGTAAAGAAGGGGAGGCTCGTGATTCAAGAATCATATTGGATGAATAATAACAAGGGTCTTCCAAAGAAAGAGAGGACCGCGATTCAAGAATTGTATTAGATGTTTGATTGGAGGGATTTGGATTCGCACGTATCTTCAAAGGAAGAAGATGTCATTGAGGCAACTGATAAAAGGGGTCCTACAAAGAAAGGGAGGACTGCAATGTAGGAGTCATATTAAATGTATGATGAAGAGGTTCCTGTTACGATAGGGAGGACCATGACATAGGAGTCACATTAGATGACTTAGGAGTTGATTTAGATGAATTGAATAGTATTTTTGATCCGAATCATAGTTTTGATCCGAATCATCGGAAGAATTAGAAGAAATGTTAGGATTGGAATCCTCGGAGAAGAGGAAATGTTTGGATTAGAATCGGAAGAAATTTTTGGATTGGAATCCTCATAAGAAGAGGAAATGTTTGTATTAGAATCGGAAGAAGAGTGGGGGAACTCGAATACTAATTTGGATCAGAAGTGTCCAAACCATACCACCGATTATGAGATGAAGATGGGGAATGGGTTACCCATACATGATCTCTATCATGAAGAACCAAACGAGGTTTAGTTGGAATGGGAATCTTTCGATTTGAATTGCTAAACCTAGGCTCTGTATTTTTGTAAGTATGGGGAACTATGCGATAGTCGGTCATTTTGGGCATTGTTTTAAACACAAATGTCTAAATCTGGATAGTGTGATGGAACTACTTCAAAGGGAAGGAAGCAACATGTCAATTTTGGTAGCATAAGGACAACCAGCTAGACATTTCGTAAGTATTTATATGTGTGCATGATTTTCTCAAGAAGGTATAAGGAAAATAGACATTGTGATGATGCAATATCAATGAGATAAAAAGGGTTTGTCCTAGAAAATAAGTTTTCTAAATGAATAATCATAAGGAACAATCCTGGAAGTGTGAAACACAAATCCAATCAATAAGGAAATAAACCCTATGTAAATATGTGTGCAAAGTTCAATGCAAAGGTGATCAACACAATGTCAATATTTACATCAAGCTCGAAATGAACAAGGCGTAAATATTAACAAAGGGTAGATGAGACTCCCAATCAAAGGATACCACATCAAGTTCAAAACCAATAAGACCTAAATGTTAAAGGGTGGGGTTTACAAATGTAAGCCAGAAACCACACCGATTGGACACGTCTATCAAGCTTCATGGAGAAGTGAGATATTAGTGTCAAAATGGTATCAAACGACACAAACAAAGTAAGAGAAACCTTTCAAGATTTAGGAAATTTTTTGAAATCAAACTAAGTCAAAGTATACTAAGGACATGTTAAAACGTGGGCAGCGTAATGCCACAATGCAGAAACTTAGATCATGTTTATGAGAAACATGACATAAGTATATTAATTATGTCGAGACAATGCAAATGAGGTAACACATCAAAGGGAGATAAAATTATGAATCAATCCTAACTATGATGACTATCCCGACATGGGTATCAATATCAAAAGGTCTACCGATGATATAAATATTCCTACGCACACTTTAGACGTTTAACTTACTCGAGCACCAACATGGATGGGCGTAAATGGACAAAAAAGTGGCGAAGCAATCGATTGGTAACACAAAGGTAGTCACCCTTATTTTGATCAACAAAGTGTCAAAATAATGTGAAGGAAGAAGATCAAAAATGGGGATTAAAAATGTTGAATTTACTTAAGCAGTGTTTCGCCTCTTTTACGCCTTAAGGTAAGTGAAAACTAAGTGAAAGTAATGTGTCACATGTTTCATGATGAAATATGGCTCATAACTCAACACTTTTTTGAATTGGTCAAAGTGGGCTCTAGCGAAAGTATAATCTCCTAGGTGCTTCTCTCATCCTAGGTGTTACAAAGTTGTCCATGACCTCGGGGTGATTTACCAACATAGTCCCAAATATCTTGGGAGTATCTCGACTTTTCCCCCTTCAAGCACAAGTGGGTAGTAAATGCATCCATCATGTACTTAAAAGGGTCGCATAGGGACAACTTGTAACACAATCTCACAAAGGAATCACTAGTCAAGTAGGTAGTGCAGTACTTCCCGTTTCATCCACAAGGTTCCCTCTTGCGTGGACTACTTTGGGGTTCCCGAACCACCCCCATTATTGTAGCTTAAGGCATTATGCCAAAAGGGTTATGTTCCAATTGAGCGAGATAGGGACATACCCTTTTTTGAAACTCCGCAAAACAATGTTCGAATATGTTGTGTTTTTTTATCTTGCTTACCTTAATGTGGTTTTAAGTAGCACACCATTTGGCAACCTGTAAAAAAATGTGTATTAGCGGGTTTGTGTTTTTTCTTTGACAAGTGTTAGGTCCTATAGACAACGAGTTTAGTAATTTTCCACTTTGCAAATTGATATCAATAAGGAAATTAACACCTTGCTTTTGATTCCTAAGATCACCCAAAGGCGCAAAGAAAGAGCATAAACAATGTCAAAATTCTTACTAAATCACATAAAAATTACTTTATCTTTTAGAACAAGTGTTTTTAACATATGATACAAAGTTGTGTAAGTGTTTTGATCTCCAAGATCTCTTTTGATGGCATGAGGAGAGAGAATACACACTTTACAAACCTTTATCAAGCTAATAAATGATACACTTAACTAAGTTATTCAAAAATGAAACCAAAATAACCCTATAAATAATTGATTAGTGCTACAAAAATATTTCAAAGTGTTAGAATGGCTAAGAAAACACTTTTTTGAACTTTAAGATACGTTAGAAATTGACTATTTACCTAATAATACAAACCATAATTTTTGTAATTCAAAATCCCAATTTTATGATTTCATTGTGTAGTTCACTTCAATACCTTTCCAACACAATAAAAACAAAGTCATTTTGAGTTCGGAGAAAACGCGTTATGGCATCCTAAGATTGCTAATGATGTTTGCACCATCGTTAGTGTACTGCGTCACTTTGTTAGTGTACTGTGCCATTGTTTGTGTACCTGCTGCGCTCCTTAGTAGGTGCCAACGTCCACCGATTTGGTGCTTGTGTTCCTCAGTGTCAAAAAATGGTAGTCGAGTTGTACTGCGCACACGTAATGGTATGTGCACTCCCTTTTTGGTAGGTGGCTAAAAAACATGAGATTTTTCAAAAATTATCTCAAAATATCAAAATTTTATCGATTTGGTTCAATTTTGGCAGCACTTCACCTCCTTTGATCCTGCAAAGAGCACAAAAACAAGACAAACCTAGCTTAACTAGTTATGAAACCTAATTTTAGCCATTAATACAAGAAAGGTTAGTGAAATCAAAAACTTGAAACTAATCTTAAAAAACTTTGAAAAATTAATCTAGAAAACTTGAAACTAATCTAGAAAGATTGAAACTAAAAAAGTAGAAACTAAAACAAAAAGCTTCAAAGTGACTCCATTAATGGAGGATGGGCAAAGTGTCCCACTGGCATGCCAAATGTATGCAATATAAAGTTGCAAAAGCTATCAAATGAGGTAAAAGAACCTCAAATATTTGCTTTAATCATCCATGCACCATGAGATAAGAGATAAACAATAAACTATCTATGCATATATAAATTTGAAACAAATATTCAAACCCTAACATATATACTACTCTCTACTCCATGAAATCTTGATAAAATGAACCTACTTAGATTCTAAGAAATCAAATTAGATGTGTTTTTACTTCAATGGAGGTGAAGATGTCTTTCTAAAATGGCTACAACACCAAGTTAGATACCCTCCTACTAACCTACTATGAAGTTATGGATGCAAGATGGAAGAGTTCTAAACAATGGAGTATGGCCAAGATCCAAATGTTCTATAGCTTAAAGCTATCACAAATGATTTCTAATGCCTTTCCAAAGTGTTTGAGAGAGAAGGACTTGTGAGTGAAGTTGTAAGTTTAATGGGTAGGCTTAGCCTTGTATTTATAGTTTTCCAAATGGAAGAGTTTGAACTTTGGGTGCATGTAGGACTAAAGATCAAAACTCAATTTTAGATTAGATTAGGATACACATGCTTTAGGCTTAGTTAAGTTAGGATTAGGCTATTTAAACTTGATTAACAAGTGATTAGAGAGACTCACCGAGACTTGGGAGGGTCTAGATAACCTATTTTGATTGATAGATAGTCTACATGAAGCCAATAAAAGTGGTCTAGAGAGAACTAGGGAGGTTTTGAATGGTGAAAAGGAGGAATGTTTAGCAAATAAGAGAGATATTAGCCAAAAATCTGAATATGGGAAGAATACGATTAACAAGGTGTTGTAAATGGGCATGTGAGAGTGTAGTGAACTATGGGGAATCCACAAAGTATCGTTAATTGAATGGATTGGATGAAATGCTAAGTCTAAGCATATTTTAGGTGTCGACAATTGGACTCGGTGTATGAGGTTCAATATGGAAGTTTGCAATAGGATCATATCTAATTATAGCCTTAGCTCCATACCTTGTTGTGAACAACATGTGTCACCAATCAACAAAAAAAATAGCCTCAAATTTTGGAAGTGAGGTCTCTTGACAAGCACAAGGAAAAGAGTGGTGGAAAGTCTATGACTAATACATCTTACAATACGGTCACATTAGGGCATGCACACGGTGTAAGGCTAAAATATTTGATTAATCCAAATGTTGTTACTTCTATCCCATCGAATTTCACCACACCTTTTGAAATGACTTCATATTGAAGACCCATTTGATAATTTTTTTTTTGCATCACAGAGCTACTTGCTCCAAAATCAATCACGTGATTATGCACCAATTTATCTCCAATGATCAATAAGATATAGAATGGTGGGGGCTTTAAATTTTTAGCTTATTGTACTTCATGATTTCCTTCCGATGAGCTACATTGGTAAGCACTTTCTCTTCTTAAGTGGGTGACTTATTTGATATTGACCAATTTTCCATAACAACTTACAATAGGTCTCTTTATCCTGGGATAGCCAATGAATCCCACATTGAGATGTTTACATTTGTCCTCTTCATCTGCTCAATGATGTTGAATGGAGATGAGCTATCTCTTTGTTTCCATTTGCCTTGCATATTATTCTCTTGCACATGGGTTGTTATAACTAGAACTTGAGCTGGTCTAGGGGTTGCTTAGGGCTGACCCCGCACATTGGGAGATGCATTTTGATTCCTAACACCTTTTGGAGTGATGGAGGGTTATGGATCACTTAGATTTGATGATTTTCATTCTCCAATGTTCCTCCTCTTGCACCATGTATTCACTACTACACTTTGACAAGGTGCTTGATTCATACCACATAAGTCTTCAACTTGCAAATTTACAAGTGTGGTCTCATTTGGAGTTTCCTTTGTTGAGATGCTCCATGTTGCTTATTTACTTCTAGACCCGTTCTTATTCTACACCATTTTTTTCACCATCGATCTTGATTGAGCACCATTAAAATGCATTGACTGACGTTCGAGGTTGATTGCATGGGAAACACCATTCATATTCTGAGAAATGTTATTTTACATTAGTAATAAGGCTCTAGATGTGGATGCAACATTAGGATTGTAAGGTTGGAATGGTCTATTAGTAGAAGGCCTAACTGGTTCGATTTATGTTTTGAATAGGTTGCCTACTAGGCTGATATTTCGTTGTGTATTGGGACTTGAGTTTTAGGTTGATATGGAGGTCTAAAATTTTGAGCTTATTGCTCTTAAGTGTGACAAACTCATTACCCAAATTTTAGCATTGCTTCATGACTTCTTGGAGCTCATTTGAGGCAGCTTGGAAGATGAAGTAGAAGCTTTAGTTGAATTTTGATTTCTTGGGCAGGAATGGGAGCTAATGAGGGTGTTTGACTAGTACTTAGACCTAAAAATTCTGGATATAGAGGAATAGGTGTCCTAGCGGAAAGTTTACAAACTTGAATCAAGTAATTTTCAGCTCTAATAGCAATTTATAGGATGCGGTAAATTTACACCTCCCATATATTGTATCATCATGAAAATATCAAATTTAAAGCTTTAAGGAAGTATAAAAAAGTGCCTTCAAACTATTGGTCTCACATCCAATGGAATCCTATCCAATTTCCTTATAAATCTAAAGTTTAAATCTATCAACTATTCATTAGGATCCCTCTTAATTGTTGTCAATTGTTCCAATAGAGATAGGTTATCCCCTTTTCTCCAAATTGATTGTGAAGAGATGTGCATAGATGGTCCCAATTCTTAATGAATCTTGTTGTTAGACTCTGAAGCATTGCAAAGATTTACCCTTGAATGAAGATGCTAACAATTTGACTGTAATGTTAATCTCAATGATTTCATGAATTACAAAGACATTCAAAATGTCTTGAATATGATCAATTGGAGTTGTTTGCTTTTCTCCAGTGAAATATGGAATGTTCTTCAATGCTGTAACTAGAATTGGATTTTATGCATTAAGAGCAAGTGGGTTCTGCCAAGAAATTGACATAAGGATTTTGTTGTGGATGTCCTTATTGATCCGAGAATTCTATTTGATTGAATGAAAGGTCTACTAGGTGGAGGTGTTGACAAATTCTTGTTTAGTGGAGATGGATGCCTTTGATCTCTTCTTTCTTTTTGTCTCATCTTTCAGGGACAATTGTAGATAGAAAAAAATCCTTCTTCTCTAGTTCTTGATCTAGTCTAATTATTATCATGAATCTACCAAGCATGTGCTACTGAAACCAAAGTGGACTTTGCCTCTTTTAGAGTCACCATATGTGTAATTTCAAATCTCCTTACAAGCTAAAAAGCTTAAAGCAAGTGCACATCAATCTTGCTGCGAGTAAAAAGGGAGACCTCTTGGTCCCACCAAGCGCAACATCAAGCATCTTGTAAAATCACAGAACCCATGAATTTCTGCAACTTGATGGGTTAAGACTTTCAGTGTGATTGCATAACATGGAGCATCTCTCAAAGTGTGGGAATTTGAAATCGAGAGAGATCTCCGAGATGAAGGACATATCCTATTCCTCTATTCAATCACACATTTATATTACAAGAGAGGATCTACTCTACAACATACTCTAACTTTAAAAGGAGATAGGGTTAAGAAGATGCAATAAATTAAACCTAAACTAACGAGTGGTGATGCACCAAAGGAATTTTGAACACTTTGGATTTTCTATTAAACATATACAATTAAAATATAATAAAATACATACATGCATGAGATAACCAATATTATAATGAAAGATCAAATAAAGGCAATGAACACAAGAGAGGGTTGAAATCATCCACAATATGTATTATTGCTTCACAAATTGATACATATCATTACAATGGCCAAGAGGCGGGAAATAAACTTGCATTACAATCTTAATTGAAGGGTTGAACTCCATGAATTGATCTATAGACCGATAAGAAGGGAGGGTACAAAAAAAAATCGGGAAAACCCTTTATAATGAGCCAAGCTCTTACCTTTATAGATGAAGAGAAGAGAGGAGAAGAAGAAACGAGGCACGAAATCTTATTTGTAAGCTCAACCACTAAAATACATCAATGCCCTTGCAAATCCACCTAAAATATGTCAAGTCTTCCTCTCCATTTCTATTTGGTGAAGAAGGAAGAATGACGGATCAAATCAAATTTGATCATTGTTGAAGCAATCGATCATACATTAATCATACTAAGGACTTTTTCCAATATTTCACCAACATATCCTTATCAAAATTAAATTTTCAAGCTTCCATGGCATATTGGAGGTTGAGACATTTCTAATGGTACCAAATTTGTTGAAATTTGAGCAACTTGAGATCGAAAGATATGCCCATTTCAATATTTAAATCGAATCCATAGAAAAATGGTAAAAACCGTTTTGTAAAAATGAATCCACGGGCCCAAAATTTATTTTGGTGCCTTTTGAAAAAAAAGCAAATTTATAAAAAAATTTGTGCAACCTCACTTTAGGCCCGAAATTCCCTTTTTCCCAAAATCCTCCGGCAGGGCCCAAAATTGAAATTATGCCATTTGCAAAAAATTACAAAATTTCAAAAGTTTATCCCTAATGGCCCACTTTCCCCAAGATGACAAAGGCATACATGTGGCTCCTCTAGGCGTAAAGAGGTGTGGCTTACTTTTATACTTTACGCCTTTTCAAAAAAAGCTAAAATTTCCAAAGTTTCTTTGGCGACCCACTTTCTATCTTTGACTTGAAAGATGGCCATGTGTCCCTTTGCATGGGCCTTAGGCATTTTTCTTCATTTGGCGCAAAGATCCTCCTCATGGGTCCACGGGCCACAATTGTAAATTATGATTTTTATAAAAAAGTGCAAAGTGCACAGATGATTCCCCACCCCACCGGCACTGCAATTTCCCATTGGTGATAATTCTTCCCGTGCCCGCTTGCTTTTTCAAAATTTTGACAAAAATCCTTCCAAAAAATCCTTCCACCACCCGTAACTTGCAAAATATGAGGAGTTAGAAGGAATTCTTAATATTTATGGAAAGAGGAAGAAAGTTTTTACATGATGAAGATAATTTTTGGAATCCTTAAGTGTTTATAATATATTAAAATTCATATTGAAGCACAAATAGGGGAAAATGGTGTTAGTTGACCAAAAATAAGTTAGAGCTTATTTTGGTCAAAATTTGGTGACTCATGGGGATATTTTCCTACTAGATGAAATGATCAGTGGCCTTGAATTATCCATTGGGCATGGAGTCTACGTGGTAGTTTCAAATCTTGTCTAGAATTTCCTTTTATGCATGCACTCTTATCTTTGTAAGAAAATCTTGGATTCAAAATTTGTGAGAGTAGAGAGTTATCTCAAAACTTGGAAAACTTATCCCTCATTTGATTTTCTACAAACTGATCTGTTGGAGTGCAATAAAAACATCCGAACCTACTCCAACATGGATACTCCACAAATTTAATTCTCTTGTGGAACAAGTCTCCTCCATTAGTGAGATGAACTATATAAAAGCATACACGAGGAGCAATGGAACATGTGCACAAGCTTCCTAGGGTAATTGAAACCTAAAATTTAACAAGAAAATGTTCATACACACTTGGAGAAATTAAAAACCTAGGCTAATATTTACAAGGGTGAAACTTTTCCTTTCATAGGAATGTTTAAGAGATTTCGTTTAATGGAATCAATAATTCTTCACCATCCAATGTAGAAAATTGGAAGGCATTGCTACTTTTACATCCTTCGACAATGTAGGGGCCACTCCAAATGGCATCAAACTTGGAATGCCTTCTGGTTTTTCCCAATCAACATCCCACTTTAGAACTAAACCTCCCTCTTGAAAGGTCCTTGTTCTTGCTTTCTTATCAAAGCTCTTCTTAATCAATGCTTGATCTTTCTCCATGATCTGCATTGCATGTTCTCTTACTTCTTCTACTTCCATTAACTCTGCATACCTGATTTCAATGGGTTTGAACTCGAGAAAACTACAGTACTTCATGAGTTCCAATGTGGGAAGCTCTAATGATATAGGTAACACTTACCTCTTTCCCATAGACTATATTATATGGAGAATTATATTTAGATCTCTTGGGTGTGATCCTATCAACCCATAGAGCTGATTTGAGATTTGTGTGCCAAGTTCTCTGATTTTCATCAAGAGTCCTTGATAATTCTTAGTAGGTTCTTGTTTGTGGACTCTTCTTGGCCATTACCTTGAGGGTAATAGTTTTATGAAGTGTTGAGGTATACACCATTCTTGACAACCCATTTAGTGATCATTGTACCAAGAATGCCAATGCATTATGTGATATAATAGTGGTAAGGACTCCAAACCTAGTGATTATCCCTTCATAGAAATCCAAGATATTGGATTCATTTCCTCCTTAAACTCCACTTTGCTTCAATCCACTTGGTGAAATAGTTTGTTTTATAAGTATCCACTTGTGGCCTTGACTTGAATTTGTGTTAATCACTCAAATGAAGTCTAATCCCCATTACATGAATTTTGATCTACTTAAATTGGACAAAGGGGAAAGGTTGTTAAATTTTCCTTCCCTTTGAAGAATGCACACTTCTTGCATTTATTGATCCATGAGTAGCAATCACTAAACACCATAGGCCAATAGTAACTATCCTTCATGGGTTTTGATAGTTGTTACTGAGGAGAAAAGTGGCCTCCTACTTCTCCATCATGGAACTCATGTAATACTTCCCCACTTGACATGTTCCCATGTAACTTAATAGAACACCATTTGATGTCCTTTCTTGAACAAGACACCACCAATAAGTACATATGGGATGGCTTGTAATCTAAATATATCCTCTTTTCTTTGTTCCATTTTTGAGGGCACAAACCTATTTGGAGATAATGCACCAAGTCTTGAGTCCAACATGGAATGGGTGCATCATTAGCTGGTTGTTCTTGATCATTCTGAATAGTAGGACAACCTCTTCTTCTCCTTTTGATTCATCATGTGGTTTAGATTCGAGCGAGCTACTCACACAAACCTTTTCCACGAACCATCTTGGTCACTTTTATTTCAATGTCATATTCCATCACACGGGTGATCCAGCCTACTCTCTTCTCATTCAAGTCCTTGTTTAGGAGAAAGTCCTTGACACCAGCATGAGACACTAACAGTTGGATCTTGTTGTTCTAGACCAAGTGTCTGAACTTATTTAAAATCCTAATGATATCAAGGACATGATTTTCAATAAAATAATACCTTACATCATAATATTCCAGGCTTTGACTAAAGAATGGTATGGGCTGTTATGATCCTTCTCTATTCAGCTATGCCAAGATAGCTAAGATTTTTTGATGCTCAAAAAAGCATACAACATGAAGTCCTTTGAGAAGTTTGGTTAGATAAGAGTTGGAGCTTGTGATATTGCATGATTGATGGCCTCAAAACTCTCTTTTCCTTCTGTTGTCCATTTGAATGCAAGACTCTTCTTCAACATCATTGTCAAAGGCTTCACAAGAGTGGCAAATCAAGAAAAAAATATGAACAAAGTTTATTCTTCCCAAGAATCTTTGGAGATATTTCTTGTGTTGTGGCAATGGAAGTGTTTGGATGGCTTCAAATCTTTCAAGATCAATTGTTAACCCTTATCTTGAGACAATGTGGCCCAACAATTTTCCCTCATGTGCCAAGAATACATAGTTCTTTGGATTAAATGATACATCGAATCTTCTACATCTTTGAAATACTTTCCGAGGTGAAAGAGATGGTTTGCGGCATTCTTTGAGAAGATGGTGATATCATCTAGATACACCATCAATATTTTTTGAATAAGCTTTGAATGCCATGTCCATAACTCACTAAAATGTTGCTCCATGGCATTTGACAGTCCAAATGGAATCTTCTTGTAAGCATATGTACCCCATTTGTGGTGAAGGCTATCTTGAATTGATCTTCTTCTTTCACCATTATTTGGTTATAGCATGAGTATCCATCTAACAATGAAAACCTTTCGTAGAACCAGCTACAACCTACAATATTTGCTCCATTAGTGGAAGTGGATAATGATATTTGAGTGATGCTTTGTTTATATCATAAAGTATACACACAATCTGATTTCTCCATTTCTTTTCCTCACAGTACTAAGTTTGCAAACCAACTTGAATGCTTGATAGGAAAATGATTTTGGCCTCAATTAGTGTGTTTAACTCCTTTCTCATGAGAGGTTTGATGTGAGGGTTTCTCTGGCCTTTGCTTTTGTCTAAAATGCTTGAATTTAGGTTTAATTCAATTGTATTCTCATCCAATCTTGGGTAAAAATCTTAAATCCTTATAATTCCATGCAAAGAATCTTGGAATTCTTGAAAAAGTTGAAAAAATTCATCTTTCTCTTGTGGAGTAATGACTTTCCCAATTTGCAATGTCTTGCCTTCATCTACTCAAATGGGCTCTCAAGTCTTCACCCTTTACTTGAATGTTTTCCTTTTCCTTTCGGAATTGATCATTTGGGTTGAAGATTGAATCCAAGGTCAGAAGACCTTTTGGTAATTTGTTGGTTCTCAGCTACACCACTTGGTGACCATACTTGTTGTTCCAACCTTTCTTGGTTCTGGTGGAGAACTTGGATTCTTCATGTAGAAAATTACAATTTGCTGATCATTCTCAAAGACTTTCCAACTTTTGTTGTTATCTGGGATAGTGGCCTCATGACCACCTTGATATGAGGCTACGATTTCTCACTTTTGATACTTTCAATATCAAATGCATGCCCCAATTGTTTCCATTATTTTTGTTGCTTCATTATTCTTTCTTGGAATGGAATTGATGCTAAAAGCTTCAAAATATTCAATGAGATCCCATACCCTATTTTTGTAGTTCTTCAACAGATCATTCTTAGCAACATTTTTCCTCTACCTTTATTCACAATCAGCTCACTATCACCAAATACTTTCAATTTTTTTATACTTCTTTTATTCCCAATGAAGTCCATAAATCAAAGACTCATACTCGCTTGTGTTGTTTGAGTAAGAAAACTAGAAGTGAAAAGATGAGTAATATCTTATGCCTTGAGGTGAAAGAAGCATATCTCCTCCTCCTTGCCTTGTCTACTTCTTGAGCCATCAAAGAATAACTACCATACCTCATTATCATCCTTTTCGTCTAGCTTAGTGATGTTAGGGAGAGGATGATTCTCTTCATTTAAACAATAAACTCCTAGCTCAAATTCCTCCATATATTTGTAATGGTCAAAAGAAAGTATTATTTTTCCCATTCATCAAGATTCAAGTTTGGTATGTATTAAACTTTGGTATCTACCTCATAAGTGCTTGGGAGATCTTCCAGATCAAAAGCTAAAATTTTTGAATTGATTGGACTTGGTGTATGAGGCTCAATATGGAAGTTTTCAATAGGATCAGATCTAATTGTAGCTTTAGCTCCATACCTTGTCTTGAATAGAATGTGTGACCAATCAAGAGAAATAGCCTCCAATTTTGGCAAAGTGAAGTCTCTTGACAAGCATAAGGCAAAGAGTGGTGGCAACTCTATGAATGATACATCTTGAAAGACGGTCACATTGGGGCATACATGCAATGTGAGGCTCGAATCTTTGATTACTCAAATCTTGTTTGTTACTTTTTCCCATCTAATCACACCACACATTTGGAAATGAATTCATATTAAAGACCCAATTGATCAACTATTTTTTTAGGCATCACAGAGCTACTTTCTCCGTAATCAATCATGCAATTATGCACCAATTTATCTCCAATGATCAATGAGATATAGAATGGTGGGGGATTCAAATTTTTACCTTGTTTTCCTCCATGATTTCCTTCAGGCTAAGCTGCATTGGTAAGCACTTTCTCTTGTTGATTGGGTGACTGATTTGATGTTGACCAATTTTCCATAGCATCTTCTAATAGTTCTCTTTGTCTGGCATAGCCAATGACTCCCAAATTGAGATGTTTACATTTTTTTCTTCATCTACTCAATGATGTTGAATGGAGATGAGCTATCTCTTTGTTTCCCTTTTCCTTGTTTATTCTTCTCTTGCACATGGGTTGTTACAACCGGTACTTGACCTAGTCTAGGGGGTCGCTTAGGATGACCGTACACATTGGGACTTGAATTTTGATTGATAACACATTATGGAGTTATGGAGGGTTGTGGATCACTTAAATTTGATGTTTGTCCTTCTCCAATGTTCCTCATATTGGACCGTGTATTGGCTGCTACACTTTTACAAGGTACTTGATTCATACCACAAAGTCTTTAGCCAGCCAATTTACAAGTGTCGTCTCATTTGGAGTTGCCTCTTGTTGAGATGATTCCTACCGTTGATTTACTTTCTTAGCTGTTTCTTGTTCTACACCATTTGTTATCACCATTAGAGCTTGATTCAAAGTACCATTAAAAGAAATTGACCTTTTTATGAGGTCAATTACATGGGAAACACAACTTATATTCCCGAGCCATGTTATTTTGCATTGGTGCTAAGGCTCTAGATGTGGATGCAACATTAGGATTGTAAGGTTGGAATGGTCTATTAGCAAGAGGATTGGCCTGGTTCTTATTTTTGTTTTGAATGGGTGTCATGTTAGGATGATATGGTGTTCTATTGGGTTGAGTTTGAGGTCAATATGGAGGTCTAAAATTTTGAGCTTGCTTCCTCTTAATTGTCACCATCTCATTACCTAAATTTTACAGTTGCTTCATGACTTCTTGGAGCTCATTTGAGGAACTAGAAGATGAATTAGAAGCATCATTTGAATTTTGATTTCTTGGAGCAATAATGGGAGCTAATGTGGGTGTTTGACTAGTTTTGGAGCTCCTAATTCATGATATGGAGGCATAGGTGGCCTATGTTCAATTTTACTAGCTTTAATCAAGTAATTTTTCAGCTCTAATAGCAATGTTATAGGATACATGTAAAATTACACCTCCCATAGATTGTGTCATCATGGAAATATTAGAATTTAGAGCTTAAAGGAAGTATAGAAAAACACCTTCAATCAAGTTGGTCTCACGGCCAATGGAATCCTATCCAATGTCCTTTGAAATATGAAGTTGAAATCACAATTGTTTATTAGGATCCCTCTTAATGGTTGTCAATTGTTCCAATAGAGATAGGTTATCCCCCTTGTCTCCAAATTGATTGTGAAGAGTTGTGCACGATTGTCCTAATTTTGAATAGAGCCTCACATTGTTAGACTCCACGAACCATCAAAATATCTAACCTTGAATGAAGAGGCTAAAAATTGACCGCAATGTCCATCTTAATGATTTCATGAATTGCATAGACATCAGCAATGTATTGATTATGATCAATTGGAGTTTTTTTGTTTTCTCTAGTGAAATTTCTTAGGTTTCAAACCCCTTCACTTCCCTTCAACAACCTCTTCACACATCCCAATCTCAATGCTCGTTAGAACCATTAGATGGATTGTCTTTGTGAGTATGAAATGGAGATAGAGAATGTGAAACGAAAAGAGAACATGGTTGCAGATGCCCCGAGTAGACAGACAGACATGTGGCTATGGCTACTTCGGTGGTACATATGTACAAAGTAGTATTTTGAAGCATCTTCCTCATGAAAGCTTCTACCTTGTAGCGAGCATAGATTGAGTCTCGAGATCCCTTGAGGGAAATTTGATGGACTCTCATTGGAGGTAGATGGCCTTCTCAATCACAGAGGTCAGATATATGTTCCTAGAGATGGAGGCTTGAGGTAGGATATTTTGACAGAGACTCATCATGCACCTTATTCACCCCATCTTGGGGTGAGCTAGTGCAATGACATGGGTTTATCTCGATGATATTATCAGATTATATGAGATTCTATGGAATATCTTTTTGTGACCATAATCCTTTGTACACTTCCCACTTTTGGACTATTATGGAGTATGCTCATGGGACGAAGATCAATTTCAGCACATCCTATCACCCCGAGATAGATGGACAGGACCGAGTGGGTGGATCAGATCTTAGAGGACATGGTTAGGATGTACATCATGGACCATCGGTTGAGAGGGGGGAGTATTTATACTTGGTGGATTTTTCCTACAATAATAGTTTTCAAAGTTTGATAGAATGGTTCCTTTTCGGCATTATATGTTAGAGAGTACAGGACACCTCTTAGTTGGGAGAGGCTAGAGGAAAGTGTTTCTCTTGGAACAACTTTATTTCATGATATGGAGTAGTAGGTTGTTATGATCAGAAAAGATTATAGGAGGTGTAGGATAGGTAGAACAAGTATGTAGATCAACATAGGAAATATCGTAGTTATGAGGTGGGCACGAAGGTGTTTATCGTGTCGACCTCATAAGAACCCTATCTCTATGGAAGAGGCTCTAAGCTTGCTCCTAGACTTGTGGTTCTCTTTGATATCTTGTATCGTATTGACCCTTTGGCCTACCGTCTAGCATTTCCACCTATCTTGTCTCACGTCCACAATGTGTTTCATGTTTTTGTACTTACGAGGTATATTAAATATCCTTATCATGTGTTATATTAGACCTCAATGTAGGTGCAAGATTAGGGGTAGGCGATTGTGGAGCCCATTCCAATTTTAGAGCACATGACCCCGTGACATTAAGGTAGAGATTGACCATGTTTGAGTCCAATGGGACATGTATGATGACACTGTTGCTACATGGGAGGATGCTACATTACTACAAGTCCATTTTCCACACCTATTCCGGGGACTTCCGGTGGAAGTTGAGTCTAAGGGGAGGGGATGTAGTGCCCACTTCCCTTTGACACTTATTACTATTGATTTTGATACTGTTGACTATACTTATGGATATTATTGTATCATTTTGACTTAGCATGATGTTAGATGATAGAGATACTTGGACTATTGTTGGATTTCAATTCATAGTATGATGTGTGTGGATTATTAGAGACATTTTATATTGATGATGATATGTTGTTTACATAGTTATATATTTCTGACATGCGATATTTTTGTCATATTGAGTAGACCTTAACAATTGAACTAATCTTGTGATCCTATTGATATTGATGAAATGTAGAATTGAGATGTTATTACAAATTAAAAATAATAACGTTACATTCCTAGATGATTATTTGATTCACATGAAGATGATTGTGGATTTTTAATTATATATTTTATCTTGGATGTTTGATGCGCCACGAGGCCGAAGGAGGTATTATGTGTTTGCAGTAAACATATCACAAAAAACAATGGGGATTGGAGACCAACCACATTGGAATGCTAGATGAATTCAACAATGGTCACCATGGAAACTTGTGTTATATTATTGTGTGTGTGTTTAAATTTTTGTTAAGGGGGCTTCCCATGGAGGGATTTCCTCCAATTATGACCAAGGGGGCTTATGTGTCATGATTTTATATTTCTTTTATTTAATTTTAGTATGTGATTTTATAATGATGTATTCTCCTTTAGTTAATTATTTAATTTATATCTAGATTAGTAAATTAATTTTGTTGCTAAAACCGATTATGGATGGGACAAAAGAATTGATTTGTTAGATTAGATGGATCTTTTGGTTATGTGTTATAAATTGAGTGCTTGTGATCTTGAGTGTTGTATACCCTACCTCTTCATGGAAATTCAAATTTTTCCTTAAGGGCCAATTTTGAGGCTTGTGGGACAAGTTAAACTAGTCCCACACCTTCTAAATTACTATACTAAACCTACCTATGGATTGGGGGTCAAAATAGACCCCATTATGTGTTTTATAAGACAAAAATTGGCAATTATTACACTTTTCTTACATGGGTTTTACAGTTTGTCCTTAGGGGCTATGGGTTTGGATTGTGTGTAGAAGAGGGTTGTCATTCCTCTCACCCACCAATTTATTGTGCATTGGGATTAAGGTTTTACTTGTGAGGTGGAGTTGAGTATGAGTTGAGTATGAGTGACCTCACCCTTCTCTCTCTCCTTTTCTATTTATTCAAGTTATTTTTCTTGTTTAGGGGTTACTTCATTTGATTTGGGCTCTTATATTTTGAAGTTGGAGAAATTTTTAGTGCTTGTGGATTTATTAGGATCTTATTAGTGTTGGAGTGGGCTTGAAATATGTTTGTGTGTGACTCTTGGATCAAGCGCTACCATGGAAAAGTAGAGCTACACTCTTGTTAAATATTTTATTTTATATTTTTTTATGTGTATGTTTTTAGTGTTTTGGTATGCTTGTTGGGTGCTTGGGTAGATTTCCTAAGTGTGGTGTAGGAGGGGACTATGGGGATATTACATGTAGGGAGGAATAAGAGTTTATTTCATGTTTTAGAGGGATTTGGGTTGGGTGCCCCACCTTGACAAGAAGTGATTTCATTTCTTACTTATTTTTTATGAGTGAGACATAAGAGATATTAGGGAGGCATAAGAGAATGTGGGAGGCATAAGAGTTGTGTAGGGGTTTTTAAATATATATTGGATGGCTTTAATGTGGGCACCTACTTCCCATTGGGAAGCATGAGTGACCTCCCCAAAAAATCCTTGTCCTTTGGCTTTGCATTTTAAAGCCTTGTACATTTTGTTAGTTTCCTTCTTGTGTTTGTAGTTTTTTTTTGGTATGGTTGTTAAATCTTGGTATTGGTATGTGGAAGCTTATATTTTTGTCATGAGTTGGATCTTCCTTTTATTTCATTAGGGTTGGGGCTCGGGCTAATGAGGAGGATAACTTCTTCTCCTCATTGGATTATTGGTTGGGTGGAGAGTGTTGCCTCTCCCCATTTTTTGTTGTTGATCAAGTGAAGACATGGTGGAGATATTTTTAGTGATGTGAAACTTGGAGCATTTGTTGGTGTCCAAAAGAAATCCTTCCTTGTGAGAAAACCTTCTTGTTATTCCCACTTGAGGTGGAAGATTTGTAGTATTGTATTGTAAAAAAGGAGAGAAATGTTGCATTGTAAGTTTCATTACCAAGTTGTATTATTATTTTGAAGGAAGCTCATTGAGGAATTGTATAATTTTCTTTCTCCTCAAATTTTAGTATGTAAAGAAATGAATCAAAATGGAAATCATGTTTAAAATTTTAGTTATAATTTGTATTGTGAGAAAGTAAGTTCTTTGCATTAAAATAAATGAGCTATGCTCAAGGAAAAGAAATTTCATTATCATTGTTGAAGTTGTATTATTGTAAATGAGAAAGAAGGAACATAGAAGTTGTAAAATGCTAATAGTGTATGTATGGAAAACTTGAATGTGGAATAAAGTTGTTAGTAGTTATTTGAATAAATGGTTGTAGTGGAAATGGAAAGATGCAATAAATTTTAAGTAAATTATTATGTTGAAATAATGCATTAGTAGTAAGGAAAAACAACAACATTAGAAGTAGATTTAGTTTCTTTTTTACTTTTGGACTTGAAAGAAAATTTGTTGAACAAAATAAAAATGATCTTGTAGTTGTTGTTACTATTGAAATAGGAAAATGCTTTAAAATGAGTAATTTTACTATGGAATGAATAGATGGATTAAACCCTTCAACTGGAAACTTTAGGCACATAAATTTAAGTTCGGATGACTTTTAAATCACTCTAGTGATTTTTTTGGAAAATCTCGAAAATGAAGGATCTATTCTAAGGAGCACAATTGCCACCATGTACGGAGAGGTAGTCTCTTAACCGCTACTCAGTGGAAGGTGGTGGTCTCGTAACCTCCACTCGTGCAAGGCGGGGTTCATAAATCATCACCTGTGTAGGGCGGAGGTCCTAGGACTACCGGTCTGCTTTGAGTGGTGGTTCTATCATTGACGAGAGAAAACATAGATCTGCACTGTGTAAATTTTAACTTGGTCTAACTAAAATTTAAACTTGTAAAAATTACATAGGAAACCTCCAACAAGCAAATGATGGTTAAATTTCATTGTTCAAGCAAGTAAATCTTCAAATGGATAATTAAAAGTGCTCAATCTCATATATATTTATGGGGGTAGGGTTTGCCCCAAATAGAGAACTCAAAATACAAATAAATTTGTAATAACTCTAGATTTGGAGTGGAAACCCCTTTAATCTTTGAATGAAAGAAATTACAATGATAAATCTACAACCTAGACTAAACTAAGCTTGATTTTGTAAATTCCTCCATAGTTTCTTCCTTCCTTGCTCCCATGGCTTCCATTTCTCCAACCTGCAAATTAAAAAAAAAAGTGACCAAATGAGGAGACTAGGGTAAAAAAGGACTTAATAGAAATTATTAAGGATTTTTTAGGGTAAGTTTGGAACCCTAGGATCTAGTGGCCACCATTGAATTGATTCCAGGGTTGAGGATCAACCCTACAATTTCTTTGTAGGAATGAATTTTATAGATGTTTTAAATAAATTTAAAGGTATGTGTAGATGGGTGAATGGGGCCATTCAAATACCTTGGGGTGCAAAGTCATTAATTTATTCCTAGTATGTTTTAGAAAATTAATGAAATGGACATTTAAGTTATTAATATTATGGAACTAAAGTAACTAAGTATAAGGTAAATCTATTAGGGTTTGAATGTTAATTAAGGAGGAGAAAAACATTTAACCAAGTAAATTAAATTATGGCACCTTCCTAGTTGAATGTTAATTAATTGACCTTAGAGATAAATTAAGAATATTTAATCATTTAACTTAGACCTGGTCCATCCTTTGTAAAGTAGAGATTATTGGTGAAAATTAATTTAATGTACACTAGGGGTTGACACCCTTGCAAAATTATATTTTAAAACAAAAATTAACTCACCAACCTTCTGGATAAATGCATAATGTTTAATGTGTTCCTAGAACGTTGTATTTTTATGGGCGTTACAATGGTATCCATAATAGTAGCTTCCTTGAAAGGATGATTGGTCATAATTACACTATTTGGAGAATTATTGATTTACGTTTGTTAGTTATGATAACAATATCCCATTCTAAGTAGCTTTAGTATGATAAAAAAACCACAACAAACAAGGTGCTCAAAGATGGCCATAATAAAATATGTAACTTTTGAAAGTCGCAGCTCAATATTCCTTATTTATAACTACCCCGTAGTGCATAATTCTTAAGAAGATCATTATAAAATTAATATTCATAATTATGACATAGATATTGATGTTGTAATAAAATATCAACCAAATATAATAAGTGAAACATTGAGCTAGATGATAGGAGTAAAAAAATTCAAATACATAATCCTTGACACTACTTAAAATAAATATCTTCTCGTTAAAAATATGTCACTATAGGAAAATGATAAACATGAATAATATACAATAATCGTTTGATATGTTCAAAACGAACACCCTTTATACTCAATAATTTGAAATTGGTCAGTAAAGAAACCATTCAAAAGGGAGTAAATAATGATAAAATAATACAAAGGAGTGAGTACTATATCATGAGATGAAATCATATAATAATGTTTTTTTAGTTTTTGGATTTTTTTTTTACACATTATGAAGATTTAGTTTCAGTAGTGCATATTTAGATATATAATTCTCCATGCGTAAAGAGTAAACTCTATTTTGTTTTTCATGATCTAAGGACTATAAAGAATACAACTACAACAACAAAACCCTATTTTATATATTTTTCTTTGGACTATATAAATAAATCTCAAGAAAACCCTTTCTAATTTTTCCTTTAAGGTTATCCTCACACATCCTCAAATATTATATGTTATCCTTAATTATCCCATCAAATTAATGATCATTTCTCGGTGTTTTACCTTAATATTTTAGTCACAAGAATAACCAAACTAGGTTTTATAGAAAGAAGGTGGTGAAAATGATGTTTTAAGTGTTCTAAGTTGGCACATGTCAAGGGTGACATATGATAATATAACATATCCAATCATATAAATAGGTTTCCTTAATCCTCCCATGAATGATCATGATAAATAACAAAATATTTTAATGGAAAGAAAGAACCTAAACAATCATGAAAATTTAAAATTCTTAGTTTTGGCAAGAAAAACTAGTTTGAATCATTTAAAGGGATAAAAAAATGAGATGACATGGATTCATGTCTTACTGACTAAAATTAATTCTAATATCTCAAACCATATAAGTTGCGTTCATTTACACCTCTAATGTCACGCATTAGAAATCAAGATTAGGAAAAATGGTCTTCAATTCATTTTAGAAATATCCTCAAGGATAATTATAAATATGACCTAAAACATGCCTCCAATAGATGAGACATGACATGTAGCATCATATAACACATCTCTAAAAAGTACCTACACTCTTCTCATTCTCAACTTGTCCTTCCATATATTTTTTTACTTCATACACCCATCCAAACTTACACTAGGTCCTTGAACTAGGTCGATTGAGTTTGATCTGATTAATAGTTCATAAAACTTCCTTTTTATTCATCATGTATACCATAGAACATGTTTCTAATACCTCTACCATGCTTCCCTATAATCATTTTTCCTTCAATTCATCATTCTAGATCACCTTACTAAATAGGTCTAAGGGTTAGGCCTCTTGGACTCGACTTCATCACCCGGATTCCACTCATGCGTCATTGTATATATAGTTCTAACCTTATTTATTCATCATATACCTTATCAACCATCTAGTATATTATTCTAGCATGCTCTCACAACATCATCCTACTTGTACAAGCCACTACCGCATTAAGAAGTCAATACTCAACTGGGTGTTCTCATGACATGCCTTGTATTCCTTGTCATGCATATTCCAAGATTCCTCTGGATTTTATACATCCTTATTTTCCATTAATGATCCCTTTACATCAATTACATATCAACATTGACATGCCAACAAAGATAACTAAACATTGAACTCCCTTGTAATGCCTACAATTTCAACATTCTAAAATCACATTAATCCTTAAGTAATTATATGGGAAGTCATGAATTTTTTTTTGTTTCAATTTACAAGGGTTAATAACCCTAATACATGTTTAACTAATTCCTACTAGCAATGTCGCATTGCATAAGATAGATCCAATCTAGATTATTATTTAAATATTCTTAATACAATTCTAATGTCAATTTAATTATCATCACTAGATAAGTGTCAATTAATTTGTCTTACTAGTTTAAATAGTTTCCCTCTTGGGAACTAACATTTAATCCCATATTAAATAAACCCTTATCCTTAGCTACCTTAGTTCACTTAAATTAGTTTCTTTGATATTCATTGAATTGATTACTAAAACATTCTAGGAGAGTTACATAGTTAAATTAACATACAAGGGTATTAATCGCCACATTCACCCATTTACACATAAATTTGATTTATTTAAATATTTACAACCATGATATGGATATTATAGCCTAACAATTGCAGGGTTAATTCTTAACCCTTAGATCAAATCAATAAGGACTACAAGATTAGATCTACCCTAAAGAAACCCTAATCATCCTTAAGGGAGTCTTCTAAAACATTCCTTACCCTAAGCTCATTCATTTGTTTCTCTTTGGTTTGTAGGTTGAAGGAGTGGATGCCATGGATCAAGGGAAACCCATGGAGGAGTCTTCTTGGGTCGAATGTGCAAGAAGAAGGGGATTCCATCCAAATGGCTCCTCCTTTAGAATAGTTGAATCTTAGATTTAATCATGCATCCTAGTTATTTAATTTCAATGCAAACATATATCCTAGATTTGGTTTGAGATCTATTGTTGATTAATTCTCTTTTTTGTTTTAATTGACGAAGAAGAAGCCCATTTTTTAAATCAAGAGTTTAATGTATTTAAATCTCTATATGTAGGTTGGAATATGGGTCTAATAATCATACACAACCCTCACTCATTGGATCTACTTTTAGGTGAATTCTAGATCCATAAGAGCCAATGGTTTGCCGGAAACACATTTTTTTGAAAAATAGTGACACATAGGTGATCGACAAAGGGTCTCTTGATCGACCATGGTAACCTCTATGCTACTGATGTTAGTTCCACCAAAGGTGGTGTCGGTTTTGAGGCCTCAAGATAATTTAGGTTATTATTTTAAATGTAAAGGATATTGGATTTATACCAGGAGTAACTTATTATTCAATTTCATGATACCATCACTATCTCAAAGGCATCCGATTCAAAAAAACACACCAAAATGTCTTTCAAGTTTGAGAAATTACAATTTATTCAAGATATATTGACCGATGTCGGTCACAGAATGCCGATGGCGGTTCAAACACCGACGCAGCCATTCAATCGAGTCTATTTTTATAAATTTTAGCATCTATTTTACATTTTTTGATTTACACTTTTCTAAAAGACATTTCCAACAATCATAGATTAAATTTGGGTTTACTGAGAAAGAAATAATATCATTTAAGTTGAAATCTAAGCTAGGAGTTACAAGTTAAAAACTATAAACATGAAATAGTGACCGATGTCAAGCATCTTGAGTACATTAACTCCGGTTGAGATTGATCAAGACTGGTCATTGTGTAGGCCAGAGAGCTCTAAAATGAATGTTTGAAGGAATATAGGTATCAAGAGATAACTTTAACTTTAAATATATAAAAATAGAGAATGTTTAATAGTTTCAAACCAAAATAAAGCTATGATAACTTCCCAATTCATTTTGTGATCAAATATTAATATTTGCAACTCTCTTTTCTTTTTCATTACAAGTAAAATTTTAAACATGATATCCATTCTAATTCATTCCTTTACATACAACAATTTGAAGAGAAAGGAAAATACACATTCTTTAATAAACTTCCTTCAAATATAATAACACAACTTGGTAAATGAAACTTACAATGCAACTTTTCTTTTAAAATACAAGTCTACTAGTATTCCACCTTAAGTGGTAATTATAAGAAGATTTCTATAATAAAGGATTGTTTTGACTTAAAAAATGCTCCAAGTCCCCGGTCTTCCACAAAAGCAATAAAGGAAGGATCCAACTCATGGAAACTAAACAATTCTTAAACATCATAATACAAAATTTCACAACCATATAAAATACATCCAACACAATTAAACAATCACAATAATACAACTTTCAAAATACACAAGGATGGAAATGCAAAGCCAATGGAGCAAGGATCTATGGGGAGATCAAGTATGCCTCCCAATGGGATTAGGTTCCCACTTTAAAACCCTAAAAAAATACTCAAAACCCCTACAAAACTCTTATTCCTCCCTCAAGATCCTCTTATGCCTCCCTACAATCTCTTATGTCTCCTCAAAAGAACCAAGTAAGAAATGCAATCATTTTTTATCCAAGGTGGGGCACCCACCCCAAATACCTCCCAAAACATGAAATAAAATCTTATTACTACATACATATAAAATCCCCATAGCCTTTTCCTAAACCATACTAAGGCATTCTACCCAGAACCCAACAAGGATACAAAAATCACATACATGCAATAGACACATAAAAAAAAAAGTAAAAAAGCATAGCTATTACCTTTCCATGGTAATAAATTGATGAAGGAATAACACTCCAAGATCCTTCAAGCTCAATCCCACTCCAAAATCTCCAAGAATTCAAAAAACACTTCAAAAATCTCCAAATATAAAAATAGAAGAGAATAAATGAAATGAAGTAAGCCCCAAACAAACAAATAAACTTGCATCTATAGAAAAGGAGAGAGGAAGGTGAGGTGGATCCATGTAGGATGCCACATCACTTATACTCAACTCCATATCACAAGTAAAACTTTAAACCCAATGCACAATAAATTGGTGGTTGAGAGAAATGAAAATCCTATTACACACATAATCCAAACTCACAACCTCTAAGGACAAAAATTAAACCCATATAAGAAAAGTGAAATTAATGTCACTTTTGTCTTAGAAAACACATAATGGGGTCTATTTTCACCCCCGAATTCACAAGTAGGGTTGGTATACTAAATTAAAAGGTTTGGGACAAGCTTAGCTTCTCTCGCAAGCCTCCAAAAGTGGCCCTTAAGCCCAAATCCGAATTTCTAAGGTAAGGTAGAGTGTACAACACTCAAAGTAAATTACCCTCAATAAAAATCGATAGTCAAAAAGACAAACTTTAATAAATGAATCCATGTGTCACATCCAAAAACTTAATAAATATGATTAATTCACTTAATTAAGGCACATTAATCAAGAATAATTAAATAAATCACATCAGAAATTAAAAATAAATAAAGGTCATAATTAGAGGTCATTCCTCTGCAAGGGGACCCCGTAACGATTAAAAAAACAAAACAACAACATTGCACAAGTTGCCATTGTGACCTTCGTTTTATCCATCCAAGATTCCGTTATGGTTGGTCTCCAATCCCCCTTATGATTGTTGTGATATTAATACCTGCAAAATCATAGGATACCTCCTTCGGCCTCATGGCCACATTAAATACATCAAAGGTAAAATATACGCACATCAATCAATAAACATCCACATATAATTAATTCATCATCTAGACTAACAATGCTATCATTTGTCTAAAATTTCAACATCTCAATTCTACATTTTTATCAATATCAACAAGATCACAAGATTACTTCAAATCCTAAATCATAGTCAACATGATGAAAATTCTGAATGTCAGTAATATAAATGCTAACAAAACATCATCATCATCAATATAAAATGTCTCTCTATGCCTCTAAGAATCCACACAATCATACTATGAATCACAATCCATCAATAATCAAAATATCTCTATCACCTAACATCATGCTAAACCAAAATGATACAATAATATCCATGTCTAAAGTCAACAAAGTGATCAACATAAAAATATAATGAGTGTCGAAGAGGAGTCATCACTACATCCCCCTCCCCTTACACTTGAATTCCTCATAGAAGTAATTGAAATAGGTGTTGAAATTGGACTCGTAGAAATGTGGAATCCTCCCATGTAACAAAAGTCTCATAATACTTTTCCCACTTTGGACTCGCACTTGATCAATCTCTTAGCCTCAAAGGCCTATGTTCGTGAGATCTAAAATAAGAATAGGATCCACCATCACGTGCCCCTACTCCAAAGACTCTACAACACTATCCAATCTAATAGATTAGATGGATCTCGGGATATATCTCCTAAGAAAAGATACATTAAACACATCATGCACATGATACAAGTGGGAGGAAATGATAGATGGTAAGCTAAGGGAATGATATGCTCTATGATCTTGAATGGACCCAAGAATCTAGAAGACAACTTAAAGCCTTTTCTATAATGGATATGGCCCTTATGAGGTTTGACATGAAGAAACACCTTCGTGCCCACCTCATAACTATGGAAACTCTCATATGATCTGTATACTTATTCTACCTATCATGTGCTTCTTGCAACCTCTCACAAATCAAAACAACTCACTGCTCCATGTCTTGTAACATAGCCGCCCTAAGAGATACTCTATCCTCCAATCTTTCCCAACTCAAAGGTGTCTCACACTCTCTTCCATCATACAATGCCCGAAAATATTTCATCCCAATAGAATCTGTGGAATATGTTGTTGTATGAAAACTCAACTAAATACAAGTACTCCTCCCACTTTGACTAATGATCCATGATGTACATCTAAAGCATGTCCTCTAAAATCTGATTCACCGGCTTCATCTATCCATCTCCTCTCTGGATGATAAGCTATGCTTAAGTTGATACTCATCCCAAGGCCTTGCTTTGCGTGGTAGTCTAGAAGTGTGATGTGTATAAGGGATCACAGTCATAGATGATCTTCCATGGAATCCCATGTAGTCTAACAATCTCATCCATGTACACTCTTGTTACTTTTGCTAGCTTTGTATATGTTGTATTCACCGGAGAAAATGGGTAGCTTTCATCAATCTATCCACCATGACCATGATGGCATCATGGTGGTATCTCGACATCGGTAGCCCTACTATGAAATCCATGGAAATGGTGTCCCATTTCCACTCCAGGATAACATGTGGGTAAATAAGGCCGATTGGATGTTGATTCTTAGGCTTCACCCTTTGACACTCTAAACAATATAACACAAACTAAAATATATCTCTCTGAAGACCTCTCCAAAGGTAAAGTTTTCTCAAGGTGGCGTGCTTCTTCTTCACCCCTAGATGGGATGAATAAGGTGCATGTTAAGCCTCGATAAGATATCATGTCTCAAACCTCCATCCCTAGGTACATAGATCCATCCTCTATTCCCGAGAATTCCATCTCGAATCTAATGTAAAACCATAAAATTCCCCTCAAGGGGACTCGAGACTCAATCTCTAATCTAGCTACAAGGTAGAAGCTGTCATGAGCAAGTTGTCATAAAATATTTCTCTGCAAATATGCACCCCCTATAGTATTCATAGCCAAATGCGTCCATCTACTCGTGAGTGTTGGTAACCACATTCTCTTTCCCATTCAAATGCTCTATCTCCATGTCATACTTACATAAGAACCCCATCCAACTCCGTTGACAAGTGTTAAGATTGGGTTCCGTGAAGAGGTGAAGTACACTCAAATGGTATGTCTTCGAATAAATCTCCTGCCAAAGCATGCATAACTACCGCAAGCTCAAGGTCATGAGTTGGATAATTGAGGTCATGATATTTGAGTTTATGAGACTAAAAGGAAACCACACAGCCATCCTACATCAAAACACCACCTACTCCCGCCAAGGAAGCATCTCGTATGAATGAAGAAATCTCCATATATATCTAGCATTGTAAGAATCAATTTTGATGTAAGACATCCCTTCAATGTACTAAAGTTCTGATCACATCTATTGAATAAACAAATTTCTTCCCTTTTCACTGAAGTGAAGTGATGGGGTGTTCAATCCATGAAAATTCTTGAACAAATATCATATAGTAACCTATCAACCCCATTAAACTGTGCACTTCAAAGCACACTAGCTAGCATGGTCTAATCCATAATAGCTCAAATCCTATAAGGATCTATGGTGATACCTTCTCGTAGAAATGATGTGACCCAAGTACTGCGCACTCTAACTGAAATAATGCACACTTTTCCAAGTTCTTGTAAATTTGTTTCTCATAAAGACACTGCAGTAACCTGCCAAGGGTGCTCCTTTTGCTCTCCCGAGGTGTGCATGAGTAAATTAAAATTTCATCAATAAAAATGAGCATGAAGGGATCCAAAAATTTCTGGAATACCCCATTCATCAAACTCATGAATACTAAGGGGTTCGTGGACTAAAACACACTACTATGAACTTGTAGTGACAATAACTTGTACATAAGGTTGTATTATGAATATCTGTCTCCATGATCCTTAGCTGATGGTATCCACACTTAACATCTATACTAGAAAATATTATGTGTCCCCTTTCATCCAATCAAACAAATCATCAATTCACGTAAGGGCGTAATAATTCATTATCCATAATTTGTTTAGCCAACGATAATCAATACAAAATCGCAAGGATCCATCCTTCTTCTTTACAAAAATTACCGATGGACCCTAAGGGGATACACTAGGATAGATTATACCTTTCTCCGTAAGGCCCTCAAGTTGAAACTTGAGATCATAGAGCTCAAGGGTAGTCATCGTATATGGTTCTCGTGAGATAGGCTCTTCTCTTGGAACTAAATCAATGTAAAAATCTATCTCACGTGAGGGAGGTAACCCGAAAAGATCCCTTGGAAAGACATACAAAAACTCCCTCAAGATATGATGATCATCAAGCAATGACCCACTAGACTCATCCTCAGATTTTTCACTAACCATGAAAGCATACAACCGGTAACCTCATCATGCACGCCGCTTAAGTTGTATAGTGGATATGGTGCGAATAGAGGTAGGTATCATGACCCCAACTATTACTAACTCCACTCCTAAATCATCTCAGCACATGATATTTCCTTATTGTACCAATAAAATCTAGCCATGTGTGTAGATAATCAATCCATGCCATGTATAATCCCATATGAACCCTAAGGAAGGATACAAAGATCCAATGTAATGGAAAAGGGTCCTAGTCAACTATACACTCCTTGACTAAGGATTCCACTATGAGCTTGGCTCCAGAATCCATCTCCACATCCCAACTATGGCTCTACCTAACGGCACTAGCCTGCATTTCTCTACTACAAATAGAGAAATAAAATAATCTAAGGAGCTTGAATCAAATAAAATAGGAATAAAAATTCCATCAATGCTACCTGTCATCTCAATCATCGTGCTCTAGTGCTCTTCTTAGTAGTTCTCAATCAAGTTACTTATATCGTATGGATCCTAGCCATACCACCTATAGTAGGATCTAAACTAATGCCTTAACTCTACTATTAGGGTTCTAAGGGCACTCTCTCTAATGATTCTCAAGTACTCTGCACCCATAAAAACTACTAGGTCCCCTCTAATGAGAAGAAACTCCTGTAGGTATTCCTAGTGGTCTGTGCTGCGAATCGTGACAATCCTACTATGGACTATTGAAGTTGCTCCTTGTGGGCTTTTTGGCCGACCGAGCTCTAGGTGGTTCCCGAGTCCTAATCGCTCCCCTAGGAGGTGGTCTCGATGTTGTATCCCCTATAAGCATCGAATCTCGGTGGATGCATAAATGGAGGACGAGTCTACTACTCACTGTTGCTCTTGGGATGGATGTTGTGGTGATCTATATGAAAATTTTGCAAAACCATGTCCATCACAAGGAGGAGGAGATGACCCCCTCGATCTGTTATCCTACATCTACTGGATTTGACTCCGCACTCTATCTTTGTCTTACCGCATCTTCCCCTAGTTTCCTCCGTAATGTAGGCCTTCTCAATGGCCTCTGCAAGATTCTCGTGGGTAATGGATGCATACTACTCCTCCAATTTCGAGGTTCAAGCCCCGATAGACCTATGGATCCTCACCTACTCATCCTACATATATTCCACATACTGAAGTAGGTCTAGGAAATGACTCTCATACTCTGCCACTATTATAGATGCCTAACGAAGGTCATGAAACTCATTTATCCTCTACTTGAATGAACATCATGGACACTTATCTTCTCCCGAACCACTCCTCAAAGATCTCTCAAGTGAATTTCTATGAATCCACATGGATCTTTTTCTCCTCAATACTCCACCAAACCTTGGCTCCATCTCTCGGAGAAGGTGTATGGAAACACGATCCTTTGTGTTTCTAAGTACAGGACATATCTTGAAACATCTGCCAAGCTGACCAACCACGCCTCTACTTGAAATCCTCCAGGTGTCCCCAAAGTGAAATGATATGGATGGAGTTTTAGGATCTCTCTAATGTGATTTGCTTCTATAGATTGTCTTCCTCTAGGTCTCTCAACACAATCATCATACCACCTATGGCTCCTAGATATGTCTCTCGTGTCCTGTAGCCCTATCTCCATGACCTCTATGTGGTGAATCTTCTCTAACTTAATCCACATGAGATTTTTCTACCCTATGCTCATCACTATGTTAGGAACATGCACGAGCCTCTAGTGATGGCTCTTTGTAAAGTATTTTGTGTCACCCTCCCAGAATCCTTCGCGTATAGTGGCATTAACAACCTGTAATGTCCAAGTATCTAAGGAAATATGGTTTTTACTACCTGATATGGGGGTTCTAAGTGTAGGTAACAATGTAATAACCCCTCGCCTAGTCCATGCCTCCTCCATAGACCAAGGAAAGAGTTAGTTTATTACTCTAGATTTTGTTTCGATTTTCTAGGTTTTCTTCATTTAAAATATCATGCAAGTTGTGTGATCTAGGTTTAGAGTTGCACTATGTTTTCTTGTTATGTCTTATATTTCCAAGTGTACCTGTGGTCCCAAAATTTAAGCCATGGCTCGATAACAAGAGTAATTCCCACAATTTTGATGTTCTAAAACCACATTATTCCTTAAATAATTATGTTGGAAGTTGCATGGCAATTTTTTCTTTAAGTTATAAGGGTGATGAACCCTAATACACATTTAATTAATTCCTACTACAAATTTTTCATTGCATATGGTAGATCCAATCTAGATTATTACATAAATATTCTTAATGCAATTCTGATGTCAATTTAATCATCATCACTAGATAAGTGTCCATTAATTTCTCTTACTAGTTTAAATAGTTTCCCTCTTGGGAACTAACATTCATCCCATATTGAATAAACGCTTATCCTTAATTACCTTAATTCACTTAAATTATTTTCTTTAATGTCCACCTAATTAATTACTAAAACATCAGAGGATAGTTACATAATTAACTTAACATACAAGGGTATTAAATGGCCACATTCACCAATTTACACATACATTTGATTTATCTAAAATTTACAACCATGATATGGATATTCTCACCGAACAATTGTAGGGTTGATTCTTAACACTTGGATCAAATAAATAGTGACCAAAAGATTAGATCTATCCTAAATAAACCCTAATCATCCTTAAGGAGTCTTCTAAAACATTCCTTACCCTAAGCTCATTCATTTGTTTCTCTATGGTTTGCACATTGAAGGAGTGGGTGCCATGGATTGAGGGAAACCCATGGAGGATTATTCTTGGGTCCAATGTGCAAGAAGAATGGGATTCCATCCATATGGATCCTCCTTTATAATAGTTGAATCTTAGATTTAATCATGCATCCTAGTTATTTAATTTCAATGCAAACATATATCCTAGATCTTGTTTGAGATCTATTGTTTATTAGTTATCCGGTTTTTTTTTCATTTATGGGGAAGAAGCCCATTCTCGGAAATAAATATTTTAATAAATTTAAATTTCTATATGCAGGTTGTAATATGGGTCCAACAAGCATACACGACCCTCACTAGCTAGATCTACCTTTAGGTGAAGTCTAGATCCGTAAGAGCCAATGGTTTGGCCTTTAAAATAAGTGTTTTGAAAAAATAGTCCACCCACAAGTGTCCGAGCAGCCTCTTGACCAACCTGCAGAAAATTTTGTGCTATCGATGTTGGTTCCACCACTGCACCAGCTTTATGAGGCATCACTATAATTTAGATTATTATTTTAAATGCAAAGGAGAATTGATTTGTACTACGAGTAACTTATTATTCAATTTCATGATAGCATAACAGATCTCAAAGACATCTCATTCAAACAAAAGCACCATAATGTCTTTCAAGTTTGAAAAATTATAATTTATGCAATCCAAAGTGATTGATGTTGGTCATAGGAATGCCGACAGAGGTTTAGTCACCAATGCCGACATCACAATTGAGTCTATTTTTCTAAAATTTAGCATATGTTTCACATTTTGTGACTTACACTTTTCTAAATGAAATTTCCAACCATCATACATTAAATTTAGGTTTGCTGAGAAAGTCATAATATCATTTAAGTTGAAATCGAGCTAGGAGTTACAATTTCAAAGCGTAAACATGAAATAGTGGATGATGTCATTATTTAGTACACCGATTCTGATGAGACTGCTCGTTGCCAATCATTGTGTAGGCCATAGAGCTCTAAAATATATGTTTGAAGTAATATAGGTATCAAGAGAAACTTTAACTTTAAATATATAAAAACTAGAGAGTGTTTCCTTATTTCAAACCAAAATAAAGCTATGACAACTTCCCAATTCATTTTGTGATCAAATATTAATATTTGCAACTCTCTTTTCTTTTTCATTACAAGTAAACTTTTAAACATGATATCCATTCTAATTCATTCCTTTACATACAACAATTTGAAGAGAAAGGAAAATACACCATCTCGTAATGAACTTCCTTCAAATATAATAACACAACTTGGTAAATGAAATTTACAATGCAACTTTTCTTTTAAAATACAAGTCTACTAGTCTTCCACCTTAAGTGGGAATTACAAGAAAATTTCTACAATAAAGGATTGCTTTGACTTCATAAAATGCTACAAGTCCCAAGTCTTCCATAAGAGCTTCACCATGTATTCGGGCCTTCAACAACAACAACTAAAGATGAGGAGAGGTAACACTCTCCATCGAAAAAAAAAAATTCAATGAGGAGAAGAAGTTATCCTCCTTATTGGCCCCCGAGCCCCAACCAAAATGCAATAAAGGATGGATCCAACTCATGGAAACTACACAATGCTTCAACATCATAATACAAAATTTCACAACCATATAACACACATCCAACACAAGAAAACAATCACAATAATACAACTTTCAAAATACACAAGGCTTGAAATGCAAAGCCAATGGAGCAAGGATCTATAGGGAGATCACTTATGCCTCCCAATGGGATTAGATGCCCACATTAAAACCCTCAAAATAAAACTCAAAACCCCTACACAACTCTTATTCCTCCCTCAATATCCTCTTATGCCTCCCACATTCTCCGATGCCTCCCTCAAAATAACCAAGTAATAAATGCAAGCGTTTTCTTATCTAAGGTGGGGAACCTAACCCAATTCCCTCACAAAACATGAAATAAAATTTTATTCCTCCATACATATAAAATCCCCATATAATTCCCCTACACCATACTTAGGCATTCTAATCAAGAACCCACCAAGTAAACAAAACATTCGATACATGTAATACACACATAAAAGAACAAACAAGTAAAAATACTAAAGCTCCTACCTTTCCATGGTAAGAGCTTGATCAAATAATCACACTCCAAGGTCCTTCAATCTCAATCCCGCTCCAAAACCTATAAGAATGAAACAAACACTTCAAAAACTCTCTAACTCTAAAAATACAAGAGCACAAATGAAATGAAGTAACCCCAAATAAACAAATAAAATTACATATATAGAAAAAGGAGAGAGGAGGGTGACATGGATTCATGTCCAGATGCCACATCACTTATCCTTAAATAACCATTAAAATTCAAACCTCAACCCCAATGCACAATAAATTGGTTGTTGAGAGGAATGACAAGCCTCTTACACACATAATCCAAACCCATACCCTCTAAGGAAAAAATTAAAACCCATGTAAGAAAAGTGCAATTAATGTCACTTTTTTTGTCTTACAAAACACATAATGGGGTATTTTTTGACCCCCCAATCAAATGGAAGGGTTGGTATATGATATTAATAGGTGTGGGACAAACATAGCTTGTCCCACAAGCCCGCAAAATCAGCCCTTAAGCCCAAATTCGAAACTCCAAGCTAAGTTAGAGTGTACAACACTCAAAGTCACTTACACCAAATTGAAATCAAATAGTCCAAAAGACCAAAAAATTTAATAAATGAATCCATTTGTCACATCTCAAAAACTTAATAAACATGATTAATTCACTTAATTAAGACACATTAATCAATAATGATTAAATAAATTACATTAGAAATTAAATCACATACTCCACAATAAATAAAATAAAAGGGAAAGAATTACACACATAGCCCAAGGTCATAATTTAAGGTCATTCTCGCCATGAGGATCGCCTAACAATTAAAAAAAACAAAACACCAACATTACACAAGTTTCCATGGTGACCTTCGTTGTATCCATCCAAAGATTCCGTTGTGGTTGGTCTCCAATCCCCTTTTGGATTGTTGTGATATTATTACCTCGTAAAATCACAAAATACCTCCTTTGGACTTGTGGCCGCATTAAATACATTAAAGGTAAAATATACACACATCAATCAATAAAAATCCTCATATAATTTAATCATCGTCTAGACTAATAATGTTATGATTAGTCTAAAATTTCAACAACATCTCAATTCTACATTTTTATCAATATCAACAAGATCACGAGATTAGTTCAAAAATAAATCATAGTCAACATGAAGATAATTCCAAATTTCAGTAATGTATATGCTAATAACACATCATCATCTCAATATAAAGTGTCTCTCTATGCCTCTAAGAATCCACACAATCATACTATGAATCAAAATCCATCAATAATCAGAATATCTCTATCATCTAACATCATCTTAAACCAAAATGATAGTATAATATCCATCTCTAAAGTCAACAATAATCAAAATCAATATATAATAAGTGTCAAAGAGGAGTGGGCACTACATTCCTTCTCTAATACATTTGAAATCACCTGAATTGCTAGATTTATAGTTTTATATTACTTTTTCTTGTTACACTTGTCCGCTTGTGTATGAGATGTACTTTAGTGTATGATATTTAGTTTTTTTGATGAAAAGGGATTTTATTTTATATTAATGCAATAAGATCTAAGATAAATTTCAACAAAAAGTGGGCAGTATAAGAGCACGCCCCAAAACCATGAATAAGCTAGCCAAGCCTGCTACAGAACATCAAAATTCAAATTAGGTTGAGCCTGTGGAGAGTACAACAAAACAAAAGGAAACACCCAAAAACACTTAAAAGGCACTATCAAGAAACAACAAAAACATACGTGAGGTAGGTGGATCTTGATCATCCGTCCACCCCAAACAAGTAATGTCCTTACCAAAGATTCGAATCTCCCGGCCTAGCAATAAGTTATTCCTCTAGGTCTACTTCCCCATACATAGGAGTTAAGAGGTTGAGGTGAGGAAATTTTTGAGAGTATGGCGGGGTGATAGTGGGTGCCAAGTGGCTTGGTGTGAAGAAGCAAATGAAGGAGAGCCCCAACCCTACTATCAAGCCGATGAATGGCTGATATTCCCACCCATGCTTCTTAGATGGCCCAAGCCCTACCAAGGCGAGATGACAAATGCAATGGGGAGCGCCACGAGCCACAACGGAAAACAAGCAAATGATTATGCTCGATGTAATGACACTGAAGAGTGGTGGTGTGCCTCGAAAGAATAACTCTAAGATATGTTGTACCAGCCACCACGGGATGAAGGTGAGGATTCCCAGGTGGGAGACGAAGGAACATAGGAAACGCTTGTAAGTAGCTTTCCCTCATTGGCACAACAGGTCTAGAGGTTGTTGAACTCTAGTGCCACCTTGTTTGTTTGAACTTGAATCTACAGTAAGTACATTGAGATCACCATATATTTATTATAAATTGAGAAAGATTGATCAATTACAAAATTATCAAAGAAAAAGCATTTCTTTCTTTCCATATTGAAAATAGAATCTCCTCCAAAACATGCCAAATCTAAGTGAACATAATTTTTTTTTGGGATTATCTCCCAAAAGGATATGTTGCCAAGTGAAACAATGGGGTCATGAGGGGAAAACAAGAATTGATCCAGCCCATGAAATTTGAGTTTTGGGATAGAACTAGAAGACATCCAAAAGCATTTCCATATGCCCACATAAGCGGTAGTTGGGATCCTCAATCCCACTTTGAACAAGACGAGGCCCGATAGGAAGGCCTTGGTGTAGTATTCACAAGAAAATGGGAAATTTTGGGCTCTACACGTATAGTCCAAATTAGTCTTCCAATCAGTATACCCTAGGTAGACCGTGTGGCGTGAAGTCCTCAACCAAAGATTAATTTTTTCCGGCATGGGTAAATGGGGCGAGAGCCAATAATAACCTTTCCCGCATTTGTAGTTACAAAAAGGAGTATCATCATACCGCTTCCATTCTTTCCACCAAGGGTGAGAGGAATGCACAACAATCTTATGCAACATGTGCTCAAGAACCAAATTGATCATAGTAGTGAAAGTATCCCGATATTAGTTGAAAGCCAAAATAGAGCTTTAAAATCATCCAAGATAACCAGGATTAAGTCTTATCACAGCGTAAGAAGTCCTCGATGGTGTGAATTCCATGCTTGAAGAATTTGAGCAAGGATATTCCTGGGACCTCTGCTAAGCATTGATCTTGGGATTCAAAATTGAGACCACCGGAGAGATTACTCATTGAGAGAAATCCCATTACGAAATTTGTGCCCTTTCTATAAGCTAGACTTTGACACATTCCCATGCTTTCCAAATACTTTTAAGAAAAAAGAAGCCAAAATTTATGACAGAACAGTGTGATGAGAAAATTGACAAACCCTAAGTCTTTCCACGTAGGGTAGCCATTAGAAGAGCCTTCCATAATGTCATTCTGTATGATAACGTTCCAAGCTTCTTGGCCGCAATGCTTATGATAATCCACTTAACACAAAGAGCTCACCCTGCACTTGAATGTGAATAAGCTGAGGCCTCCAAAATTGCAAGGAAGAAAACATATATCCCAAGCTACCCGATGAAAACCTTTTCCAGTAGAAGCATTAGCCCATATGAAAGCTTTGAGAAGTTTTCAAGATTCTAAATGAAGGATTTTAAAGGATCCTAACAAGAAGAGTAGTAAACATGGGTCATGCAAGAAGAAATTTAGAGTAAATTTGGAATTTTCTACCCGTACATAAAGGCCTAGTAATCAAATATTCCAGCTTTTTTGCCACCCGTTGAATGACATAATTCTTTAGTTAAGTCAGTGGACGCTTTAAAAGTAAAAGGAATAACTATAAATTTGAAAATATCACCATGTTGCAAAATTTTCCAATCAAAGGTCAAAGCTAGTACAACACATGAAGGAAATATTGTCGGTAACATTGGGCTTTTCTCCATTGAATGCATGAGCCAAAAGCTAGGTAGAAAGTATCCAAACATTATATAGCATTGCAAATGTTTTTCTCATCCTCAAAAGGAATAAAGAAGGAATCATCTACAAAATTCCCATCGGAAGTTGAGAATTGGGGTCATCAAGCGGTGAGATTCAACGAATAAGACCATGAACTTTGGCATGAGCTAAGAGATAACCAAAGCCTTCGGCCGCCAACACATACAGTGTAGGGGAAAGAGGAAAACCTTGTCTAATAGACTGGAAAATCCTAAAGGGTTTTGAGTTGAGGCCATTGATATAAATTTGAGCAAAAGCATCTACAAAAAGCATATTGACGGATTGAATAAAAATGGGTCCAAAGCCAAGGGCTTGAAGCATGGCGAGAATGAATGGCCATTCAATCCAATCATAAGCCTTCTCAAAGTTAATCTTGATAAACATGGCGGCTTGATGAGACTGGCGAGCCCATTCCATGCATTCCCACACCGCAATGATGTTATCCAGGATGAAACACTCCTATATGAAGCTTGTTTTCTCGCTTAATAATAAGAGGCAACATATTGCATAATCATAGAGCTAACGCTTTGGCAATGATTTTTTAGGAGGCATCGACAACGTAATCGATCACCTAACAAGTGATTTTATCATAATGTCCTCGCTTAGGGATAAATTTCATGTTTCCCTCACTAATGCGTGGCCCTAGGGATAAGTTCTAAATCCTTCAAGATAGACCTAAAAAGTTCTTACCCAACAAAATCCCAAAGAGATTTATAGAATTCTGCGAATACTTTGTAGCCTTAAAATTTATCATTATCCATTTACAAACAAAGCTTTATGGAGGTCTTCAATGGTAAGCATTCTTTTCTGCAAATCATCTTCGAGCCTCTAAAATCTTACGCGGCACAATACCCAAATAGTGGTCAAGAGTAGCTCGGAAGCTATGAATGGTGGCTTATATTGAAATACGAGACAAGTAATAGCACACAAAGGATTGCAATATAAGTTTTGGGTCGCAATTCAAGATCCTTTGTCCATAATAGCTCGATCTCATGAGAAGGCTTTTTGCCTCGTAGAGAATTAGAGAATTCTTTCAAAACCGATCTCCAATCTTGAGCCAATGCATCTGAGCCCATATATGAGCACCTCTCGGCGTTATACTTATCCACAATTTCGATTTAATGCCGAAGTGTCGCAACATGCGCCCAGAGCATTAGAGAAGGGATCGCCTTGATGCACCACCGTCCCAGACCGAGAGCTTATTTTTAGTGGTGTATGAGCAACATTGAATTTTTTTGCTAATTTACTGGTCGTAGATTCTAAGAAATCTTGTAGTTTGAGTCAGTGCATCTTCCTTGCATTGTATCCAACTAGTTTGCATAAGTGGATAAAATCGATGACAAAGTTGACTGGCGGGTCGTGGAGATAAATTCCAAACCTGCTTGATATGATTGACAGTGGGGCCATTTTGCATCAAGGCAGTATTAAGAAATATTATTCCTTTATGACAAAATGGGCGCACATCATGCCAAAGTCAAGAATGACCTACACTAGCATAAAATAAATGCTATCAAACTAAAAAAAGTTTAGATCTAACATCGTGTCCCCACAATCCTTTTAAGGATGCAATTTGTCCTTCCACGAAGATTGGTCCACGTGTACCAAGCTACATAGGTGGGAAAGTGAGATGCGTTAAGATTAAAAAGTTAGAATTAATTTCACACGAAGTACCACACATCCCTTTAACCAGTGTCCACCTCATGGCAAGTGACCACATTTATAATTAGGGGATTCAACTATATTAAAATATCCACATATTACCCAATAGACATCGAATAGTGTTGGCTATCCACCACCATAGATCGGAGCTTTCGGTGCGCATCATTTAAGGCGTAAATATTTATGAGCCCAAAAGGGTGACCATCAATATTAAAGAGGACCCATATGACAAGGTTGGTGGGTTAATTCCATGTTCAATTAATAAGGGCCACCATTTAGGAGAATAAAGCAAAATTAATCCCCATACCCTACTTCATGATTTTTAAATAAAGCCACGCTATTAAGCCAAATGGATTTACATACCATCTGTAACTAAAAACTCCGTAATTTTTACTTCCTACAAAAATGAAACAACACATTTACACATCATTGTTTGGTTTCATGCACCACATATTTATGACAGAGTCCTGTAAGACCCCTAACATTCCAAGATAAACAATTTGTGAGAAATGTTTGTCAAGAGCCATATCCCCATCCCGCAAGCCATCATGGGCATCATATTGATTGTGCAAGAAATGAGTAGCATTGCGCTACAAAAAATCCTGCAGATCAACTTTTTCCAGTTGGTGTACTTAATGTTGTATTCCACTTCGGTGGAATCCACCTTGTGTGTTGGGATATGGTCATGAGAGATGCGATAACAACTTTGAGCTTGTTTGGAAATCCCTTGTGAGTTGCTTGGAAGTAGCAATGGAACCGAATGCGGGATGGGGACGTGAGAAATAGAATGTGTTTGGTCCATAAGAACCGACGCCATGAGGGGCGTGATGGAATAATTTGGCAATGGGGTAGCCAAGTCAACAATTAGTTTTTCAATATGGTTTGAGTGGTGAGATATACATATATGGGATGACATTAAGTAGTGTCGAACTATTTCCCGCAGGGAATATTTAATTTTAAAAAAATATTCAAGGAATTTTTACAAAATAATCTCTCCAATCTATTAACAAGAGTAGTCGATAGATGAGTGCAAATTTTATAATTTTCTATTATCATATTTTGAAGATTGTATGATTTATTTTACACACGTTCTTTTTGATGTTCGGATTAAATTTCGATAGACTTTCCATGTCGTGCATCATTACATTTATTTTTATAAATATGGAGCCCGACAATTTAAAATCACACTTATATCACACAAACAAGAAAATTTGAAATATGTATGATGTGGTTCTATATGCCTAACATGAGCGAGAATATTAGATGTTTTGTTTTCTAAAAATAACAATTGTACATTATTTTCAAAGTATCGTAGAAGGGATGTCAATGTTGAATATGCTTACTTCGTTTCCATATGTTAATTTTGTTTATATGTTACAATATTTTTTCAAACAATTTAGGTTCTTTAGTATACTTCCAAATTTCACATATATGTCATCATCGCATTCCATGAGACCAAAGACCCATTTTGAAAAATAGTTAGCATACCTTGTGTATGGTTCAACATTTTGCATACATGTCTATCAAGACATTCACAATTATAACATTTGAGAAACATCCAATTTCAATAATGTGTTCATGGATGTCCATATCTTGTTCTGAAACTCCAATTTTGGCACATGTTTGGAGGATACTTTTTGGAAAATGCGAATGGATTTGGTATTAACCTCATAAATGAATTTTTGTAGATGTTTCCAAGGCCTTTTCAAAAAACCCATTTTGTAATGTATACCTTACAGAATGACATTTTAGTAAACAATATTAAGTTAAGACATTTATTTGAAAATCCTTAAATCCTCTTTAACAACACCATTTTGTGCCTATTATGGAATCATTGCATTCCAAGGAACCATATTTCTTTGAGGATTTTTTTTCAAATTGATCATGTGAAGTATAACAACCGAGTGAAACCTCCTTTTACTATGTTGCCATGGATATGCATACCTTATTCAAAAGATCTTATTTTGGTGTAAGGTGGGAGTATGGTCAAAATGATCAACTAGTTGAATTGAATATTTTTTGTTGCATTTGGTGAAATAACAATAATACTTTGTGAAGATGCATATATTTTTATAAATTAATGCTTTGTGAAGATGCATATATATTTTATAAATTGATTCATTGGTAATATTTGTTCAAACATAGAATACAACCAGAAAGGTTAGTAAGACAACTTAAAATCACATATACCACACGTCCCCTTAACTCTATCACAAACATAAGCAAATGTAATTTTTAAACTAGTCCTTACCATAAATAACTATTTCATTTTAAAGAAATACTTTTAAAATTACTTCACACTCAATGAAAATAATAAAAAATGATATGTATTTAATCAAAACGTAATTACGCTGATAGGCGTGCCATTTTTATAGCCAAGGGGTTGACATCTGACACCTTCGCGTAAAATCAACGACTCCTTTTTTTGTTGTGTGCATGCGACGAAGCATTGACGAAATCCAACGGCTGGTGTTCGCAGTAAAAGTTGTTCACAGTTTCAACATGGTTTGAGAGGTGGTCGCAGTAACTGACAGGGGCTGACAGGTCTCAATGCTATTCTTCGTCTGCATATAAAAATTGTCTTCTTCTTCATAGGTGCTCACACTAACTGTCAGGACTCAGTCATCTACTTCTTCTGCATACAACCTGCTTATCACATTATATATAATTTCACACACTTAGAGAATTTTGAAAACATTCAAACCATAGAATCTTATCATCTGTCATACAAATCATTAAACTGATAGCATTCTATGCTACTATCATATTAAATACACTACATAAAAAATGAGCATGTAGAAATTCATAAGTACCACTGACTGCAAAGATTTCCCATATGTCTCCCTGTGAACAGGTACCCTCAACACCGTTAGAAAATCCCGCTAATGCCATTGAAAAATTTCGGGTAACACCATTGGAAAATCCCCCATCCCCAAATACCATTAGAAAATCTCTGCAATTCATCACTCACAGAGTACATTAAGGTTTCTGCAAAGATAGAAATAAAAACACTGTTATTTCTCACCTTTCAGATTTGGAAGACAACCTCTCTTCTTCTTTTTACAAAAATCAACATCATTGTCTTGCTAAAACCCTGTATACAAGTATGACATAAAATGATTTAAAAATTAAAAATCCAGTCAATAATTCGAAATGAATGTAGTAAAACTTAGATTATTAAAACAATAGCCTGTCACAGAAGTAGGAAAACCTATATGACCTTCAACTGCAGTGCAATACACCTCCCGTGGGACAGCCTGAACTGTTTTAATCTACATGAACATTCATATTTCAATACAATGTTTTCGACAAAAACATTATTACTAATTTATAAGTTAATTGAAAAAACACGTGCACTCCTGCGGCATTGACAAAACTCTTAGCAACTCCATTTAGCAGTGGATGGCTGCGATAAAAAAATGATTCCCCATTAATTTTTTTGATCTCTTCAATAATATATCTCGCGTCCATTTTATTCTTTCTATTCATTCATTTTAATTTTTATTGTTGAAAATCAAGTGGAATAGGTGAATAGAATGCGATAATATGTGAAAACTTGAGCTGCTGCTACAAGATTGGGTGGTTCCTGTGTAAAGCTCAAGAAGAATACATATTTATGACACTCGTGCTTTCACGTAGAGGACGTGTGGTTTTACGTCATAGATTAACTTGTCTATGTGTTGGGTTGACATTATTTTTGGCTGGATGTATGGTTAATCTGGTATGACACTTGTTGATATGCTACTTTGTTGTTTGCATTGCATGGTCCTCGAGCTATAGGTCAATAGGGAAATGGAAAGGGATAATCTTTTCGGTAGTAGGGGAGAGAATTTATAAAATAAATTAGCAGCCATGGTCAAATCCTATTCCCGGGTCTTGTGAGGCGCAACACCTCCACATACCTAAAACGGAAATAAAGTAGTGCAAGTCATTCTTAATATTATATTATTTTTTAATTTTAACATTTGTAATTAAATTTATTCTTAATAAAATTATATTTTATAATTTATAATAAAATAAACTAATTTTAATAAACGAAATGTTGTTAGATTGTCTTTTTTAAAATACAAAATAATTTTAGTTATATATCATTAATAAAGAAATATAATATTATTATATATTTATTTATATACATGTGTGTATTGTAATATATTATATATATAAATCTATATAAAAATGATGATCATATTTAAAGTTTACATGTCGTATAAAACAATTATTTCAAGTATTTAACAATTGGAATCATGAAAAATGTGTAGACAACTGTCAAATTTAACCCATAGTGGATATCATATTACCCACTTCATTGATAACTTTCTAAAATAACTCTAATGTTGTGTTGTATAAGTTTAAATGTCATTTTTTTGGAAAAATATTGCAATGGATGGACCAAATTATACTATATTATTGTTGATTTATGACATTGACCCCCTAAAGCTTTGAAGAAAATAAAAAAAAAATTCTTGCTTTGGTTTTATTTTCCATCAAGAAAATTTTGTTTCTATTGTTCTTTGATGGTATTGCCTTTAGTTGTACCTCCGTAGCCTTGTGCTTTGTGTGAAACAAAAAAATTGCACTAGGGGTCTTACCACTTTGGCGCTAACAACAATGAACACAAAATCCACCTTCCATTAAGTGATGATGGTTTACTTTTCGTTGTTATGAGCTCCCATTTTGTGCACTTGTAGGGTGTTGGTGCATGTCTTAAAAGGCTTGGATGGAATCATGTTCATTTTCAAACAAGTTAGTCACTAGCATAACAACATAAAAGATATACATCACTCATAAGGAAATTGTAGGACCTCAAATAAATCCATGCGATGTTGTTAATGGCCTTGCCAACATTCCCGCCATTAAGCATAGGCTTTTTAAAAAATGCACAAGCCTCGTAGAGGAGACAACATAATTCTAGAAGTCTTATCTCGATTCCAAAACTAAGCTCTACATAGGCCATTTGGTTGTTGTGAAGACAAACATGACCGCAATTCATCAGGCATATAAACTACGCAAGTGTGTGTGCTATAAATATAAAAACAAGTAACAACCAAGAACTTTTGGAGCCGACATAATAAATACTCACTATTCCTTGACGTTAAAATGTAGGAACTCGGAATGGAAAGGATAAAATATCAAGTCAATTAACTTGTAAATGTAAGTCCACACCAAAACACTAAACCGGGGTGCTTGGTATGGCACTTAAATTTTTAATGACATATTTATGATAGTCTCTCTTAAATGAAGGTTTCAGGGCTTACGTGGCATAGAACATACAATTAATGAGATTTGATCTTGAGTTAATTAACTTGAAAATGTAAGTCAACACCAAATTGGTGTGCTTGATAAGGCATTTACAAATTTACAAGCATACATATGATAGCCTCTCTCAAGCAAAGGTTTCAGACTTGTTGTAGAGTGCCCACTTCTCTTCAACACTTGTTCATGTTATACTCTTGCTAACTAGCTGCCTAGAGACATGGTTATTGATATATTATTTTGGATAGCACATGTTTAGACTATGCAGACATTTGATTATTATGATGATCTGAATCTTATCATGGATTGTTTTGATGCCTTGTAGACACTGTTAGACATTATAACACATGTTGATTTAGCATTGCTTACTTATATATATATACTAATATTTTGGATGCATAACTATTGTGACTATGTTCTGATGCATTGTCTAACCATGGTTACATTGATATTATGGATTTATTGATTTTGAGATGATTTTAGGTGATTAGTATGTGGATTGGGTGATTGTCGTAAAATGTGAATTGTGATTATGGATGATTGTAAATGTTTGAATTAGAATAGAAATATGTACTATGATATTTGATGATGATTACATGATGATGCTTTATATGTGTTTTATTTCCATGATGTATTGATGTGGCCATGAGGCCGAAGGTGGTATTAATTGTGATTGTAGGAAACAAAGATCACACCAACAAGAGAGACTAGGAAAGCCAAGTAGGAAGGAATGTCACGAGTTCACAACACGGTCACCTTGACAACTATTGTGTTTTATGTTGTGTCATATTCTTGTCCTCGTATTTTAGGAGATATCCATGGGAGAACCTAACCATGTGACCATGGGTATTTGTAGTTATGTTATTTTATTTGCATGTGGTTATGTTAGTTATGTTAATGTGAATGTTGTGACCTTATTTTATGTTCTTATGTACCCCACTTGTACCCTTATGTTCTATGTGGTAAAGGTACCCCTAGTTTAGATATGTAAATTGTTAAGTGTGAGCTAATGTTCCCCTTTTGATTATTATGAATGTTATGTGTACCCTTAGTTTTATTATGATTAATTTGTAAGGGTTTATGCAATGTGATGATGTGGCATTGGGAGGGTAGATATTCCTTGGTATATGCTTTATCCCTTTCCTCTTTTGGTTGAAATTTGAATCTTTCTTTGGTATGTGTGCCACCCTAAACCCAAAATTCGGATTTGGGCTTTGAGCCCAATTTTGAAGGCTTGTGGGACAAGTTTAACTTGTCCCACACTCTTTAATTTATCCCCCCAACTATACCTATGACTTGAGGGGTCATATTTAGGCCCTAATCATGATATTTTGGTGGAAAAGAGGCAATCATTGCTCTCTTTTCTTGGTCTCCTAAATTAGTTTTGAAATGTGCAATTTGAAGCTTGAGTGCAAGTTGGAAATGTCATATCCTCAACCATATTATTATGAGGTTTTGAAATGTGTGTTGAAAGGGTGATGTGGATTTGAGGGAGATGAAGTGGCATCCTACATGGAACCACCTCGGGTATAGCTATGTCTTTCTATTAGATCGCATCTTTTGGATGATGTCGGGATTACTTAGTGTTAATTGTTTAAACTTGCCTTTGAGATTTTGGCTTATGTTTTTGTTTTTGTTTTGGATATTGGGAGGTTGCTTTTAGATTTGGGGCTTGACTTGGAAGAGGTTTGAAGTTGTTGCTTGTGGATTGAAGATTTTTTCAATGGCAAGGTAGGATCTTGTTTCCTTTTTATTGCATGTTTTAATGTTTATGGAATGTAAAATGGTTGAATGTATGTATGTATATTGTTGGGTTGGGTAGCATGTCTTAGAAAGGCATGGGGAGAAGGAAAATGGGAGCCTCATGTGAATTCGGAGGGCTTTGTGGGAAGAGAGTGTTCCATCTTGTGGAGGGATAAGGGGAAATATTCTTAGTTATATTATGTAAAATTTACTTGAGGGAGTCATAAGAGTTGAGGGAGGCATAAGAGATTTTTCTTGATGAAGTTTTGGAGGCTTCAAGGTGGACACTCAACCCACTTGGGAGGTAAAATGGGGCTTCCCATGTTTCCTCTCTCCTTTTGGCTTTAAAAAATGAGATTTTTTTTGTGTTTTTATGTTCTTTAGAAATGGTTGTGTGTGTATGTTTGCTTACTAAGCCCTTATTGTTGCCATGGTTGTGAAATGTATTCATTGTTACTTGGTTGGAGCTCGGGGTCAATGAAGGGGAATGGATTTACCCCTTATTTGATATTTGGTTGGGTTGGAGAGTGTTGCGATAGCTCTCTCTTCTTTGTTGGCGTGTAAAAGGTGTGATGGACCATTTGAAGTTTGGAGGTGTTTCAAGTTTCCCTTGAAAGAAATTTGACATGTTGTCTCCACCACTTTGGGTGGAGGGATTGTATCACTTGTATTTTAATTACTTTTATTATTTTAAAACCCTTATGAGATCACATTTGGAGGAAAAACTTAAACAAGCATAATGTTTTGATTATTGTAAAGTTGTCCTTATTTGAAGAAAATTTGAAAGGGACTGTACTATCTCAAGCCTGGATAAACATGTTAGTACTTATGAAAAATGACCTGTAATTCCAAGAGTTATTGTTAAAGTTGTGCATGCTTGTATGAAAAATGATTAAAAAATTATAGTTGTGAATATTAAAACTTTGTATTGTTTGGAAGGGATTTTACTCCAGCTTTATCTTCTTACAAGTTTCATGAAAATGTTTCCTTTACTATCTCGCATTCTTATTCAAAAAATAAAGTAATATATGTCTTCAATGTATATTGTACTAAATAAATCCATGCAATTCGCATGAAAGTGTATATAAGAAGCTAGCATTCTACTTTTCATTTAAATAAAATAAAGTTCCACTGTATACTCACTTAAAACACCATTATAGATCTATTTGATTGTAAACTCTTTCTTCAATCTGTATCAAACTTATAAGTAAAATCATGTGTATATACATATCAATATATATATGTTAAGATATATATACTTGTGTGTATATAAACTCTTTTATTTAAAATCTTGGATCCTCAATGACTAATACCCATTTAGAGTAATCTCAAAATAATAACTTAGAAGCATGAATAATTTAAACCCTATTGAACCAAGATAAATATGAAAACAATGAAAATGGGAAGAGAATTTGAAAACACTCTTCTAATAAAATCTTATATCCTCAAAGACCGACAGGCTAGAGTAATCGAAATCTAGTGAACCAAGATAAATCTAAAAAAATGAAAATGGGGAAGAGAAATCCTCCCATTGTAGACTCTTTGATATCCTCTTCAACATAGTTTCTCATCTCAATCCCTTTCTTCCATTGTTTCCTCCTTGTAGCTTGACCTATGCAAATGGAGGCACTTAGGGTAGAAAATGAAAGATATAGGATTATATAAGAAAAATTAGGGTAGTAAGAATGACCTAAGATCTAAGGGAGAGGATTGAATCAATCCTATGGATGTGATTCAATCCTCCTCCCTTCATAATGGGTGAATAAGTTTAATAAACTTTATAATGTTTGGGATAATATTTTAATGAAGCCCATAAGAGATGTTCATGGGTGTGGGAATTTTAGTATTTTTTTAGGATATTTAATTAAAGGGATTTAATTATTAGTTGTGCTTGTGTAAGTATGTTTAAATGGGGATTTGATCAATTAAAGGAATTTAATTTAAAGTTGTGAATGTTTAGTGTTAGATGGAAATTTAATTATTTAAGGAGGTATGTGGTTATTAAAAGGTGTTAGGAATTTAATTAAAAGTGTTAGGTGGAAATTAATATTTAATATGGGAAAAACATTAATGTGTTATGAATTTATAAATAATAGCTTAGAAAATATATTTTAGACATGATTTAATCTATATCATTATTAACCTTAGTGGATAATTTAAACACAATTAATTTAAGGATAAATTAATTAATCAAATGGAAATTGTTAAGGATGGATTAATCAATTTGATAAATGTAATTAACTTAAGGAAAGATGTGTTGGTTAATTAAACAAGCTTTAAATTATCTGGGATTAATATACTTGAAATTTAATTAACGCATTTAATTTTTCAAAAAATAAAAATTGTTTTTGTATTTTTGTAGTTGTTTGTTAGTGTTTTGGTGTGGAATTTTTCCGGTGTCACACTTGTGTGGCATAAAACATGCTAATAACGATATTTGACCACCTTTCCATGCCTGCAAAATAAGGAACGTAACGGAAAGATAGGAAGCTCCTTGTGGAAAATATTAGAAAAGAGATTATAGGAGATGGAATGTAACTCTAAATTGTTTCTAATCATTTACATTGGGGGTAGACTTAGATGAATTACCATCTCAGTTGGCCGTGAGAATCCTGGTTCATAAACCTTCGTCTTTATATCATGAATTACTCTCTTATTTTGGTTGTTATGGAAGAAAATATACATTTTCTGTCCCTCGTAGCACTGTTAATTCAAAAGAAAATGGTATGGGTTGTTTGATAGTGTGGGATGATATTGTGGTGCCCGTATAAAATAAATAAATAAAGGAATAAATTAAATTAAACTGTAAAACGAGGGGGACAATTGAATGTGTTTGGTGGGCAAGTGGGTGGGAGGTGGCGTGTTGTAGGAGTTGTCAGTGGAGCATTCAACCTTTCAGACCTGCCATCCCTTGCAAAATGATACATGTACTTATTGAGATCTATAGACCTTGACCTCGATGGGACCCAAGTTAACTTTGGATATTGGCAGCGATGGGAGTGTTGTGGAGACGTGGGGCAGTATGGTTGTAATGCACAACTATTTCATTTTCATATTTTTCTTTTAGAACCAAGAAAACATACCCACACAACCACCATAGGTTTACTTGGCATGTACACTTCCAGGATGTGTCAAAATATGAGCACATGAACAAGCAATGGACATCCATCAAAGCATAATGGAAATATGATTTTTTTAATAGCTTCTTCCTAGCCTGCACTGAAGTGGGGGATTTGTCAGATGATGTATTTTCTAGTGCCCTAGTTAATATGAATGCAAAATGTGGGAGCATATGCGTGGCATATGAACTGTTTGATAGAGTCTCTTAAAAAAATGTGGTTTCATGTAATGCTTTGGCTGCAAGATTTACACAAAATGTGCTTGCTGTAAAGGCCTTTGAAACTTTTAAGAAAATGCAGTTTCAGGTTTAAAGCCAGATTTCGTCCACCTCTGCCAGCGTCTCCCAGCCTGTGATAAAATGGGATCTTTGGAGCAGGGTTTGGAAGTCTATATATTTCCTTCAAATCATAAAAGATAGAGGAATTTTGTCATATGTTGTTGTTGCTATGGTCTTGGTAGGCGTATTTGCAAAATGTTGTAGTATAGACAGGTACATGCACTATTTTTCAGAATGTCTTAAAAGGACGTGGTTTTGTGAACAACATTGACTGCTAGTTATGCACGAAATGGGTTTGTTGAGAAGGCTTAGAAACTTTCAAGAAAAGGTAACTGGTAGGGGTAAGCCATTTTCCATAGTTGTTGCCAATATCCTTCCTATTTTGTGTCAAATGGGGACGTTGGAATAGGTTAAAGGACTACATAAGCATGTGATCTAATGTTTGTTTAGCCACTTCATTATCATGGGACTGCTTAAGTTGGTAATTTGGGGCTTCGAACACGCCTCGAAAGTTTTGTAGGAAGGATAATAGATTTTTAAGTTGTTGCGGCCACATTGGATTGGATTTGTTGGCAAGGTGTATTGATTTTTATTATAGAAAGCCTGATGTTTGTGAGGGATAATGTGTTGGAATGACGACATGTATTATGTGGTGAGTTGATTTTAAGGAAAGTTTATTGGTTTAGTGGAGCTAATCATGTTTTCTGGTATCACTCATACATGGCCTTATATGTTTTCATGAATGGTACAAAATGGAGAGGTTGCCAAAGAATGTGAACTATGTGGTAGAATGCTAAAAGAGAATTGGGGCCTTGTGGAATGCGAATGAACCCTCTTGGAGCAACTCTTTCCCTATGGACATTAATATTGTCAGGCATGGTCTCCCTTACCTTTTCTTTCATAATTTTCGTAATTTAGGTTCTTCATTTGCAATGTTATAGAAACGTTAAACTAATCGATAATCTTACAAATGGATATGTAACTAAATTTAAATAGTGTAAAGAAATAGAACTACACCATGTAATGTTTGAAACCGATTTACAATTTAAACATTAATTTTGGTCTCTACCATAACCCTATATGATGATACTAGAATATCCGAATTAGGTGCTCACATCTAGTGGTATTGGCGAGAGTTAGATGATGTCATCAAATCAAACAATCCTTTTGCCTACCATTTAAAGTTAGGAAGAGAAAACACAATTTTCCAAGACTCACAAAACAACACTCTAAGCCACGTAAAAGAAAATTCAAACATCGTATGTGCTCCTTGTTATGTAGAGAGTTACATCAAGCATTAGCCCGACCCTATGTGACCATTTGCGCTCTCTTTTTTCCGCTCTCTAGGAGCCATTTTACTCTGTTTTCTTTTTGAAGGGAGCTGTTAAAACTAAAAGGTGGCTTTCATTTTGAACCATCGTTTGGTCCCTGAGCAAAAAATGCTTGACCACCTTCACAAACCTCTAGTATTTTTACTAGAAAATTTCCTAGAACCTTCGATTTAGGAAAAAGACATCCCTAGTGAGTTTGGAAAAGGGGTATTGTAGGCCTCTGATCGTTGTTTGACTAGGTCAAACTTACTTAACTAAGACAGTGGCTAGCTCTGGAAAACCTATCACTTTGTTTGAAATTTGTCTACCGAGTTCTCAATTAAGTCGACTTTGAAAAATTCTCCATATATAGGGAACTTATAGGAAATTTCTCGTTGCATGTTCGTCCATCAAACCTTAGTTTTAGAGGTGGTTTTTTGATCCCTCGAGCCAACTTTTAATCATTTGCAACTTGGCCAATTACGATCGATGGCCCCCGAAGAAACTAGCCGTCGATCATAAACCTGATAAGCTAGTTCTGAATTCCGTCAGTTCCTATGAAATCTTGGTATATAAGTGGACACATAGAAATTTAACCATGGTGTTTTTACTCATTGGAAGATAACATTTGAAAGTGGATTCTTAGCCTCGACAATGTTTTGAACATTTTTTGTAACTAGTAGGAAAATGTAAAATTAAAGTTGTAGGACCCACAGTTTCCAAACCACCAGTGAAACATTTGAAACATGTAAATAAATGTTTGAAAACTATATAGTGTAAATTGTTGTGTGAAATAGAAATTTTGACAAAATAGTGTTTCTCTCTCTTCCTTTCTCTTTCTCTTTCCTTGGTTACTGAAGTGAAGTACAATTAAATGGCTGAATACGTGTTTCTAAACCTTTTCTTTCGAGAGAAAATTTTAATTATTATTACATGTACATGGTAAACTAAAGACATTAATTATGTTAGATTAGGGTGGATTCCATGCCAACGATTTATCACTAATTTCATGCTCACATGGTTTTACATGATGCAAGAAATATGGAGAAAAGGGAATGTGTAATTCATTAATTATTATTGTAATTTTTATAGTTCATTGTAAAATGTATAATGTAGTCTCATGCTACTTCTAAATGTTATATTTGAAACTTACTAATATGTATAGGATGCTAGTTTTAGGGATATCTTAATATTTTCGTGAACCCGATTTTAAGAATGGCACAGATTCAAATTTATCCTAGGAGTATGTGGTTTCCTTCTAATTTTGGTAACCACGAGGAGAATGTCCTCTCTTTCGGGCTCGACACCATGTTGAGTTGTCAAGACCACCTTGGAAGTCACCATATGATTCCTTGTTCGAAGAAATGACTATGCAATGTAACTTTACCATCTGTGGGGTAGGTAGAACTAATACTCCCTTAGTATCCTTTTAGATTTCTAGGTCTTACGTGATTAGATCTAGAAATTAACTTCCTTAGGGAATGAAGTCCCTTTTGGATCCGGGCATGTAAATGTAGATTGTGAAATACCTTTTCTAGGTCTTAAACTCTTGTTAATGAATTCCTTAGTTCCTCTCTCGATTAAATGTGTTACCTTGGTCTTTTCTTGAAGGTGGTTTAACAAAAATATGTCCTCTTGCCTTAAACTCATATATAGTTGAGGCATTGATCATTAGGTTTAGTTGGAATTAAACCAAAACTCATTTTATTTAGAGGTTAACTTGGGATTCGTGAGTAGTTATAATGCTTCCATCATATACTTATTCAAATGGTAAATAAGTACTTTTGTAATTGTTTATGTTATAAAGTGACACAAAAAAAAAAAAGAGACCTAGCAAACATTGTAAATGAAATGAGAAATATTATCATGTGTGATAATGGTTTAGGAACAAAAAAATTCACTTCAAGTCCTTATGGATGATTTAAGCATTGAATTTTTGTTAATAATGGATCTGAAATTGATTCTTGGTGGGACTAGGCCTTTGATTCAATTCTGATCCACTAAAAATAAGATAAAATAAAATTATGTCTTGTAAATGCTTAACTGAATCAAACTAAGATTGATACTAAAACAACCATAGTACGAAAACAAATGTGCTTCAAATGGAAGGAAGTTTATAGGAAAGAGAAACTTGAACCTTCACCTCCTTTGATGTGTATTATTTTCCCTCGACAACTTCTAGTTGGTCCCCTTACATAATGAGGGTAAAATTAAATGTCAACTAAACATATTTTGAGAAAAAAACCTTTAGCATAAGAACGAGAGAATTAGGAACTTTTTAGGTAATTGGAAATATGGAATTTAATTATGTAAGTTATGGAGATTTTCATAAGGGATAAAGAGAAAACTTAAATGGTCGAAAAATAAGTTGAATGTGAAATGAATTGTAAAATCTGTATGTGGAAAATGGATAAAATCATCCTTGTATAAAAATATTCCTGAAATGTTAATCATAACTAAGATGTAATCATGGAAATGATGTGTTGTGGGGTTGCGATCCTTGAGTCCCTTTTGTTGTGGTTGGGTTATTACTAGCATTCATTAATTAGGGAAGATGTGCTTGACGTGTATATGGTGTTTTCATGTGTACATGTGGGTCGATGGCTTATGTAAGTGTCATATGTGTTATGGAGTTTTCCTTAATTGGAGCCTTTGTGGTGTTGTGTAGTCAATGATATACGTAAAATAAAACATTCCTAGTATTTTTATGTTGTATTTTTGTGTATAAGCGTGGGCATTACTGGATATATCATATATATGTGATGAAATGAAATTCTTGAGTAGAAACTTTGAGAGAGAGAATATTGAATTGTTGGTGATTGAAAAAAATATAGATTATATCCACTTCATAAAAATCAACACATATTGTTTCTCCAATAGTTTTGGTTTAAAAATGTATTCTAAATTTTGAATTGGTAAGTGAATAATAATGATAATGGAAGCTAAATGTTTTTGATCTACAAGGAAAATTTATTTTAATTCTCACCGCATCCAGTGGAACATCCAAAATGTGGATCTCAAAGTTGAAAGATTTGTATCTCAAGATGCAACAAATCCACAAGTCTCTTATCGAAGTTGTTTGGACTCCAGTCTGGAATGGGACTCCATATGGGAGTACTAAAGAGTGGGTGTGAATTTTTCTCTTATAGCTTCATTTTCCATGCATTATGACCAATGATTCGGTGGGTGAAAAACTATAATGACTATTTTATATAGTAGTGTATTTATCAATTATGTTCTATTTGACGCTCCTTTGGGGCCTATAAATGTGAAGGCACTTTGCTTTCGATGAAAATGTGTTTTTGGTGAATTTTTGAGTGGCAACAATCATTGTGCATGAACATGGATTCACCTTGTAAGGCTTCAACAAGCAGCTATCTACTAATTTCTATTGTATGCTCATTCTTTTCAATTTTGGCTTTTAAAGGTGGCAATAATTCAATGCGAGAGAAAATATAATTCTTCTCAATCTCTTTGTCCTTACGAGTAAATGTGTGAAAAGGAGGAACACTTGCTAAGTTCTTCTCTATACCAAAGTAACATTTTGTTATATATTTTGTGTGAAATGGTTTCTTGTGTCGTGGAGATTCTATTTGAGAGAGAGAAGGCCATTTCTAAGAGGGCATTGGTTGTAATGGGCATCATCTGCAATTGTAAGGAGGGTTGATCCACTACTTCATCCCATGCTTTAAATGTGCTACTCCTCCTTAAGAAAATATTGAGTCTCTATAATTTTTCCACCAAAGTGGCGTTATACTCGTGTTGTGGAATACTTCCTATAATTCTCGAGGAATGCGGGAACCTTTGAAAATTTGTCTTGTTAGGTTGGATACGGTGAAAAAATGAGAGATAATGCTTCTTAATTACTTAGGATTTTCAGCACATAGGTACACACATGATTTGGAATGTCTGAAACACCTCCATTTAATATAGTAGGAGTTTTCAAATATACTTATAATGGGGACTCTTTATATATATATATTAGAAAGCGCACTTTTATATTAATAGAGTAATATATACAATGTTATTCATACAAAAGCGGTGGAAACGTTACACCCCAACTTTCCAAATGTCACATCGAGCTAAACAATCCTTGAGAGAGCGAAGCCAAAGCACAAAAACCACTACATAAACAATGCAGACTTGAACCAAAAATGAAAGCGCATTAGCGGCAAAGTGTGAACATGGAAGAAGGTGGCGGGGGAGGCTTGTCACCACAACCTGAACCAAAAGGGTGAGTTGTATAAGAGATAGGATCAAACCCATCCCATTCATAATCTTGCTTATCACCGGGTGTCATCGGTCGAGAGGGAGAAATGGATAGGGAGTACTGATGGGACTTTCCCTCGGCCAGGAGCGAGTAAAAGCACACCCGTTGAAGGAAGCACGGAAAATTTAGCTAAGAGCAGGAGATATCCACCTGGAGAAATACCCTATGGGTGAAAACATGCATGCCCCACCCATAGCTAGTAGGCGAGAGAAATTTGAAGTGGAGGTGGCGAACGATGACATACGGTGGTGAGTGAATGTGTGGGGTTACATCCAGGGCATCCAAATGAAAATATAAGGGTCTAAACCCTAGTGATCGAGGAGGTGCTGAGATGCTCCACCTTGAGCTAAACCTTCTCGCCCGATTTTGAATATGAAGCATGACATTAGTTATCACAACCAATTTATTATTAACGAGATAAATCTTAATCAAGAGTAGCACCATTAAAAATTGCATTATATATATCTTTTGATAGAGAAAATAAAATCTCGGTTACGAAGATGTGCCAAAATTTAGTGTTAATTGCGGTAGCATGTCCGAGTCCCCCAAAAGAGCCATTTTCCAAGAGAAAAAAATCCGGAGAAAGGGATGTAAATGGATATGAATGCATTTGTAATTTGTTTTTGATTGAGGTGAAACCAAAAATGTGCTACATAGTTTCCAACTATTGACAACAAAAACAAATAGGATGAAACCCCGATGAAGGAGCTAAGCGTGAGTGGGAAAGCCATGATGAAGGATGCACCATAGAAAATGGGATTTCTTGGGCTCAACATGAGCATACCAAACCCTTTGGAAATAACGAGATCAAACACATTCCGATGAGAAAAGGCACCAACGTGTATAAAGGGTAGGAAAATTAACCACTTTAGGAGTAAAAAATAAATAACTAAGGGAGGTTTTTAATGGTGAAAAGACATAAGTAGTCCAAATCCAATCACGCCACCAAGGAAACCTAGAGGTAAGCCAAATTTTAAGAAAATAATCATCAAGAACACCTTCAATCAATTTCCGAGATAGGCCGCATTAGTAGGGAGAAGCTAAAATTTTAAAGCAATAGAATCCCAAGAAAGCCAATCTCTGGAATGTTTGCAAAATAAATCCCCAATGAACTGAATTCCCTTATTAAACAATCTGAGAGATTTAGACCAAGGGGCTAAAGTGATGGACTTGTCCTTAAACCATCACCCACCTTAAACCAGATTAGGTATGGGGCTAAAGAGACAAGGAGTTAATAGAGAGACCAGACCTGAAACCATCACCCACCCAAACCAGATTAGGTTTGAGCAACTCCTAGGCCTTCCAGATACTTTGTAGTATAAAAGAACATTTAACCTTAATAAAAACTTGAGAAATAAAAAAAGATTGGAAATTAATTCCTTTCAAAGTGAGTGCATTCAAGTGGACCCCTGAAAAATTCCATGATAGATAAGTAACTTCCAAGATTCATTTCCCTCTAAAATGTATAAAATCCATTTAACACAAAGATTTTTTCCATGGTGTTTGATGTCAATTAGACCTAAGCCCCAACTTTTGTAGGCATATAATTGATTTCCTAGGAACATGGAATCCTTTCTCCAAGTGTGGACTTGCAAAAATGAGAAAGGAATCTCCGAGAGAAGGCTGGTTCCTATTCCTCTGTTCGGATGCACACGAAAAATGCGGAGGGTTTACTCAAAACCTAAACTAATCTTGCCAAGGAGACAGGGGTAAGAAGATGTGTAAAAATAAACCTAAGCTAATAGAGGTGATGCACCAAGGAATGAAGAACACCTATCTTGCCAATAAACACAAACCATTCAAATGTGATGCAAGATCATGCACAGATAACAAAATTTGCAGTGAAAGATCAGGAGGATGCAAATGAACACAGAGAGGGTTGAGAATCATCCACAGACATGCATTACTTGCTCCAAAGATCGATACAATACACTACAAAATGCCAAGAGGCAAGTTGCATTACAGTTTTAAATGGGAGGTTTGAACTCCACAAATTCGCCTGCCAAAGAGAAGAAGGGAGGGGCAAAACAGGAATGTTCGACCTTTAGAAAGAAGCCCCTCCTTACAATTTATAGGAAGAATGAGAGAGGGAAGAGAGAGGAAATCCAGATCTACCCCAACCACTTCTAGGTTGCATTTAATTCATCTCATTATGGCGGTAGGTGAGAACCCTAGCAAAAGTGGCGAACTGTATTTTACATTTAAGCTGGTTGTTGAAACGTCATTTCTGGCCATTACCACGTACCAGAGACGTTTCTTAATTTTCTCTCTCCAAACTGAACCAAAATGCAAGATTGACCCCGAATCATGTAGATAATTTCACCATCTTTCCATTGATATAAAGAACGTGAAAATCCAAGCTCTGGATCGAAAGTTATGGCGATCTAAAGATTTAGGGCAAAAACAGGCCAAAATGGATCAACGGGAAAATATTTGAATTTTTCCGCGCTCTGCCACTCGGATGACACGTGTCGAGCTCTGATTCATCCATGGGCTCATCCTTTGAAAATTTTTGGGCCCTTCCTTAATTTCTTGCCACTTGGACACGTGGCACTATTTTATTGGCTCGGGCACTGAGGCGCACTTTGTCCATCGAAAATTGGTATTTTTAACTTTGGGAAGATTTTCCCATTTCTCCCCGTGCTCAGCCACTCAAGTGCCACATGGCACATTTCATTGGACGCGGGCCCTTCGACCATTTCCCTTTTGTTTTTCCTTTGGAAAACTTTTCAAAATTTTCCCTTGAGTAGATGAGGTGAAGACACGTGGCGAGATTTGATTCGTTGGTGGCTCTTTCGGCTTTTCGCGTCCCACGTGACCCTCACGTACCTTTGGCCGGCTGTCCCAAGCGCTCTGCAGGACAAATATCTCGAACCACCCGATTCGGGCTTCCTTGTCCTCTTTGCGGTGAAGACACGTGGCGAGATTCCATTGGCTCTCGCTCTTTTTTGCTTTTCGCGTCCCTCCGTACTTTTGGCCCAGCCCAAATGTCCTCTTGGGCGAAAGTCTCTTGTTTCGGCCGAATCGGCGGTTCGCGTCCTCCACGTACTTTTGGCCCAGATGTCCCAGACTACTGCACAGGACAAATATCTCGAACCACCGAAATGGGTGACTTGCGCCAAACCGGCGATCCGCGTCCCAGCGTACCTTTGGCCCAGGATGTCCCATCCGCGCAAAACAAGACTTAGACATTTTTCCCTCTTTTGGCCGATTGGCACGCCCCGCGTCCCGCGTCCCAACTATCCCAAAGTCCGCGCAGACCGTGGACTTGTGGCTATTGATTCGTGCCCCGACGTCCCAACTGTCCCCAAATGCCGCCTAGACTTAGCCGATTTTCTCCATTTTTCGGCCTCAAGCTTTTGAGTACGAACCTCGGTTCAACCCGAACCCAGTACGACCAGAGCCCTTGGACCCAAATGCCTCAAAATAGTCTGCTGACCATATTTTTGCATTTTTTCCATTCTTTCTAACTTGTTGGGATTTCTTCTTGGATGGGAGAGTTAGAAAAAGGCCGAGGGGACCTCGAAAACATGATTTTGGGCCTTGAATCAATCTACTTTCTCGGGATTGAATAATTTGATGCATGTTATCAAAATTACCTTGAGGGGTGAATTTTGGATAACAATTTTGGCGACTCAGTGGGGTCATCTGCCTGCCAGATGAAGAATGGCCAGCTGCTTGTAGCAATCCATTGGGCATGGAGTCTATTTGATAACCTCTCAGCTGATCTGAAATTTGAAAACCTGTGTCCTTGAGCTATTGAAACATTTGTTGATCTGGTTCTCTTGCGGCTGCAAATTCTTTTCCAGGAGCTTGATGAACTGCAAACATGCACATACTAGAAGCAATAGGACATGTGCACAAGCACTTAGGGAAATAAAACTACTCTAACAATAGTACAATGTGCATAGGCACTTAGAGGAATGGAAATTCTAAATTAATATTTACAAGGGTGAGAAGCTTTCTTTCTAGTAGCAGAGTTTGAGATAGATCCCATTGACCGGAATCTGCAATTCTTCACCATCCAACTTAGCCAGTTGGAAGGCATTGCTACCTTTGCATCCAATGATCATGTAAGGGCCACTCCAGATGGCATCAAACTTGGAATGCTTTCCCGGCTTCACACGATCTGCATCCCATTTCAACACTAGATCTCCAATTTGGAAGGTTCTAGCCTTGGCTTTCCTATCAAAAGTCTTCTTGATCAAGCCTTGATCCTTCTCTATCGCCTGGGCTGCATGCTCTCTAATTTCTTGGAGCTCCATCAATTCTACATATCTAACCTCCATGGGTTCAAACTCATCCAGTTCCAATCGTTTCATGAGTTTCAATGCTGGAAACTCGAGTGATATAGGTAGAACTGCTTCTTTCCCGTACACAAGCTTGTATGGAGAGCTTCCTGTAGACCTCTTGGGTGTGATCCTATCGGCCCATAGGGCTGATTTGAGCTTTGCGTGCCAAGTCCTTTGATTCTCATCAAGAGTCCTTCTGATGATTCTTAGTAGATTCTTGTTCGTAGACTCGGCTTGGCCATTACCCTGAGGGTAATAATTCGATGAAGTGCTGAGATACACACAATTCTTGACTACCCATTCAGTGATCTTTGTGCCAAGGAATGCCAATGCATTATCTGATATGATAGTGGTAGGGGCACCAAACCTCGTGACTATCCCTTCATAGAAATCTAAGATATTAGATTCATTTGCCTCCTTGAGTGCCACTGCTTCGGTCCACTTGGTGAAATAATCCATTGCCGTAAGTATCCACTTGTGACCTTGACTTGAATTGGGATTGATAACCCCAATGAAGTCCAATCCCCATTGCATGAATGGCTGATTTATTGAAATTGGACGAAGGGGCAGCACTTTGCTAACCTCTCTTTTCCTGTGAAGAATGCACATCTCTTGCATTTTTTGACCCATGAGTAGCAATCATTGAACACAGTAGGCCAATAGTAACCAGCTCTCATGATTTTGAGAGCTGTCACTCATGGAGCAAAGTGGCCTCCTGCTTCCCCGTCATGGAACTCGTGTAAGATCTTCTCAACTTGACCTATTCCAATGCATCTTAATAGAACACCATGGATGTCTTTCTTGAACAAGATACCATTAATGAGTACATACGGGATAGCTTGTAATCTAAAGTATCTCCTCTTTGCCTTGCTCACTTCTGGAGGGCACAAGCCTGTTTGGAGGTAATGCACCAAGTCTTGAGTCCAACATGGGATGAGTGCATCATCAGCTGGTTGTTCTTGATCATTCTGTAGTAGTAGGACAACATCTTCTTCACCTTTTGAGCCATCTGGTTGTTTGGAAGCAAGCTGCTCACACAAACCTTTGCCACGAACTAGCTTGGTCACTTTGATTTCAATATCATATTCCATCACCCGAGTGATCCAACCTGCTCTCTTCTCATTTAAATCCTTGTTTAGGAGGAAGTCCTTGACACCAGCATGAGACACCAGCAGTTGAATCTTATTGTTCGAGACCAAGTGTCTGAACTTCTTCAAGCTCCTGATGACGCAAGGACATGCTTTTCGATGAAAGAATACTTTATTTCGTAATCTTCCAAGGTTTGAGTGAAGAATGCTATGGGCTGTTCTGAACCTTCTCTATTCAAATTGTGTCAGATAGATGAGATTGTATCTGATCCTCCAAATGCATACAACATGAAGTCTTTTGAAAATTCTAGGTTGATAAGAGTTGGAGCTTGTGATATTGCATGCTTGATGTTTTCAAAACTCTCTTTTCCTTCTGCTGTCCATTTGAATGCCAGACTCTTCTTCAACATCATTGTTAAAGGCTTCACAAGAGTGGCAAAATTAGGCACAAATCTGCGGACAAAGTTTATCCTTCCTAAGAAGCTTTGAAGAGATTTCTTGTGGTGTGGCAATGGAAGTGTTCGGATGGCTTCAACCCTTTCAGGATCAATTGTTAGCCCTTCCCTAGAGACAATGTGACCCAACAATTTGCCTTCGTGTGCCAAGAATATACACTTCTTTGGATTCAATGACACTCCGAACCTTCTACACCTCTGAAACACTTGCCTGAGGTGAAAGAGATGGTCTGCTGCATTCTTTGAGAAGACAGTGATATCATCTAGGTATACCAGCACTATATTGTTGATTAAGCCTTTGAACACCATATCCATAGCTCGTTGGAAATGTTGCTCTGGCATTTGACAGTCCAAATGGCATCTTCTTGTAAGCATATGTGCCCCATTTTGTAGTGAAGGCCATCTTGAATTGATCTTCTTCTTTCACCATTATCGATTATAGCTTTGAATATCCATCTAGCAATGAAAACCTTTACGAACCAGCTGACCTATGCAATATTTGTTCCATTGATGGAAGTAGATAATGATCTTTGAGTGATGCTCTATTTAGATCACGAAAGTCCACACACAATCTTATTTCTCCATTTCTCTTTCTTACACGGCTAAGTTTGCAACCCAACTTGAGTGTTTGATGGGGAAGATGATCTTGGCCTCAATGAGCTTGCTTAACTCTTTTCTCATGAGAGGTTTGATATGAGGATTTCTTGGCCTTTGCTTTTGCACAGCAGGGCTTGGATTCGGATCCAACTCAATAGTATGTTGTGCCAACTTTGGGTTGAAACCTCTTAAATCTTTGTAAGTCAGCGAAGACATCTGCGGAACTCTTGACAAAATGAACAAAATCAGATTTCTCTTGTGGAGTACTTACTTTGCCAATTTGCAATGTCTTGCCTTCATCTACTAAAATAGGCTCTGAATCTTCACCCTTTACTTGAATGTTCGCTTTCTCCTTCCGAAACTGATCATTCGGGTTGAAGATTGACTCCAAGGTTATGAGGCCTTTTGGTAATTTGTTAGTTCTCAGCTGCACCACTTGGTCACCATATTGCTGCTCTCAGCTTGCCTTGATTTTTGGTGGAGAACTCAGCTTCCTCTTGCAGAAATTAACAATTTGTTGATCGTTCTCGAAGACTTGCCAACTTGTGTTGTTATCCGGAATAGCTGGTCTCACCACCACTTTGATATGAGGCTGAGATTTTTCATTTTTGATATTTTCTACAACATCAAACACAGCCCCAATTGCTGCTTTGCTTTGTCAGTGACTTCATTCTTTTTCTTGGGATGGAATTGATGCTAAAAGCTTCAAAATCTTCCAATAAGATCCCATACCCATTTTGTAGCACTTGAGCAGATCATTTTGGCAGAATGCTGCCCTTAACTTGGTTTACGATCAGCTCACTATCACCAAATACTTGTAAATTCTTGATGCCTTTCTTCTTTGCCTAGTGCAATCCATGAATTAAGGCTTCATACTCAGCTGTATTGTTTGAGCAAGAAAACTGAAAATGGAAGGCTGAGTAATACTTTGTACCTTGCGGTGAAATGAGCATAGCTCCTCCTCCTACACCTTGTCTACTCCTTGACCCATCAAAGAACAATTTCCATACTTCATTCTTGTCTTTATGATCTGGCTTGGTGATGTTGGGGAGAGGTTGATTCTCTTCATGTAAACAATAAACTCCTAGCTCAGATTCTTCTATTTCTTGATAAGGATCAAAAGCATGCACCTTGCTTGCCCATTCATCAAGAGTCAAATCTGGGATGCTTCCACCTTGGTGTCAGCTTCATCAGTGCTTGGATAATCTTCTTGATCAAATGTTGAACAATTGGTATTGATTTGGCTTGGAGTGTAAGGCTCAATGTGAAAGTTTGCAATAGGTTCAAATCTGATTGTGGCCTTAGTTCCATACCTTGTTCTAAACAACATGTGTGACCAATCCATGCCGAAAGATAGCCTCTGATTTTAGCAGTGAAGTCTCTTGACAAGCACAATGCAAAAAGAGTGGTGGCGAGTCTATGACGACACATCTTGTAAAACTATTACGTTGGGACATGCATGTAGTGTGAGGCTCAAACCTTTGATTACTCCAACCTTTGTCACTTCTGTTGTCCCATCTAATTGCACTACACCCTTGGAGATGACTTCATATTGAGTCCTAGTTGATCAGCTATTTGCTTTGGGCATGGTAATGAACTACTTGCTCCCAGTCATCATGCGATTATGTACCACTTGTCTCCTATGATCAATGAAACATAAAATGGAGGGGAAGCTTCAACATTTTACCTTGCTGTCCTCCATGATTTCCTTTAGGCTGGGTAGCATTTGTGAGTACCTTCTCTTGCATTTGGACCTGTTGATTTGAAGTTGACCAGTCCTTCATGGCATCTTGTAGCAAATCTCTTTGTCACAGGATAGATAGTGATTCCCACATTGATATGTTTACATTTGTCTTCTTCATCGATCAGTGATATTGAATGGAGATGAAGTATCCCTCTGTTGTCCCTTGGCCTGCACATTCATCCCTTGCACATGGGCAGTAGCAACTGGCATGTGAGTTGGTTTAGGAGCTGGTTTGGGTGCTCCTTGCATGCTTGGGATTGCATTTTGTTTGCCAATAGTTTGTGGAGTGACAGAAGGTTGTGAATTACTTGGGGCCAATGGGTGTTCTTCACCCAAATTTCTCCTCTTTGACCTTGTGTTGGCTGCAACACTTTGAGAAGGTATTTGATTCATACCAAAAAAATCTTGACTGCCAATTGACAAGAGTAGTTTCGTTCGGAGATGTTCCTGGCGAGGTGCTTCTTCTTGCTGATCCTCTTCGTGGCTTTGGACTCTTGCGACCCATTGATGGTTTGCACCATCGAGAGCTTGATTTAATGCACCGTTAAAGCACATTGATTGGTTATGTGGCTGACTGCATGGGAAACACCAATCATATTCTTGGGCCATGTTATTTTAGACTGGCACTAATGCTTTAGAAGCAGATACGACATTGGGGTTATAGGGCTGAAATGGTCTATTAGCGGGAGGCCTTACTTGGCTTTGATTTTGATTTGCAACCTGAGTTGGTGACCTATTTTGTTGGTATGGGGGCCTAGCCTGGTACTGCGCTTGAGGCTGATACGGTCTAGCACTTTGAGCTTGCTGTCTTTTGATAGTAACCAGCTCATTTCCCAAATTTTGCAATTGTTTCATGACCTCTTGGAGTTCATTTGAAGTACTAGAGGATGAAGTAGAAGTCTCATTTGAACTTTGATTTCTAGGAGTGGGAATAGGAGCCAAAGTGGGTGCTTGACTAGTGCTTGGATTTTCTAAGTTTGGATACAAGGGCATGGGAGGCCTAGGAGCTAGTTTACCAGCTTGAATAAGACATTTTTCGGCTCTAATGGCAATGCTATAAGCAGCAGGTAAGGTTGTGCCTCCCATAGATTGAATTAACATAGAAATATCAAAATTCAAAGCCTTAAGATAGTATAGAAAAGCACCTTCTGCTGCTAGCCTTCTTGCCCATTGGAATCCTCTCCCAAGACCTTTGAAATCTGAAGTTGAAGTCAGTCAGCTGCTCATTGGGAGCTCTCTTGATAGTTGTCAATTGTTCTAGTAGAGACAAATTGTCTCCCTTTTCCCCAAACTGCTCATGGAGAACTATGCATAATTGATTCCAATTTGTGATAGAACCAGCTCCAAGGCTCCTAAACCATTGCAATGCCTTCCCTTTGAACGAAGATGCCAACAATTTGATAGCCACATCCATTTCATTTATCTCATGGATTGCACAGACGTTAGCAATGTCTTTGACATGATCACCAGGAGTGGTATGATTTTCTCTAGTGAAAAATGGAATGTTCTTCAATGCTGCAATTGGAACTAGATTCTATGCATTGAGGGCAAGTGGGCTGCTGCCAGTGAAGTTGACAAAGGGATTCGGTGGTTGAGCCATTCTGATTGGCCTGAGAACCCTTGTTGATGCGAGAAAAGGTCTACCAGGTGGAGGTGTAGACAAAGTCGGTTAGGTGGAGATGGTGATCTTTGAGCTCTTCTTCCCCTTCTTTCTTCTGGAGATAGGTGTAGATAAAAAACAATCCTTCCTCCTAGTTCTTGACCTTGTCTGTATTCTTCTCATAAATTTTCCGAGCTTGGACTGAAACCAGTGGATTATGCCTCTTTTGGAGTCAGGATGTGCAATTTCAAAGCTCCTTCAAAGATGGAACATGGAACAAGTGCACATTGATCTTGTTGTAATGAAGGTGAAGACCTCTAATGTCCCACCGGGCGTGCCAAAACTATTAGTGCAAAATCACAGCACCCCCGGATGTTGATCAGATTTCTAGTTTGATCATGCTAGCATCCAGTGTGATTGCACAACATGGAATCCTTTCTCCAAGTGTGGGACTTGCAAAAATGAGAAAGGAATCTCCGAGAGAAGGCTGGTTCCTATTCCTCTGTTCGAGATGCACACGAAAATGCGAGAGGTTTACTCAAAACCTAATCTAATCTTGCCAAGGAGACAGGGTAAGAAGATGCATAAAAATAAACCTAAGCTAACAGAGGTGATGCACCGAGGAATGAAGAACACCTATCTTGCCAATAAACACAAACCATTCAAATGTGATGCAAGATCATGCCTGAGATAACAAAATTTGCGGTGAAAGATCGGGAGGATGCAAATGAACACGAGAGAGGTTGAGAATCATCCACAGACATGCATTACTTGCTCCAAAGATCGATATAATACACTACAAAATGCCAAGAGGCAAAGTTGCATTACAGTTTTAAATGGGAGGTTTGAACTCCACAAATTTTCCTGCCAAAGAGAAGAAGGGAGGGGCAAAACAGAATGTTCGACCTTTAGAAAAAACCCCTCCTTACAATTTATAGGAAGAATGAGAGAGGGAAGAGAGAGGAAATCTAAATCTACCCCAACCACTTCTAGGTTACATTTAATTCATCTCATTATGGCGGTAGGTGAGAACCCTAGCAAAAGCGGTGAGCTGTATTTTGCATTTAAGCTGGTTGTTGAAACATCATTTCTGGCCATTATCACGTGCCAGAGAGCGTTTCTTAATTTTCTCTCTCCAAACTAAACCAAAATGCAAGATTGACCCTAGAAATCATGTAGATAATTTCACCAGCTTTCCATTGATATAAAGAACGTGAAAATCTGAGCTCTGGATCGAAAGTTATGGCGATCTGAAGATTTAGGGCAAAAACAGGCCAAAATGGATCGGCGGGAAAATATTTGAATTTTCCCGTGCTCTGCCACTTGGATGACACGTGTCAGGCTCTGATTCATCCAGCGGGCTCATCCTTTGAAAATTTCTTTCGGGCCCTTCCTTAATTTCTTGCCACTTGGACACGTGGCACTATTTTATTAACCTCGGGCACTGAGGGCACTTTGTCCTTTTAAAATTTGGTATTTTTCACTTTGGGAAAATTTTCCCATTTCTCCCCCATGCTCCGCCACTCAAGTGCCACATGGCATGATTTCATTGGACACGGGCCCTTCCTGACCATTTCCCTTTTTTTTCCTTTGGAAAATTTTTCAAAATTTTCCCGCTGGGCCGATGAGGTGAAGACACGTGGCGAGATTTGATTCGTTGGCGGCTCTTTCGGCTTTTCGCATCCCACACGTCCCTCACGTACCTTTGGCCCGGATGTCCCAAACTGCCTGGGACAAATATCTCTAAACCACCCGATTCGGGCTTCCTTGTCCCTCTTTGCGGTGAAGACATGTGGTGAGATTCCATTGGCTCTCGGCTCTTTCGGCTTTTCGCGTCCTCTCGCGTACTTTTGGCCCAAATGTCCCAGACAAAAGTCTCTTGTTTCGGCGAATCGGCTAATTCGCGTCCTCATGCGTACTTTTTGGCCCAGGATGTCCCAGGACCGTCTGGGACAAATATCTCCGAACGAACCACCGAAATGGTGACTAACTTACTTGCACCAAACCGGCCGATCCGCGTCCCGTGTACTTTTGGCCCGGATGTCCCACCAGCGCAAAAAAGACTTAGACATTTTTTCCTTTTTCGGCCGATTCATATTTTCGCGCCCGTCGTCCCATGTCCCAACTGCATCCCAAATGCTTTGCGGACCGCCTATGGCTTTTGGCCGATTGGTGCCCGACGTCCCAAGCTGTCCCCAGGCCGCCTAGAGACAAGACTTAGGCGATTTTCTCCATTTTTGTATTTTTTTTTGCCTCAAGTTTGATACGAAACCTCGAGTTCAACCCGAACTAGTACGACCGAGCCCTTCGGACCCAAATGCCTCAAAACAGTCTGCTGACCATATTTTTGCATTTTTTCCATTCTTTCTAACTTGTTGGGATTTCTTCTTGGATGGGAGAGTTAGAAAAAGGCGAGGGACCTCGAAAAACATGATTTTGGGCTTTGAATCAATCTACTTGCTTGGGGTTGAATAATTTGATGCATGTTATCAAAATTACCTTGAGGGGTGAATTTTGGATAACAATTTTGGCGACTTCGGTGGGGTCATCTACTGCTTAGGATGAAGAATGACCAGCTAAGTAGCAATCCATTGGGCATGGAGTCTATTTGATAACCTCTCGGCTGATACGAAATTTGAAAACTTTGTGTCCTTGAGCTATTGAAACATTTGTTGATCTTGGTTCTCTTGCGGCTGCAAATTCTTTTCAGGAGCTTGATGAGCTATGAACATGCACATACTAGAAGCAATAGGACATGTGCACAAGCACTTAGGGAAATAAAACTACTCTAACAGCAGTACAATGTGCATAGGCACTTAGAGGAATGGAAATTCTAAATTAATATTTACAAGGGTGAGAAGCTTTCTTTCTAGTAGCAGAGTTTGAGATAGATCCCATTGACCGGAATCTGCAATTCTTCACCATCCAACTTAGCCAGTCGGAAGGCATTGCTACCTTTGCATCCAATGATCATGTAAGGGCCACTCCAGATGGCATCAAATTTGGAATGCTTTCCCAGCTTCACATGATCTGCATCCCATTTCAACACTAGATCTCCAATTTGGAAGGTTCTAGCCTTGGCTTTCCTATCAAAAGTCTTCTTGATCAAGCCTTGATCCTTCTCTATCGCCTGGGCTGCATGCTCTCTAATTTCTTGGAGCTCCATCAATTCTGCATATCTAACCTCCATGGGTTCAAACTCATCCAGTTCCAATCGTTTCATGAGTTCCAATGCTGGCAACTCGAGTGATATAGGTAGAACTGCTTCTTTCCATACACAAGCTTGTATGGAGAGCTTCCTGTAGACCTCTTGGGTGTGATCCTATCAGCCCATAGGGCTGATTTGAGCTTTGCGTGCCAAGTCCTTTGATTCTCATCAAGAGTCCTTCTGATGATTCTTAGTAGATTCTTGTTCGTAGACTCGGCTTGGCCATTACCCTGAGGGTAATAATTCGACGAAGTGCTGAGATACACACAATTCTTGACCGCCCATTCAGTGATCTTTGTGCCAAGGAATGCCAATGCATTGTCTGATATGATAGTGGTAGGGGCACCAAACCTCGTGACTATCCCTTCATAGAAATCTAAGATATTAGATTCATTTGCCTCCTTGAGTGCCACTGCTTCGGTCCACTTGGTGAAATAATCCGTTGCTGTAAGTATCCACTTGTGGCCTTGACTTGAATGGGATTGATAACCCCAATGATGAAGTCCAATCCCCATTGCATGAATGGCTGATTTACTGAAATTGGATGAAGGGGCAGTGCTGCTAACCTCTCTTTCCTGTGAAGAATGCACATCTCTTGCATTTTTAACCCATGAGTAGCAATCATTGAACACAGTAGGCCAATAGTAACCAGCTCTCATGATTTTGAGAGCTATCACTCATGGAGCAAAGTGGCCTCCTGCTTCCCCGTCATGGAACTCGTGTAAGATCTTCTCAACTTGACCTGTTCCAATGCATCTTAATAGAACACCATGGATGTCTTTCTTGAACAAGATACCATTAATGAGTACATACGGGATAGCTTGTAATCTAAAGTATCTCCTCTTTGCCTTGCTCACTTCTGGAGGGCACAAGCCTATTTGGAGGTAATGCACCAAGTCTTGAGTCCAACATGGGATGAGTGCATCATCAGCTGGTTGTTCTTGATCATTCTGTAGTAGTAGGACAGCATCTTCTTCACCTTTTGAGCCGTCTGGTTGTTTGGAAGCGAGCTGCTCACACAAACCTTTGCCACATGAACTAGCTTGGTCACTTTGATTTCAATATCATATTCCATCACCCGAGTGATCCAACCTACTCTCTTCTCATTTAAATCCTTGTTTAGGAGGAAGTCCTTGACACCAGCATGAGACACCAGCAGTTGAATCTTATTGTTCGAGACCAAGTGTCTGAACTTCTTCAAGCTCTGATGACGGCAAGGACATGCTTTTCGATGAAAGAATACTTTATTTAAGTAATCTTCAAGGTTTGGTGAAGAATGCTATGGGCTGTTCTGAACCTTCTCTATTCAGCTGTGTCAAGATAGCTGAGATTGTATCTGATCCTCCAAACGCATACAACATGAAGTCCTTTGAAAAGTCTGGGTTGATAAGAGTTGGAGCTTGTGATATTGCATGCTTGATGTTTTCAAAACTCTCTTTGCCTTCTGCTTGTCCATTTGAATGCCAGACTCTTCTTCAACATCATTGTTAAAGGCTTCACAAGAGTGGAAAAATTAGGCACAAATCTGCGGACAAAGTTTATCCTTCCTAAGAAGCTTTGAAGAGATTTCTTGTGGTGTGGCAATGGAAGTGTTCGGATGGCTTCAACCCTTTCAGGATCAATTGTTAGCCCTTCCCTAGAGACAATGTGACCCAACAATTTTCCTTCGTGTGCCAAGAATATACACTTCTTTGGATTCAACGACACTCCAAACCTTCTACACCTCTGAAACACTTGCCTGAGGTGAAAGAGATGGTCTGCTGCATTCTTTGAGAAGACAGTGATATCATCTAGGTATACCAGCACTATATTGTTGATTAAGCCTTTGAATGCCATATCCATAGCTCGCTTGAAATGTTGCTCCGGCATTTGACAGTCCAAATGGCATCTTCTTGTAAGCATACGTGCCCCATTTTGTAGTGAAGGCCATCTTGAATTGATCTTCTTCCTTCACCATTATCTGATTATAGCCTGAATATCCATCTAGCAATGAAAACCTTTACAGAACCAGCTCTGACACTGCAATATTTGTTCCATTGATGGAAGCGGATAATGATCTTTGAGTGATGCTCTATTTAGATCACGAAAGTCCACACACAATCTTATTTCTCCATTTCTCTTTCTTACTGGCACCAAGTTTGCAACCCAACTTGAGTGTTTGATGGGGAAGATGATACTGGCCTCAATGAGCTTGCTTAACTCTTTTCTCATGAGAGGTTCGATATGAGGATTTACTGGCCTTTGCTTTTGCCTGATAGGCTTGGATTCTTGATCCAACTCAATAGTATGTTGTGCCAACTTTGGGTTGAAACCTCTTAAATCTTTGTAAGTCCAAGCGAAGACATCTGGGAACTCTTGACAAAGCTGAACAAAATCAGATTTCTCTTGTGGAGTACTTACTTTGCCAATTTGCAATGTCTTGCCTTCATCTACTAAAATAGGCTCTGAATCTTCACCCTTTACTTGAATGTTCACTTTCTCCTTCCAGAACTGATCATTCGGGTTGAAGATTGACTCCAAGGTTATGAGGCCTTTTGGTAATTTGTTAGTTCTCAGCTGCACCACTTGGTCACCATATTGCTGCTCCAGCTTGTCTTGATTTCTCATGGAGAACTCAGCTTCTTCTTGCAGGAAATTAACAATTTGCTGATCATTCTCAAAGACTTGCCAACTTGTGTTGTTATCCGGAACAGCTGGTCTCACACCACTTTGATATGAGGCTGAGATTTCTCACTTTTGATATTTTCTACAACATCAAACGCAGCCCCAATTGCTGCTAGCCTATCGTGCTTCATTCTTTTTTCTTGGGATGGAATTGATGCTAAAAGCTTCAAAATCTTCAATAAGATCCCATACCCGATTTTTGTAGCACTTGAGCAGATTATTCTTGACAGCATGCTTTTCCCTTAACTTGGTTTACGATCAGCTCACTATCACCAAATACTTGCAAATTCTTGATGCCTTTCTTCTTTGCCCAGTGCAATCCATGAATTAAGGCTTCATACTCAGCTGTATTGTTTGAGCAAGAAAACTGAAAATGGAAGGCTGAGTAATACTTTATACCTTGCGGTGAAATGAGCATAGCTCCTCCTCCTGCACCTTGTCTACTCCTTGACCCATCAAAGAACAATTTCCATACTTCATTCTTGTCTTTATGATCTGGCTTGGTGATGCTGGGGAGAGGTTGATTCTCTTCATGTAAACAATAAACTCCTAGCTCAGATTCTTCTATTTCTTGATAAGGATCAAAAGCATGCACCTTGCTTGCCCATTCATCAAGAGTCAAATCTGGGATGCTTCCAACCTTAGTGTCAGCTTCATCAGTGCTTGGATAATCTTCTTGATCAAACGCTGAACAATTGGTATTGATTTGGCTTGGAGTGTAAGGCTCAATGTGAAAGTTTGCGATAGGTTCAGATCTGATTGTGGCCTTAGTTCCATACCTTGTTCTAAACAACATGTGTGACCAATCTGCCGAAAGATAGCCTCCAATTTTAGCAGTGAAGTCTCTTGACAAGCACAATGCAAAGAGTGGTGGCAGGTCTATGACTGACACATCTTGTAATACTATTACGTTGGGACATGCATGTGCAGTGTGAGGCTCAAACCTTTGATTACTCCAACTGTTGTCACTGTTGTCCCATCTAATTGCACTACACCCTTGGAGATGACTTCATATTGGAGTCCTAGCTGATCAGCTATTTGTTTTGGCATGACTGAGCTACTTGCCCCGAGTCAATCATGCAATTATGTACCAACTTGTCTCCTATGATCAATGAAACATAAAATGGAGGGGCTTCAACATTTTACCTTCTTTGTCCTCCATGATTTCCTTGAGCTGGTAGCATTTGTGAGTACCTTCTCTTGCATTTGGACCTGTTGATTTGAAGTTGACCAGTCCTTCATGGCAGCTTGTAGAAAATCTCTTTGTCCTGGGATAGATAGTGATTCCCACATTGATATGTTTACATTTGTCTTCTTCATCTGATCAATGATACTGAATGGAGATGAAGTATCCCTCTGCTATCCCTTGGCCTGCACATTCATCCTTGCACATGGGCAGCAATAACTAGCATTTGGTTGGTTTAGGAGCTGGTTTGGGTGCAATCCTTGCGTGCTTGGGATTGCATTTTGTTTGCCAATAGTTTGTGGAGTGATAGAAGGTCATGAATTACTTGGGGCCAATGGCTGTTCTTCACCCAAATTTCTCCTCTTTGACCTTGTGTTGGCTGCAACACTTTGAGAGGGTATTTGATTCATACCACAAAAATCTTCAGCCTGCCAATTGACAAGAGTAGTTTCGTTCAGAGATGTTCCTTGTTGAGGTGCTTCTTGCTGCTGATCCTCTTCGTGGCTGGACTCTTGCGACCCACCAATGGTTTGCACCATAAGAGCTTGATTTAATGCACCATTAAAGCACATTGATTGGTTATGTGGCTGACTGCATGGGAAACACCAATCATATTCTTGGGCCATGTTATTTTGGACTGGCACTAATGCTTTAGAAGCAGATACGACATTGGGGTTATAGGGCTGAAATGGTCTATTAGCGGGAGGCCTTACTTGGCTTTGATTTTGATTTGTAGCTTGAGTTGGTGACCTATTTTGTTGGTATGGGGCCTAGCCTGGTACTGCGCTTGAGGCTGATACGGTCTAGCACTTTGAGCTTGTTGTCTTTTGATAGTAACCAGCTCATTTCCCAAATTTTGCAATTGTTTCATGACCTCTTGGAGTTCATTTGAAGTACTAGAGGATGAAGTAGAAGTCTCATTTGAACTTTGATTTCTAGGAGTGGGAATAGGAGCCAAAGTGGGTGCTTGACTAGTGCTTGGATTTTCTAAGTTTGGATACAAGGGCATGGGAGGCCTAGGAGCCAGTTTACCAGCTTGAATAAGATAGTTTTTCGGCTCTAATGGCAATGCTATAAGCAACAGGTAAGGTTGTGCCTCCCATAGATTGAATTAACATAGAAATATCAGAATTCAAAGCCTTAAGATAGTATAGAAAAGCACCTTCTGCTGCTGGCCTTACTGCCACTGGAATCCTCTCCCAAGACCTTTGAAATCTGAAGTTGAAGTCAGTCAGCTACTCGTTGGGAGCTCTCTTGATAGTTGTCAATTGTTCTAGTAGAGACAAATTGTCTCCCTTTTCCCCAAACTACTCATGGAGAACTATGCATAACTGATTCCAATTTGTGATAGAACCAGCTCCAAGGCTCCTAAACCATTGCAATGCCTTCCCTTTGAATGAAGATGCCAACAATTTGACAGCCACATCCATTTCATTTATCTCATGGATTGCACAGACGTTAGCAATGTCTTTGACATGATCACCAGGAGTGGTATGATTTTCTCCAGTGAAAAATGGAATGTTCTTCAACGCTGCAATTGGAACTGGATTCTGTGCATTGAGGGCAAGTGGGCTGCTGCCAGTGAAATTGACAAAGGGATTCGGTGGTTGCGCCATTCTGATTGGCCTGAGAACCCTTGTTGATGTGAGAAAAGGTCTACCAGGTGGAGGTGTAGACAAAGTTCGGTTAGGTGGAGATGGTGATCTTTGAGCTCTTCTTCCCCTTCTTTCTCTGCCTGGAGATAGGTGCAGATAAACAAACAATCCTTCCTCCCTAGTTCTTGACCTGGTCTGTATTCTTCTCATAAATTTGCCAGGCTTGGACTGCTGAAACTAGTGGATTATGCCTCTTTTGGAGTCGCCAGATGTGTATTTTAAAGCTCCTTCAAAGCTGGAACTTACAACAAGTGCACATCGATCTTGTTGCAATGAAGTGAAGACCTCTAATGTCCCACCATGCGTGCTAGAACTATTAGTGTGAAAATCACGGCTACACCTGGATGTTGATCGATTTCTAGTTTGATCATACTAGCATCCAGTGTGATTGCACAACATGGAATCCTTTCTCCAAGTGTGGGACTTGCAAAAATGAGAAAGGAATCTCCAGAGAAGGCTGGTTCCTATTCCTCATTCAGATGCACACGAAAAATGCAGAGGGTTTACTCAAAACCTAATCTAATCTTGCCAAGGAGATAGGGTAAGAAGATGCATAAAAATAAACCTAAGCTAACAGAGGTGATGCACCAAGGAATGAAGAACACCTATCTTGCCAATAAACACAAACCATTCAAATGTGATGCAAGATCATGCACAGATAACAAAATTTGCAGTGAAAGATCAGGAGGATGCAAATGAACACAGAGAGGGTTGAGAATCATCCACAGACATGCATTACTTGCTCCAAAGATCGATACAATACACTACAAAATGCCAAGAGGCAAAGTTGCATTACAGTTTTAAATGGGAGGTTTGAACTCCACAAATTCACCTGCCAAAGAGAAGAAGGGAGGGGCAAAACAAGAATGTTCGACCTTTGAAAGAAGCCCCTCCTTACAATTTATAGGAAGAATGAGAGAGGGAAGAGAGAGAAATCCAAATCTACCCCAACCACTTCTAGGTTGCATTTAATTCATCTCATTATGGTAGGTGGTGAACCCTAGCAAAAGTGGCGAACTGTATTTTGCATTTAAGCTGGTTGTTGAAACGTCATTTCTAGCCATTATCACGTGCCAGAGACGTTTCTTGATTTTATCTCTCCAAACTGAACCAAAATGCAATTGACCTAGAATCATGTAGAGAATTTCACCAGCTTTCCATTGATATAAAGAACGTGAAAATCTGAGCTCTGGATCGAAAGTTATGGCGATCTGAAGATTTAGGGCAAAAAACAGGCCAAAACGGATCAACGGGAAAATATTTGAATTTTTCCCACGCTCTGCCACTTGGATGACATGTGTCGGGCTCTGATTCATCGCGGGTTCATCCTCTTGAAAATTTCTTTCGGGCCCTTCCTTAATTTCTTGCCACTTGGACACGTGGCACTATTTTATTGGCTCGGGCCTGAGGGGCGCACTTTGTCCTTCGAAAATTTGGTATTTTTCACTTTGGGAAATTTTCCCATTTCTCCCCACACTCCGCCACTCAAGTGCCACATGGCACAATTTCATTGGACGCGGGCCCTTCCCATTTCCTTTTGTTTTTGCCTTTGGAAAAAATTTTCAAAATTTTCCCACTGGGCCGATGAGGTGAAGACACGTGGTGAGATTTGATTCGTTGGCGGCTCTTTCGGCTTTTCGTCCCGTCGCTCGCGTACCTTTGCCCGATGTCCCAAAATTCACCGGACAAATATCTGCTTTGCGATTCGGGCTTCCTTGTCCCTCTTTGCGGTGAAGACATGTGGCGAGATTCCATTGGCTCTCGGCTCTTTCGGCTTTTCGTCCTCCGCATACTTTTGGCCCAAATGTCCCGGACGAAAGTCTCTTGTTTCAGCCGAATCGGCCGGTTCACGTCCTCTGCGTACTTTTGGCCCCATTCTCCTGCACTGCGTGCAGGACAAATATCTCGAACCGCCTAAATGGATGACTTGCGCCAAACCGGCGATCCATCGTCCGTGCGTACTTTTGGCCCGGATGTCCCAGACCGCGTGAAACAAGACTTAGACATTTTTCCATTTTTCGGCCGATTGGATTTTGCACCCCACGTCATCGGCGTCCCAACTATCCCAAATCGTCCATATGCTATGCGAGACCACAGTAGCTTTTACGTTTTCGGCATTCGTGCCCGACGTCCCAACTATCCCAAATGCCCTAGGACAAGACTTAGCCTATTTTCTCCATTTTTTTTTTTTGGCCTCAAGTTTGGTACGACGAACCTCAGTTCAACCCGAACTAGTACGACTCGAGCCCTTCAGACCCGAAATGCCTCAAAACAGTCCTGCAACCATATTTTTGCATTTTTTCCATTCTTTCTAACTTGTTGGGATTTCTTCTTGGATGGGAGAGTTAGAAAAAGGCCGAGGGGACCTCGAAAAACATGATTTTGGGCTTTGAATCGATCTACTTTCTTGGGGCCGAGTAATTTGATGCATGTTATCAAAATTACCTTGAGGTGAATTTTGGATGGTGAATTGACTTTGAAAAGATCAAACCTAGAAGACTATACCCCTTTTAAAGTAATATAAGCCTTAACATTTTGAAAAATATTTTGATCAGATTTCTCAAACCTAGGGCCAAAACTAAGTTCTTAGATCATGGCCAAAATGAAAGACTACGTAATCATGTGATAATATTTAGCAAAACCTATCTTAACAAAACTATCTTGATGTGATGATTAATGATCCCATTACAATCCATCCAAAATATCAATACTATTATCAAGAATAAATCTATTCTTAATGAATCTAGTTTTCTCATTTCTAACAGTTAAGGGAAAGATATTTAAAATCATGTTCACTAAAGCATTAGCAATAATTGTTAGTGGAAAATCATAGCACCCCCAAATGGCCACAGATGTGAAGTGGTTAAAATGGGGCATTCAGGTGTGATTGCGAGAACATTTGATCATCTCTCAAGCTATGGGACTTACAAACCACGAGATGATCCTCCAAAGAAAGTTGGTTCTTATTCCTAAACTACCTGCTACAAGAAACTCTAATGCAAAGAAAAAACTAAACTATCCTAATCCAACCATTCTAAAGAACCGAGAGAAAGAGAGGATGAAAGAAAATCCTACACTAAAGTTGTGTTACGTCGAGAGAAGGAAAGGGATGAGATGCTCTGTTGAGGGAGGATGAAACAGGGAGAAAGGAAGATGGGAAGGTCGAAAGAAGCTGACACAAACCAAAATCCTAATCCATGATCAAAAATAAATGAAACACAATGCCTGCACTGCACTTAAATGTGAAATACATGCACAAAAATAGATTTTAAAGGGAGAGGCAAAGAGAGAAAAAATAATGCAAAGGGTTGAAGAAACACCATAAAAACACGTTTTATTGCTCTATATGGGTGCATGCAGACCATTACATTTCTTCTTAGAGGAGTAAAAATTATTTCCATGCATAGGAGAAGGTTTTGAACTCAAAATGGAGTTGGGAAACAAATTTGTGAGTTTCCTATGCCTAGAATAATCTCCCTTCTCAAACGCGCAAGTGTTACAATATATAGAAAGAATAAGAGAGAGAAGAGGGAAAAGTCGAATCTTACTTTAACTACCACATGATATGCATTGAATCTTGCCTTGAAGAATTAACCACTATCAATCAATGCCTTTCAAATCCACCAAAAATCTATTGATTCTCGGATCCTTCTATTTGTCTGGTGTATTGAAGAAGAATGGTGGATCGAATCAATCAGATTTGGTAGTTGGAGAAATCGAATCTTGATATTATTAACAACTGAAGATGCTTTCCCATTTTTCATCCATCAACACCTGAAAAAATGATATTTTATGTTTCTAATGAATAGAGGACATTGAGACATTTCAAAAAAATATTTTCCGCCCAAATCTAAGTTATCATTTAAAAGATATGGTCATTTGAATTTTTGGGTCGAGGACACGTAATATTTAAATGAGTCTATCTGTACCAGGTCCACATGGCACCTCTATGCTCATTTGAGATTTTACTCCTTCCTTCACTCCTAGAATAGCACCCATGTGACATGTTGTGGTGTCCGCAGAGTTTCCTATTTCCTTTTATTCTTCCCGAGTCTTTTCTTCGCATGGGAGGCAATGTATTCGACCAAAGACACATCGAGGCAATGCACATGTTTAGAAACTCGCTAGACTTTACCTTATGAGTAACATGAATACAACATGTGGATACCTCTGCGGGCCTTTGGAATTTTCACTAGTCACCCTCACCTTTTCGTGATCTAGGATAATTGGAAGGCCCATGCTCATTTAACAATCTACTTAGGGTCCTACTTTTGAATGTGTGTTGTTTAGACACCTGGAACCTTCCACCTGCATTCATTACTTAGCCATTTTAGGACCATTCTCATTTAAACCTCTATTTACCATTTTCTATGAGGAGGGCTGGTGCAAGTTTGAGTCTCCGGCTTGGGCTCCCATTTTGGAATTGTTCTAAGCTAAGCACTTGGCAGCTTTTCCGCCGAGTTGAAGAATTTTCAACAACCGGTGCAACTTTGGAGCCATGGATGCATGGAGGCTTGGCGCTTGTTTGATCCTACCCTTTGGTTTTAAATTTTAGAGGCGTGTGTCATTTGGAAACTTGGTAGCTTCCACTCGTATCCTCCATATTTAGTCGATTTGGGGTCCATCCTGAACTATTTCGATCCCGAAGACTTTGAATATTCACCATTTCTTTTCCTTTGAGTCTCTGGGTTCTTTGACATTATCTCCTCCTTTCAAGACCCTTCTATTCCATTTCGAGCCCACCTGTAATCTGTTTAATGAATTTAAGGTACAAATTCACTCGGCATAGTCATTTTTGAATTTATCCCACGCAGGTCATTTGATCTTTCGTAGGCCCCATCGTTTCCATTGTAGAGTCTCCCTTTAACCTGTTTACAAGATTCAAACGTGATTTCTCTAGTTCTTTCTATACGGGGTCGTGGCTGATCCAATATTTTGATGGGGAAATATGGATAACATTTGTGGCAAATTGTAAGGGTATCTTCTGCTAGATGAAGAGACCAAGAGCCTTCAAGCACGCATTGGGCATGGAGTGACAATTAATGGCTTATTATCGACCCTTCCTTCAAAATAAATTCTCCGATTACCCACTTTTAACTTTTTCCTAACCCCGATCCTTCCGCACATTTGCACTTTCAATTTTCATAAGAAATCTTGAAGCAAGGCTTCAGAGTAGAAAATTGTTTTGACCCTAGTGCTTTAATCTATCCTTGAATGGGTTGTCTTGAAAATGTTCTTTAGTTGCTTTGCATTTATTTTATTTTGAAATTTGTAAGTTTTATAGGAAACTATGAGTCTTCTTCCATGAATAGTGAAGTTCTTGGCCTTAGTAGCTCTGGAGCAATACGAACAAAACTTATGTAAAAAGACAAAATCATACATGCCTCAAATGAGACATGTAGAGTGTGCACAAGCACTTCTTCTGCTGGAAACGATGTCTAGTCCTAATCCTAAACTAACTAAAGAGAAAAGGGGATAAATAAAGCCTCGCTATAGGCAGGGATAAGTAGCTTTCCTTTCTTAAGAGAGGCAGCCATGTTAATGATTTGAAACTAAATATGGCTGTTTGTATGAGTGAAAAACTAACTTTAAGCCGATCCTCCACCCATATCATCAAGGTATCAACATTAATGAAAAATACCTCATCAAATTGATTTGCATTGGAATTATGGAGGTGTTGATGGTGACCTTTGGTGCTTTGATACTCATCCTCATGCCCTAAAGTAGGCATGAATGGTTTTGGCTTCTCCTTGCTCAAATGAAGAAAAATTTCTAATTGGGAAAGGTATGGTCCTTTGAATTTACCCATGGTTTTGAATTATAACTCCAAAAATGGAGCCTTCTTGTTGAACTTCATGGATGGATGGTGTGGGAGGAATGATAGCCTCATACTCTTTCTCTTCCTCTACAAATAGGTGTGACTTTTTGGAAGATAAAAATCTTCCAACTCGATCCAGAGGCATGTTACAACCCGGTTGTGCTTGCATGCTCTCTTCCATGGCAACAAGCTCTTTTGATTGAAGAATGAATGACGGGGAGAAAAGATTGCAATTTCAAATGGCTCCCCTTACTCAAAACATTATTTTTATTCTTGTAGGAAATCAAACTCTTTATTGTCCTACTATAACAAGGTCTCTCCCTTTTGCATGGTGATCTTAAAATCTTTGTTATCTTCACCATATGAAGCTTCATCTTCAAACATGAAGCTAATGAGTTCAGGATCCTCCAAAAGATTAGAATTTTGGAGAGGTTGAATGGGAGAGGGGGCTATATTTTCTTATGCAACCGGCTCATGATTCAATTCCTCTGAATTTGTCTTGGTCACCCCCATATGATCCTTTTTAATTGGGCTTGGAGTTGGTTGTTCTTCTTCCTTCTCTTGTGAAGAACATGGAAGACTCATATCTTCCAACCTTGGTTCCAGAGATACATTATGAGACATAGGATTCTTCTCTTGAATGCCCTCCTTCATGGCATAAGGCTCATATGATTGGAAGATGGATGATGGAAGAGAAAATGATGTGATCTCCATGGGATTTTCTCCATCACAGAAATCCTCCAAATCGAGACGAGATAATCTGCCTCGTTTTTGTCTTGTTGCATGTGCTCAACCTCCTCCATGGTGTCCTTCTGATTTGGAAATTTCTCACCATGGTTTCCCTCTTCCTCAAACATGAAGTTTGAAAGATCAAACTCTTCTTCAACATTAGAGATTGAAGGGGATGAAGTGGGAGGAAGAACAGAAGGTTCTTATGTATCCCGATCTATACTTGGGGCCTCTGAAACTATATGGTCCTCCTCCTCTCTGCTGCAAATTCAACCTCATCCACCACTGGCTCTTCAACCTTGACCTCCTCTATTGGATTTACCATCAAGGGGATCTTTGTAAACCCAAATTTAGTAGCCCAACTCATCAAATTGTCTATTATTTATTTTCTATTGGGCTCCTCTTCTTGTTGTCCTTGACTGGATTCTTGAGTATCTTCCCAACATGGAATTGGGAAAGCAAGAGGAGTGGTAGGTTGGGGTTCAACTAGATTTGCAATTGTTTTTGGTGGGGAGGGAGGTGGAACTTCTTGTTTGTTTGGAGGGGATGACTGTTTGGAAGGGAAAAGGGTAGAAGAACTGAAATGGGGTGGAAGACTAGGGAATGGAGAAATGGAATCAACACTTGGGGTAGGAGCTTGGGTTGAGATGGTGCTTCTTGAAAAGAGAAAAATAAAAGCTATGAGATGGTGGACTTACCCATTGACAAGCTTGTCTTGACTCCAAATCATAAGCCTCGATCTCCTCACCATTGTGCAAGTTGGGGCAACATTTAAACCATGAAGTCTAACTTCTATTGAGTTATGTAATGTCTTGGAAAAGGGCCTCCCCATGGAAAAGGTGCCCTGCAACAAATCTTGAATGCCTTCATTTTTGTTATGGCCCTGGACTACACCATGGTAGCCTCCGTTTTTTGAATCTTCTCGCACTGCACCAACATCCTCTGTGTAGCTATTACCATTGTATGTACCTCCTTTTTCTTGATAAGATCTATGGACAAATTGATTTTGAATCTCCTCATATGGGTAAACATAACGGTTCGGATCTAATCATAATGCTGATTTGGAGGAGTTGGGAAATGCGTTGGAGGTGGATTGCAATCGCTTTTGCTGCAAGTGTGAGTTCTATGAAGGGAATGAAGTCATGATTGCACAACTTCATGGAATCGAGAGAAAATGAAATAAATGGAAGAAGAAAATGGATGAAAATGAGTGTAAATGGATGGAAAATGTCTATAACTCGACGATGGGTTATCAACAAGATGGAGTTGCCATATGTGCTTGTATGTGCCTCAAAAGGTTAAACCTTAACCGAACACACACAACCTCGCTAAGATGAAGTTGTAAGGAGCTTCAGATCGTCCAACCGAGTGTGCCAACACTCATTAGTAAAAATTGCAGCACCCCTGAATGGACAAAGATGTGAAGTGGTTAAAATGGGGCATTCGGTGTGATTGCATAACATTGATCATCTCTCAAGGTGTGGGACTTGCAAACCTGAAATGATCCCCAGAGAGGAAGCTAGTTCTTATTCCTAAACTACTTGCCACAAGCTACTCTAATGCATGAAAAACTAAAATATCCTAATCTAACCATTCCAAGGAACCAGAGAAAGAGAGAGTGAAAGAATAGAGTACACTAAAGTGGTGATACACCGAGAGAAGGAAAGGGGTGAGATTATCTCAAGTGAGGGAGGTTGAAATAGGGGAGAAAGGAAGATGGGAAGGTTAGATGAGTGACACAAACCCAAATCCAAATCCATGATAAAAAATCCATGAAACACAACACCCTACACATAAAAATGCTAAATACATGAACTGAAAATATATTTGAAATGGGTAGGTACGAAGAGACAACAAAACAATGCAAAGGGTTGAAGAAACTGTTAGTGCAAAATCACGCAAAGACCCTCGGATGTTGATCAGAGTAGATTTCTAGGTTGATCATAGTAACATCCAGTGTGATTGCACAACATGGAATCCTTTCTCCAAGTGTGGGACTTGAAAAATGAGAAAGGAATCTCCAGAGAAGGTTTGGTTCCTATTCCTCTGTTCTCGAGATGCACACGAAAAATGCGGAGGGTTTACTCAAAACCTAATCTAACTTGTCAAGGAGACAGGGGTAAGAAGATGCATAAAAATAAACCTAAGCTAACAGAGGTCATACACCGAGGAATGAAGAACACCTATCTTTCCAATAGACAAAACCATTCAAATGTGATGTAGGATCATGCACAGATAACAAAATTTGCAGTGAAAGATCAGGAGGATGCAAATGAACACAGAGAGGGTTGAGAATCATCCACAGACATGCATTACTTGCTCCAAAGATCGATACAATACACTACAAAATGCCAAGAGGCAAAGTTACATTACATTTTTAAATGGGAGGTTTGAACTCCACAAATTCACTGCCCGAAGAGAAGGAGGGAGGGGCAAAACATGAATGTTCAACACTTAGAAGAAACCCTCCTTACAATTTATAGGAAGAATGAGAGAGGGAAGAGAGAGGAAATCTAGATCTACCCCAACCACTTCTAGTTTGTCTTTAATTCATCTCATCATGGAGATAGGTGAGAACCCTAGCAAAAGTGGCGAATTGTATTTTGCATTTAAGCGGGTTGTTGAAACGTCATTTATGGCCATTATCACGTACTGCAGGAATTTTTAATTTTCTCTCTCAAACTGAACACAAATGCAAGATTGACTATGGAAATGTGCAGAGAATTTCACCAGCTTTCCATTGATATAAAGAACGTGAAAATCTGAGCTCGATCGAAAGATATGGCGATCTCGAAGATTTAGGGCAAAAAATAGGCCAAAACCGATCGGCGGAAAATATTTGAATTTTTCTCGCTCCGCAACTTGGATGACACGTGACACTATTTTATTGGTTCGGGCTCGAGGGGCGCACTTTGTCCTTTTAAAATTTGGTATTTTTACTTTGGGAAAATTTCCCCATTTCTCCCCCGCGCTCTGCCACTCAAGTGCCACATGGCACAATTTCATTGGACATGGGCCCTTCCCGAGCTTTTCCTTTTGTTTTTGCCTTTGGAAAAATTTTCAAAATTTTCCCGCCAGTGATGAGGTGGAGACACGTGGCGAGATTTGATTTGTTGGCGGCTCTTTCGGCTTTTCGCGCCCCACGCATCCTTTTGGCCCAAATGTCCAAGACTACTTGGGACAAATATCTTTAAACCGCCCTATTTAGGATTCCTTGCTCTGTTTGAGGTGAAGACACGTGGCAAGATTTGATTCGTTGCGGCTCTTTCGGCTTTTTGCGCCCCACACGTCCTTTTAGCCCAACCTGTCCCTTTAGGACGAAAGTCCCCTGTTTCCGCCGAATCGGCTGGTTCGCGTTCTCCGCATACTTTTGGTCTGGATGTCCTAGACCATTTGGGACAAATATCTCCGAACCACCCAAAATGGACCAACTTGCGCCAAACCGGCTGATCCGCGTCCCGTGTGTACTTTTGGCCCGGATGTCCCAAACCACGCGAAACAAGACTTAGGCAATTTTTCCCTCTTTTGGCCGATTCGCTTTTCACGTCCCACGCGTCCCGACGTCCCAACTATCCCGCAGACCGCCTGGACTAGGACTTAGCCAATTTTCTTCATTTTTCGGCCCCAAGCTTGGTACAACGAACCTCAGTACGACCCAAACCCTTCATACCCGAAATGCCTTAACACACCCTCTGACAACCTTATTTTTGCATTTTTTCCATTCTTTCTAACTCGTTGGGATTTCTTCTTGGATGGGAAAGTTAGAAAAAGGCCGAGGGGACCTCGAAAAACATGATTTTAGGCCTTAAATCAATATATTTGCTCAGGACTGAATAATCTGATGCATGTTATCAAAATTACCCTAGGGGGTGAATTTTGGATAACAATTTGGTGACTCAAATGGGGTCATCTACCTACACGATGAAGAATGGCCAGCTGCTTGTAGCAATCCATTAGGCATGGAGTCTGCTTGATAACCTCTAAGCTGATCTCGAAATTTGAAAACCTCGTGTCCTTGAGCTATCAAAACATTTGTTGATCTCGGTTCTCTCATGCGGCTGCAAATTCTTTTCAGGAGCTTGATGAACTGCAAACATGCACATACTACAAGCAATAAGACATGTGCCAAGCACTTAGGGAAATAAAAACTACTCTAACAAAGAATACAATGTGCATAAGCACTTAGAGGAATGGAAATTCTAAATTAATATTTACAAGGATGAAAAGCTATCTTTCTAGTAGAACATTTGAGATAGATCCCATTGACCGAATCTGCATTCTTCACCATCCAATTTCGCCAATTGGAAGGCATTGCTACTTTGCATTCAATGATCATGTATGGGCCACTCGGATGGAATCAAACTTGGAATGCTTTCCCGACTTTGCACTATCTCGCATCCCATTTCAACACTAGATCTCCAATTTGGAAGATTCTAGCCTTGGCTTTCTATCAAAATTCTTCTTGATCAAGCCTTGATCCTTCTCTATCGCCTGGGCTGCATGCTCTCTAATTTCTTGGAGCTCCATTAATTCTACATATCTAACCTCCATGGGTTCAAACTCAGCTAGTTCCAATCGTTTCATGAGTTCCAATGCTGGCAACTCGAGTGATATAGGTAGAACAACATCTTTCCAAAGACACAAGCTTGTATGGAGAGCTTCCCAGTAGATCTCTTGGGTGTGATCCTATCAGCCCATAGGGCTGATTTGAGCTTTGCATGCCAAGTCCTTTGGTTTTCATCCAGAGTCCTTCTGATGATTCTTAGTAGGTTCTTGTTTGTAGACTCAGCTTGACCATTACCTTGAGGGTAATAGTTCGATGAAGTGCTGAGATATACACAATTCTTGACAGCCCATTCAGTGATCTTTGTGCAAGGAATGCCAATGCATTGTCTGATATGATAGTGGTAGGGGCACCAAACCTCGTGACTATCCCTTCATAGAAATCTAAGATATTAGATTCATTTTCCTCCTTGAGTGCCACTGCTTCGGTCCACTTGGTGAAATAATCCGTTGTTGTAAGTATCCACTTGTGGCCTTGACTTGAATTGGGATTGATAACCCCAATGAAGTCCAATCCCCATTGCATGAATGGCTGATTTACTAAAATTGGATGAAGGGGCAGCGCTGCTAACCTTTCCTTCCCTGTGAAGAATGCACATTTCTTGCATTTCTTAACCCATGAGTAGCAATCATTGAACATAGTAGGCCAATAATAACCAGCTTTCATTATTTTAAGAGTTGTCACTTGTGAAGCAAAGTGGCCTCCTGCTTCTCCATCATGGAACTTGTGTATGATCTTCTCAACTTGACATGTTCCAATGCATCTTAATAGAACACCATTGATGTCCTTCTTGAACAAGATACCATTAATGAGTACATACGGGATAGCTTGTAATCTAAAGTATCTCCTCTTTGCTTTGCTCACTTCTGGAGGGCACAAGCCTGTTTGGAGGTAATGCACCAAGTCTTGAGTCCAACATGGGATGAGTGCATCATCAGCTGGTTGTTCTTGATCATTCTATAGTAGTAGGACAACATCTTCTTCACCTTTTGAGCCATCTGGTTGTTTGAAGCAAGTCGCTCACACAAACCCTTGCCACGACTAGCTTGGTCACTTTGATTTCAATATCATATTCCATCACCCGAGTGATCCAACCCGCTCTCTTCTTGTTTAAATCCTTGTTTAGGAGGAAGTCCTTGACACTAGCTGAGTTGAATCTTATTGTTCGAGACCAAGTGTCCGAACTTCTTCAAGCTCCCCGATGACGAAAAGGACATGCTTTTTGATGAAAGAATACTTTATTTCATAATCTTCCAAGGTTTGATCAAGAATGCTATGGGCTTTTCTTGCAACCTTCTCTATTCAAATTGTGTCAAGATAGCTAAGATTGTATCTCGATCCTCCAGACGCATACAACATGAAGTCATTTGTAAAGTATGGTTTGATAAGAGTTGGAGCTTTTGATATTGCATGCTTGATGTTTTCAAAAATCTCTTTGCCTTCTGCTGTTGATTTGAATGCCGTAATCTTCTTTAACATCATTGTTAAAGGCTTCACAAGAGTGGCAAAATCAGGCACAAATCTGCGGACAAATTTTTTCCTTCCTAAGAAGCTTTGAAGATATTTCTTGTGGTGTGGCAATGGGAGTGTTCGATGGCTTCAACCCTTTCAGATCAATTGTTAGCCCTTCCCTGAGACAATGTGACCCAACAATTTTCCCTCATGTGCCAAGAATATACACTTCTTTGGATTCAATGACACTCCGAACCTTCTACACCTCTCAAACACTTCCCCGAGGTGAAAGAGATGGTTTGTTGCATTCTTTGAGAAGACAAAGGATATCATCTAGGTATACCAAACTATCTTGTTGATCAATCCTTTGAACGCCATATCCATAGCTCGCTGGAATGTTGCTCCGCATTTGATGTACCAAATGGCATCTTCTTGTAAGCATACATGCCCCATTTTGTAGTGAAGGCCGTCTTGAATTGATCTTCTTCCTTTACCATTATCTGGTTATAGCCTGAATATCCATCTAGCAATGAAAACCTTTCTGAACCAGCTACAACTTGCAATATTTGTTCCATTGATGGAAGCGGATAATGATCTTTGAGTGATGCTTTATTTAGATTGTGAAAGTCCACACACAATCTTATTTCTCCATTTCTCTTTCTTACTGGCACCAAGTTTGCAACCCAACTTGAGTGTTTGATGGGGAAGATAATATTGGCCTCAATAAGCTTGCTTAACTCTTTTCTCATGAGAGGTTCAATATGGGGATTCACTGGCCTTTGCTTTTGCCTGACAGGCTTGGATTCCGGATCCAACTCAATAGTATGTTGTGCCAACTTTGCGTTGAAACCTCTTAGATATTTGTAAGTCCAAGTGAAGACATCCGGGGAACTCTTGACAAAGCTAAACAAAATTGATTTCTCTTGTGAGGTACTTACTTTGCCAATTTGCAATGTCTTGCCTTCTTCCACTAAAATAGGCTCTGAATCTTCACCCTTTACTTGAATGTTCACTTTCTCCTTCCGGAACTGATCATTCGGGTTGAAGATTGACTCCAAGGTTATGAGGCCTTTTGGCAATTTGTTAGTTCTCAACTGCACCACTTGGTCACCATAGTGCTGCTCTAGCTTGTCTTGATTTCTGCGGAGAACTCAGCTTCATCTTGTAGGAAATTAACAATTTTTGATCATTCTCAAAGACTTGCCAACTTGTATTGTTATCTGAATAGCTGGTCTCACAACAAATTTGATATGAGGCTAAGATTTCTCACTTTTGATATTTTCTACAACATCAAACGCAGCCCCAATTGTCACGGTCGTCCATTCACGCTTCATTCCTTTTTCTTGGGATGGAATTGATGCTAAAAGCTTCAAAATCTTCCACAAGATCCCATACCCGATTTTTGTAGCACTTGAGTAGATTATTCTTGACAGCCCCTTAACTTGGTTGACGATAAGCTCACTATCACCAAATAATTACAAATTCTTGATGCCTTTCTTCTTTGCCAAATGGCAGTCCATGAATTAAGGCTTCATACTCACCGTATTGTTTGAGCAAGAAAACTGAAAATGGAAGGGTGAGTAATACTTTGTACATCAGTGGAGAAATGAGCATAGCTCCTCCTCCCGCACCTTGTCTACTCCTTGACCCATCAAAGAACAATTACCATACTTCATTCTTCTCTTTATGATCCGGCTTGGTGAAGCCGGGAGAGGTTGATTCTCTTCATGTAAACAATAAAATCCTAGCTCGTATTATTCTATTTCTTGATAAGGATCAAAAGTATGTACCTTGCTTGCCCATTCATCAAGATTTAGATCTAGGATGCTTCCTACCTTGGTGTCACTTCATCGCTTGCTTGGATGATATTCTTGATCAAACACCGAACAATTGGCATTAATCAACTTGGAGTGTAAGGCTCAATGTGAAAGTTTGCAATAGGTTCGGACATGATTGTGGCCTTAGTTCCATACCTTGTTCTAAACAACATGTGTGACCAATCCACCGAAAGATAGCCTCCAATTTTAGCAATGAAGTCTCTTGACAAGCATAATGCAAAGAGTGGTGGCAGGTCTATGACTGACACATCTTGTAATACTATTACGTTGGGACATGCGTGCAAAGTGTGAGGCTCAAACCTTTGATTACTCCAACCATTGTCAAGTTGTTGTCCCGCCTAATTGCACTACACCGTTGGAGATGACTTCATATTGAGTCCTAGCTGATCAGCCTATTTGCTTGGGCATCACTAAGCTACTTACCCCGAATCAATCATGCAATTATGCACCAATTGGTTTCCAATGATTAACGAGACATAAAAAGGAGGGGTTTTCAACATTTTACCTTGCTGTCCTCCATGATTTCTTTTAGGTTGGGCAGCATTTGTGAGTACCTTCTCTTGCATTTGACCACAGTTGATTTGAAGTTGACCAGTCCTTCATGGCAGCTTGTAGCAAATCTCTTTGTCCTGGGATAGATAGTGATTCCCACATTGATATGTTTACATTTGTCTTCTTCATCTGATCAATGATACTGAATGGAGATGAATTATCCCTCTCGCTTTCCTCTAGCTTACACATTCATTCCTTGCACATGGGCAACAACAACCTCGCATTTGAGTTGGTTTAGGAGCTGGTTTGGGTGCCCCTCGTGTGTTTGGAACAACATTTTGTTTGCCAAATTTGTGGAGTGGTAGAAGGTTGTGGTTTACTTGGGGCTAATGGCTATTCTTCACCTAAATTTCTCCTCTTTGACCTTGTGTTGGCTGCAACACTTTGAGAGGGTATTTGATTCATACCACAGAAATCTTCATCCTGCTAATTGACAAGAGTAGTTTCGTTCAGAGATGTTCCTTGCTAAGGTGTTTCTTACTGCTGATCCTCTTCATGGTTGACTCTTTGCGCCCACCAATGGTTTGCACCATAAGAGCCTGATTTAATGCACTGTTAAAGCACATTGATTGGTTATGTGGCTGACTACACGAGAAACACTAATCATATTCTTGGGCCATGTTATTTTGAACTTACACCAATGCTTTAGAAGAAGATATGACATTGGGCCTATGGGGCTGAAATGGTCTATTAGCGGAGGCCTTACTTGGCTTTGATTTTGATTTGCAGCCCGAGTTGGTGACGTATTTTGTTGGTATGGGGCCTAGCTTGCACTCGTGCTGGCTCGAGGCTGATATGGTCTAGCACTTTGAGCTTGCTTTGTCTTTTGATAGTAACCAGCTCATTTCCCAAATTTTGTAATTGTTTCATGACCTCTTGAGTTCATTTGAAGAACTAGAGGATGAAGTAGAAGTCTCATTTGAAATTTGATTTCTAGGAGTGGGAATAGAGCCAAAGTGGGTGCTTGAATAGTGCTTGGATTTTCTAAGTTTGGATAAAAGGGCATGGGAGGCCTAGGAGCTAGTTTACCACTTGAAGAAGACAATTTTCGGCTCTAATGGCAATATTATAAACATCGTACGGTTGTGGCCTCCCATAGATTGAATTAACATAGAAATATCGAATTCAAAGCCTTAAGATAGTATAGAAAAGCACCTTCTACGCTGGCCTTCGCCACCGGAATCCTCTCCCAAGACCTTTGAAATCTGAAGTTGAAGTCACCCGCTTCTCATTGGGAGCTCTCTTGATAGTTGTCAATTGTTCTAGTAGAGACAAATTGTCTCCCTTTTCCCCCAAACTCGCTCATGGAGAACTATGCATAATCGATTCCAATTTGTGATTGAACCAACTCCAAGGCTTCTAAACCATTGCAATGCCTTCCCTTTGAACGAATATGCCAACAATTTGACGGCCACATCCATTTCATTTATCTCATGGATTGCACAAATGTTAGCAATGTCCGATACATGATCACCAAGAGTGGTATGATTTTCTCTAGTGAAAATGGAATGTTCTTCAACACCGCAATTGGAACCGGATTCTCGTGGATTGAGGGCAAGTGGGCTACCGCGCCAAAGTGAAGTTGACAAAGGGATTCGGTGGTTGCGCCATTCTTATTGGCTCGAGAACTCTTGTTGATGTGAGAAAAGGTCTACCAAAGTGTGGAGGTGTAGACAAAGTCCTAGGTTAGGTGGAGATGGAGATCTTTGAGCTCTTCTTCCCGCTCTTTCTCGCCCGGAGATAGGTGCAGATAAACAAACAATCCTTCCTCCCTAGTTCTTGACCCGGTCTCGTATTCTTCTCATAAAATTTCCAAAGCTTGACTCTAAAACAAGCGGATTATGCCTCTTTTTGAGTCGCGCAGATGTGCGATTTTAAATCTCCTTCAAAGCTAGAACTTACAACAAGTGCACATCAATCTTGTTGCAATGTTGTGAAGACCTCTAAGCTCCCACCGGTATGCTAGAACTATTAGTGTGAAATCACTACACCCCCGGATGTTGATCGATTTCTAGTTTGATCATACTAGCATCCAAAGTGATCGACAACATGGAATCCTTTCTCCAAGTGTGGGACTTGCAAAATGAGAAAGGAATCTCCAGAGAAGGTCTGGTTCCTATTTCTCTATTCGATGCACACGAAAATGCAGAGGGGTTTACTCAAAACTAATCTAATCTTGCCAAGGAGATAGGGTAAGAAGATGCATAAAAATAAACCTAAGCTAACAGAGGTGATACATCAAGGAATGAAGAACACCTATCTCGCCAATAGACACAAACCATTTAAATGTGATGTAGATCATGCACAGATAACAAAATTTGCAAAAGTGAAAGATCGTGAGGATGCAAATGAACACAGTAGAGGGTTGAAAATCATCCACAGACATGCATTACTTGCTCTAAAGATTGATACAATACACTACAAAATGCCAAGAGGCAAAGTTTCATTACACTTTTAAATGGGAGGTTTGAACTCCACAAATTCACCCGCCGAAGAGAAGGAGGGAGGGAAAACAGAATGTTCGACACTTAGAAAGAAACCCCTCTTACAATTTATAGGAAGAATGAGAGAGGGAAGAGAGAGGAAATCCAGATCTACCCCAACAATTTCTAGGTTGTATTTAATTGATCTCATTATGGCGATATGTGAGAACCCTAAAGAAAAGTGGTGAACTATATTTGCATTTAAGTTTGGTTGTTAAACGTCATTTCGCCATTATAACATACCGTAGGAATTTTTAATTTTCTCTCTCCAAACTCAACCAAAATGCAAGATTGACCCTAGAAACGTGTAGAGAATTTCACCAGCTTTCCATTGATATAAAGAACGTGAAAATCTGAGCTCGGATCGAAAGATATGGCGATCCAAGATTTAGGGTAAAAATGTTAAACGGATCGGCGGGAAAATATTTGAATTTTTCCGCGCTCTCGCAACTTGATGACACGTGTCGCTCGATTCATCCGTGGGCTCATCCTTTGAAGATTCCTTTCGGGCCCTTAAACTTAGACATGTGGCACTATTTTATTGGTTCGAGCCTCGAGGGGCGACTTTGTCCTTTTAAAATTTGGTATTTTTACTTTGGGAAAATTTTCCCATTTCTCCCCGCGCTCCGCCACTCAAGTGCCACATGGCACGATTTCATTGATGTGGGTCCTTCCTAACCATTTCCCTTTTTTTTCCTTTGGAAATTTTTTTCAAAATTTTCCCACCGGCCGATGAGGTGGAGACACATGGCGAGATTTGATTCGTTGGCGGCTCTTTCGGCTTTTCGCGCCCACACGCCCTTCTTTGGCCCAAATGTCCTGGACTCGCCTGGGACAAATATATTTGAACTTCCCCGATTTAGGCTTCCTTGCTCCTATTTGAGGTGAAGACACGTGGTGAGATTTGATTCGTTGGCGGCTCTTTCAAATTTTTCGCGCCCCACGCGTCCTTTTCCGCCCAACTGCCCCGATGAAAGTCCCTTGTTTACTGAATCGGCCGGTTCAAGCGTTTCTCTACATAATTTTGGCCTGATGTCCTAGACTATCTAGAAAAATATCTCTCGAACATTCGAAATGGACCGACTGCGCCAAACCGCCGATCCAAGCCCTCGCGATTTTCGCCCTGGATGTCCCATCACACAAACAAGACTTAGGCAATTTTTTTCTTCTTTCGCCGATTCGGCTTTTCGCCCCCACACTTCCCAATGTCCCAATTGTCCCAGACCTCCCGGACTAGGACTTAGCCAATTTTCTTCATTTTTCTCGCCCCAGCTTCTGTACAACGAACCTCAAGACGCACCCAAACCCTTCGGACCAAAATGCCTTAACACAAAGCCCCGCAACCTTATTTTTGCATTTTTCCATTCTTTCTAACTCGTTGGGATTTTGCCTTGGATGGGAGAGTTAGAAAAAGGCCGAGGGGACCTCGAAAAACATGATTTTAGGCCTTAAATCAATCTATTTGCTCTGGAACTTGAATAATCTGATGCATGTTATCAAAATTACCCTGGGGTGAATTTTGGATAACAAACACCACAAAAACATGTTTTATTACTCTATATGGGTCCATAGACCATTACGCTTCTTCTTAGAGGCACAAAAATGCTTGCCATGCATAGGAAAAGGTTTTCAACTCAAAGGGAGTTGGGAAACAAATTTTACAGAGTTTCCTATGCCAAGAATAATCTCCTTCTCAAATGACAAGTGTTACAAGATATAGAAAGAATAAGAGAGAGAAGAGGTAAAATTTTAATCATGCTTCAAGTACCATGGGATATGCATTAAATCCTACCTTGAAGACTCAACCGCTATTAATCACCTCCTTTCAAATCCACCCCAAATATTTTGATTCTTGCTCCATGTATCTGCCTAGCATATTGAAGAAGAACAACAGATCGAAGCAAATTAGATCTCGTAGTTGGAGAAATCAAGCTTTGTATTAATGTCCTCGAAGGTTTTTCCCATTTTTCACCCACCAATTCCTGAAAAAATGTTATTTTATGTTTTTAAGGCATAGAGGATGTCGAGAAGTATCCAAAATCTTCACCCACCTAAATATGAGTTCTTAGTCAAAGATATGGTGATTCTAATTTTTGAGTCACAGTGTATAATTTTTAGATGAGTCTATCTATTCCAGGTCCACGTGGTATCTCTGTGCTCATTTGAGATTTGAATCCTTCTTTTCTCCTAAAATAGCACCCATGTGACATGTGGTGGCATCCGTAAGTTTCTCTATTACCTTCGTATTTTTCCCGAGTTGTTTCCAGTAGCCAAAGGCACGATATCCAACCCAAGACATGTGGAGGCTTTGTGCATGCTTAGAAACTACCCTAGAATTTACATTTAGAGTAGCATGGATGTGACATGTGGAGACATCCACGGGCCTTTGGATTTTTAAATGGTCTCCTAACCTTTTCGAGCTTTGTACACGTGGAAGGACCGCACTCATTTGACAACCTCGCTTAGTGTCCTCGTTTGTTGAATGTGCATTTTTTTTGAACACCTAGTGCCTTCCACCGACATTCATTACTTATTTATTTTGGGCTCATTCTCCTCTTAACCTTTATTGACCATTTCTACGTGGAGGGATGGCGCACTTTTGAGTCTACGCCTGGCTCCAATTTTGGAATTACGTTGAGTTGACACTGGCACCTTCCACCAAGTCAAGACTTGTCAACAAATAGTAAAAATTTTAGAACCCTAGACATGTGGAGGCTTGGCACTTGTTTGAGCCTCGACCCTTTGGTTTTAACTTTTGGAGGTGCACCATTTGGACACTTGGTAGTTTCAGCTGTATCCTCCATACTTAGTTGATTTTGGGGTCTGTCTGAACTATTTCAAAGCCCAAAGACTTTGAATATTTTCTATTTCTTTTCCTTTGAGTCTCTGGCTTCTTTGACAATGTCTCCTCCTTCCTGCACTCTACTATTCCATTTCGATTCTCCATCTGCATAACTGCTTTAATGAATTTAAGGCACGTGATTCACTGATAGAGCTGTTTTTTGAATTTCTCCTACGTAGGTCGTTTGATCTTTTGCAAGCCCCGCCACTTCCATTGTAGAGTCTCCCTACAACATGTTTGCAAGATTTGAACATGATTTCTTTAGTTCTTTCTGTGTGGGGTCGTGGCTGATCCAATATTTTTTTGGGGGAAAAATATGGATAACAATAATCTTATAAGAAATAGTAAGCAAGGTGATGGGCGTCTAGTTGGTGATGATTTCAGGATCCCCTTCTTTGGGTATGAACTTGATGTTTCCTTGATTAATGAGGTTCCCCGTGAACAGAAATAAGGTATTCCAAATAAACATGGTGAAGATTGGGACCCACCATGTCATAAAGCATTTGATAAAGTTCTAATGGAAAACCATCAAATCCAAGAGCCTTGTTAGCTACTATTTGAAAAGTAACCTCCTTCAGATCAGAGAGTGAAAGAAGGTGATCACAAGTAGTCCTCTCGAGAGTGGGATACTTCACAAGGAACAACCTTGAGACATTTCAAAATATTTTCCTCTCAAGTAAGAGTGGTAGGTTGAGCAGTAAAACTACATGATAGTGTTGGAAAAAGGCCTCGAATGATATCATATAAAATGGATTTGATCCTATCTAAATAATTCTTGGAATCCAACATGGCGAAGACCTCTTTTGAATATCTATTACCAATCTTAAGCCAATGTAGTCCATCTTGTAGTTGAGCCCTTGATCATTATAGGCTTAATGAATATTGAATGCATGCCTCCAAACAAGAAATTAACGAGACTGTAAATTCTTGTCAAGGAGAAGCCTTAAGTTCATGAGATATTTGTTCAAACTCATGATAAGTATATGTATGATCATTTCTCCTTGAAATGGAATCCTTTTACCATAGGTGTGCAAAAAAACAGTGCACTTGATGGCATCATTCCACTAATGAATATAGCTAGAGCAAGCCGAGGCTTGAGGGACTCGGGCCCAAATGTGTCAGATGTGAGACACAATCTCGAGCATGTTTGAGGTGACAAGAATTGAGATAAAATAGAGGAATGACCTTCGATTTCTTAATAGGATGATTCCAAGAAATATTGAATAAGATTGAGGAGTGGTCTAAGAGTAGAGTAGTGTTGGCCATAGCCATAGGACAACCACATACAAGAACAAAGAAGAAAAATTCTTTAAAGGGCATAAGAGCATGGTTAATCCTTTTAACCATACAATCTTACGTATCCTTGAAGTTGGACCAAGTAAGCCAAGGAGATGAAGAAGGATGATAGTAAGGGAGATTAAGGTAAAAAGGCCCATGCCTAAATTAAAACCAGCTTCCGCTTTCTCACACACCACCTCATCGCCAATCTACCCCTCTTGTCTTCTAGGTTCTCTATCATGTTGAATTCACCACAAACCACCCACAAATCATCTGGAAGAGAATCTACAACACAACACTAAAGAGAGTGCTTTCATCCACATAATTTAAGGCATAGATGTTAGCAAGACCAAAAACATGACCGTCTAAATAAAACAAATTCCACTCCACACAATGCATGGAGTCCAAACCCCATGAGATCAAATGCTAAGAATTATCGAAGGAATTCAAATTTATAATCCCACCGTGGCTTTACTCATGAATTGAGTGGTGGAAAATAGTTTGTGGCTAAATAGTATGAGATATAGAATGAGCCAAAATCTAGAAATCCTAACTACTTCATGGGATAAAAAAATTCATATGGATAAAGTGTTGACAATGTCCCTAACTAGATAATGTTAGGTCAGTTCAATAATTCCTTGAATATTTCAAGAGTAGGCAATTATTGACAAAGATCTAAGTTCATATTTCCTCACTTTCCAACACAAAGAGAACTTCATATTGATTAGGAGAAATAGGTTTGGTTGAGAACTGGGATCAAATTCTCTCTAAAGTTCTAATGTCGAAGCTTATCTCACATATATTCACCATCCTAAAAGGAGAAGGGATATGAGAAGGCATTTTTATATATTTATGAGGGAACCTAGAAACTCCATCAAAGGGGTTTCCCAAAAGAAAAATTGGGGCAATAATAGCTGCAGAGACAAAGAGTAGAGATAGGAAGGTTGGGCTTAGTAGGTTCTAGCTTCTTGGCCATGCAGGAGATGTGGAGACACTACCACCATTGTTGCCAATAGGATGATAAAAAAATTTGTGGTTTTGTAGGGCCTTTTGAAACACCCTTTTTATCAATCACAATTGTCTAACCATCGAGGAAACTTTAGGGTTTGACGGTGTTTTTTTCTCTAGGAACAAGACAGAATCGGCCATGAGAGGATATTCACAAATAATTTCCTACGATAAGTGAAAATGAAAATAGGTGTTGAGTAGATTGATATTAAGAACCCTTTGAGTGAATCAAGTTTCACCAACCTTGATATAAATCAATTCCTTAATATCCTTAGAAAGTTCCACTTTAATACACACATAGTGTTGTGGTGAGTATTTAAGAATTTGGGTCACTCAATATAAATGAGCCATCCCAAGGGTTTGCTAAGATCCCCTATAAAAGACCATAGAGACAAAGGTAACCCTGAAAACACAATCAAGAAAATGACCTTAAGTTTCACATGTTCGAGACTTGAAATTCTTGACTCCAAAGTGGGAGAAAACAATGAAGGAGTTGTGAATAATATAGGGACCATAGTTAAAAATTGGTTTGCAATGTTAAGGGTTCGAAAAATGAAACAAGAAAAATCCCTTTCTAAGGTTTTGATGCCTTCAAGCCTCACACCATGGCTCTTTAGTGATTATGAACCCATTGTTTTGAAAGACTCTCTTGAAGGGAACTCAACCAAAACAAATTGCCACCAATGTGTAATTTTCAAACCAATTACATACATTATCAAAAATAGGTTCAACAAGAACAAGATTGTGTACATGATTATCGAAGCATTACCTCATCAAATACCTTTGGTATGAAATTTAGAGATTTCTTTGGAGCCATGGTAATGACTAAAATTACAGTAAGTAAAATATTATAGAAAACTGAGCCACCTCCTAACAAGACCAAAAAATAACACCAACACTTTTTTTATATAATTAGAATTTTGAATAACCTAAAACCGAAAGTGGAAATCGATTCCTCTCAATTTCCTAGTCCTACACTTAACACACAACATATGGCAAGAAACAAAACATAAGAAATACAAGTAATTAGAGTTATCTATCATTATAGATTAAATTGTATCACTAAACCAACTTGTATAATTTTCTACCATTACAATATGTATACAAGAATCACTTGCACATGCGTTAACAACAAGTAATATATCGTATTAGTTTTTGTATGTAATGGAACATTATATTATATAAGGCATTGCAATTGATTGCCTAATAAATGTATTTATTTTTATTCCATTAACCAATTAAATAAATTAATTTAACATGACAAGTAATAATTTCATCCATGATGTTAACATATAGATTCATTCATAGTTCCAAGACCATGATAAGTAATAAAAAGTTCATAAATAAATTTATTCTCTATTTCACATGTTACAAATATGAATAGGTTCATATTTCTAGTAATATGTTACAATTCATTACCCAAAACACTTATTTTACTAAATCTATACATATTCCAAGAAATATTGACTCTTGTATTTCAAGTATTGAAATAAATCCATCTCTTTTTTTTGCGTATATTAGATTCCATTTTTTCTCTATTGGAATCCATTATTGCTATTATTAGAAACCATTAGTAGTATTATTGGATTCCAATATTTTCATTATTAGACTTATTCTAGTTCTAATTTTAGTATTATTGATTCCAATAACGCTATTATTAGATCCCAATTTGGCTATTATTGGACTCGATAGCGCTTATAATTGGATTCTAATTTCACCACTATTGTAATAAAATTTATAAATCCTTATTTTTTTATTTCACTTTTGCTATTTTAGGATTTCTATTTTGTTATTATTTTACCCCCCATATAAGCCTCGGGGCCACTATCTTACATAAGCGTAGTGGTTGCTAATTTACATGATGAAAAATGCATGCTAGGTGAAATAATCCTAGTGGCATCAAAGCTACATTTACCTTGTGGCCATTAAGTTACATTTTCCTTATGGCCGCTAAGTTACATAATCCTTGCAGCCTCTAAGTTACATAAATGGACGATACGCCTAGAAGCCACTATCTTACATAAGCATATAGGTTGTTAACTTACATAAGCCTATGGACCATTATCTTACATAAGCGTATAGGTAACTAGCTTACATAACCCTAGTGGCCACTAATTTACACAAGAGTAGATTCATCTCGTTGAAATAATACTAGTGTATGGAAAGTTACACCAACCTACCAGTAACAAGTTTCATAAGCCTACCCACCACTAAACTACATAAGCCTAACAACCACTAAGTTACATAAGCCTAGGTGCCACAAAGTTACATCATCCCAGGGGTTAAATTTAATGACCACCTATGTCTCTCAAACAATTTTTAGATGATGGTAATTTACAATATTTCTATTTAAATAATAAAAATAGTAGTTATTGAAATACTTCAAATTTATATTTATTTAATATTTTATGTATATTATATATTGATATAATTTTTATATAAATCTATATAAAAAATGACGGTGATATTATAAATATGCAAGTTACGTGTGATAAATTCAACTACTTTTATGCCTTTCCATTCTATAAATCATAAAGAATAACAAAGAGTTAAGAATTACGTTAAAAATTTGTTTTGAAGAAATGGATTTGAAAATAAATTTCCATAGAAATCAATTCCTTCGAGAAAACTACATAAAAATTGATCCCTCACAAGGGTATTTATTATTTTCTTGAATTTGTGCAAGCTATTGCTAGATATCCGTAAGACCCGGATTCGGTATTTTAATTTGATCTCATTTCCATTACTTTCTTGGACTCCATGCCCATATGATGTTTTCTTTATGAATATACGAGGCGTCCCTTGATTTTCACCACAATTTCCTTTTCTTTAAGCATTCCCGGTACATTCCTTTTCTATATTTTTTTTAACTCTAGGTTATCACCAAACAGTACCCTTATCTTTTAAGTATTTTTGTGAATATCCCGTATTAGTTTTTGTTACCTTGCCCATCCGTAACGCCCCGTGCATCGAGGACTTCGGTTACCGCCACCTGCGGCCTCCTCCCAACCACCCGGCCTGCTAAATTTTTACCATAGTGTCTTGTCTGTCCTTGCGGGAGGGTGAGCGAAGTCACGTTTTTCTTCGCCGTGATCTCCTTTTGATCCTCTTTCAATGCGTGCAGGTGGGGGTTAGGTGCGTCTGTTCTTCCTGTGCGTTTTTTCTTCTTTCCTGGCACGTTTTTCTTGCCTTGGTTGTTGCGTGGGTGGGTATGGATCCTGAGAATCGTGCTGTACAGGCAGCTGCAGTGGAGCGCAGAACTAAAATTCTCCTCGGAGAGTGCCGTGTGGAGGTGTCTGGCTATATGCAGCAGCTACAGAGCAGAGAAGTAAACTTATCTCAGAAAATAAGTGGCCTCCAGAGAGAGTGAGGTGCGACAGCTGCAGGGCGATCCCAAGGCACCGCCAGTGTTGATCCTGATGTTCTGGATGCACGCAACCTCAATGCAGAAGCTGTCTTGAGCGCTTCCAACGTGCAGGTCGTCCACTATGTTGTTATCTGTTCAGTTCGACTGCATCCTCAAACTCGGGTTTCTCCCCTTCTGGTTATGTTCTCAATCGACGAAGTGACAGTGAAGGTGTTGCAAGGGCAGCGTGTTGGCGGGTTAACCATTTTTGGTGTTCGTCCAGTCTGTTCGGGTTGCACGTGACCACAGCCATGATCGGCTGTTGCAAAATCTCGCCGCTGTGGTAGAAGAACGGGATAAAGTTTTTGGTTGAGCTGTCTCGCCTCTGCATTTTGGAAAGTCGCTCCGTCCAGGTGATGAATTTATCATGGAAGAAGCTCAATCAAATCTTGAGGCAAGTTTTGCAAGTGAGGCTGAGATTTCATTCAATACTGTTCCTAGCTCTGGCTGGAAGTTATTCCAGCGCCTAGCCCATGGGTTGATATGGGGGTTTGTTGTGAAGATACAGAGCAAAGGAACATTGAAATGCAGCTTGCCTCCACTTTCTTTTTTTTACATCATCTTTTGTTTTGAACGACACTTCCTTGCATTATTTCTTGTTTTTACCACAACATTGTGGATGCATTGAGTGGATTTTGTGGCCTGTTCTACACATTTGATCCCTCCTTATATGATGTAAGTAAAAATCAAGGCTTCTTTAGAAGCTATTTAAGGCCTGGTTTTGCTGTTAAAATATGTGCTGATGATATATATATATCTCCGTGCGTGTGTAAGAGATGACAGTTGCATTTGATTTGAGAGTAGCACACATTGTGAAGAAAGCTGCAGTTGCTATGGTATGCCAGATTCATCTGACGGAGCAGGCAGGAGATATTCTTGTGTTCTTCGCTGGGGAAAAAGAGATGTATTTTTAGAGATTTCTTTCACAGGGATTTCTTTTTAAGGAAACAGTAAACTATATCAGGACGTGAAGGCTCAGATTCTTGTCAAAGGGCATTGATGATAATCTTGAAAGCGAGGGATGTATTTTCATTTAGGATTTCACTCTAGTGTTTGTTTTTAAGTAGATATTTTTTTATTAGCAAGATCATGGTCGAGGCCGATAAGAAAAGTGTTGAATTGAATAAACACGAGGATGAAGATGAAGTTCATTTATCATGGCATCGCAGATTGAAGGAGATAAGGATGAGGATGACCATGATGATAATACTAAGCTAAAAAACAATGTCTCTCCAGGCGAAAGGAAGATGCTTCCCATCTATGCTTTGAGAGAAGAGTTGATTCAGGTCATAAATGATCATCGATTGTTGTCGTTGTGGGGAGACTGGATCGTAGAAGACGACACAAATACCTCGGTATTTATTTATAGAAGCAGGGTATACAAAACTAGGAAGATTGGGTGCACATAATGACCACATGGAGTCGCAGCAATGAGTGTGGCTTCTCGAGTTGCACAGAAATGGGTGTTAAACTAGGTCATGATGTGGGTTATTCTGTTGAGTTTGAAGACTGTATATATCATAAACAGTTCTCACATATATGAAAGATGCAAAGGTGTCCGAGGGAATTTATGGAGGAACCGATCTAGCAAGCTACGACTGCAATGTTTTGCCCGAGATTTTGATGCTATCCCCAAATCTGATGAAGGAAAAGGTTGTGTATCATCACGGTAGATGCCTACCCGAGCCAGGAGCGTGGTGTAATCAGTATGTCTTGTGTCCGAGCTTCAAATCATGGGGTTGGTTTGTAGCTGTTTCTCACTGCGTGATTGTGGCGCTAGCTCGAGCTCGCAAAGCACTTTGGGTTAAAGGCAAGCAACGTCATTGAAACAATCATATGCATATGGAGATGGCGTTTTAAACCAGGCATGTTAAATCTACCCCTTGTAATAGTTTTCTACCTTCTTTCAGTATCTTGAAATGAATTTTCTTTCCTCTTGAATGGCGCCTAGACTAGATGTTTTCATGGTTGTTTATATCACTGCCTGATTGTGTGGTTGTTCCTTTAAATCTTATTCCAATTTCGCTGATTTTGCTTGGAATGTTCCTTCCTCTCTTATAGCTTACCCTATTTCATGTTTGTCTAAATGGGTTACTGCAATATTGAGTGATGCAGTCTAGTTCGTAGGGAAGGAAACATTATTGAGTTTTGGCTTGCTTATATGACTTTCTTTTAAAAAGGAATTCTGTGATGGAAATTATAATTGAAGGTTACTAAATAGAAGGTTAAGCCTACATACCTCTTTTGGTTGAATAAATACGCATTTCCTGTTTAGGGCTCTCTTGTTTTGCTAAAAGGTACATTAATAGTGACGTTGTGTTCTGAAACTTGTTTAAGCCTGTGGGCATTCCGTACTTTATGTTTGATTAGAAAATGGCATTTGGGGTTTGTTTTAGAACTGTACATGGTTGACTGTTGTACCTAGTCTAGATGAGGGATAACCTGGCATCTATTTTGGCCTCCACGTGTTGAGAGAATTACTATACCTAATTCTTGATGTAAACTCTTGTATGATTAAAGCAAGGGGAAACATTGTAAGTTTAACTAAATGAAATCTCTTCAATTTTTATTAAGGGTCGCAAGCAAGCTATTACTAGCTAGACTGAAACAAAAGTTGTAGGTGAATCCATGGTACTGGACTCGTGAACTCGTTTCCTGTTAGATGACAGCTGATTTCAGTGATAATATCATAGGTGGCTGTTATATTTATCTGTTTGATATTTGCTAAGACTTTTCCTCGATAAGCCCACATGGATCGGGTAAAATTTTCCATCTTCTATACCTTTGGCAAGGAGTTCATAGAACTTCTAGCCCTTCTTGCGCACTCACGTAACCTTCCTAATAGCTAGGTGCGTTGGTTCTTGGTCTCGCTGTGCTTGTACTCGTGGTAAGGTCTTTTGAGCACTGGGGCATCGTTGGTGTATTGCCCTCTGCGTATCGAATCCCTTTATTTTCGAACTCGAATACCTTATACTTCAAACTTGGTTACTAAAAGGTCCCATTTTGTGGCCTTGTTAGGGAAATCAATTTTTATTTTAATGTTTTTTGACATTGTCTGAATTATATAAAAATTATTAACGACTTTTGAGTTTAGTCTTCCCTTATATTATGTAGAGAAGTTGACGATTAGAATAGGGTTTGTTGGTAGAATAATGGCCCTTTCTGTGTCTCTTTCGTACGCTTTTGGAAAAGTGGATTTGTTTTGATTGCTAGTACTACGTTTTAAGAAATCCGATAAGGAGGTAGTGGTAAACTCCTTGGTTAAAACCAAAACTATAGTTGTGTTCTTTTAAGGGCATCGAACCCATATTACTTTGAAGCCCCCCTGGAAGAATTGGATAACGTCATTTTTTTGCTTCGCGCCTACGATCATAATTAGTACGCTTTGTCTTCTCTTGGACCCCTTAGTTGGATGAAGTAAATTTTGGATTCCTATCACGTAACCCATAGCATTACATGAAGGAGATATCAACACTCTTGACTTTCTTGTTTCCAACCCATAAGGTCTTGCCTTGATTTATGTAATTTTGTTCTTACTAGTATTTGGACTTTCTCCTTGTTGGATAATTTTAGTTTTCTCTCTCATGAGATTAATATTGGAGTTGTGAGTTGTGTTTTAATCCATTTCTGAATTTAGAATATTCCTTTCTTGATATTGTTAATTGTTAGCTTACTATTGCATTGTGTAGCCTTAACATGCTCGGTTCTTGCGAACCGACTTTAGTTAATATTTGTGCGAGATGGATTATGCGAGTAGACTAGAAGAAAAGAGTGTAAAAGTTTCATCTGTACCATTATGAAGTTCCTTGTAAAAAAATTTCCAATGTGTTGTAAATTGTGTAACATTGCTTGAAAAGAGAGTTGATATGACCTCTTGCCTTGTATTGTTTGGTAATGGTGAAATAAAGTGTCTTGTGCTTGTGTAGTTAAGCTTGAAATTTTCCTTGTGAGAAATGGCATTCAATCTTTACATTGATATGAGTATTGTAAAACTTTGATCTTGAGAATAAATTATTAAGTTAAATCTTTCTAAGACTTAGCGACAATATTTTATAAGTAAAGAAAATGAGTCGGTTAACCCTTAAAGAAGCTAAACAAAAATAATGATTTTATATTCAACAAATAAATGTAAAGGTGATCTATTTGAAATCAAATAATTCCATGAGTGATCAAAATGAAAACATCCTTTGTGAGGTAAACTTTTATTAATCGATACCCTAGCTAAACTAGCGAACACTATCCCTTTGGGGTGAACTCTTAAACAAGCTTAAAGGAAAACAATGGTTAGTTTCTGGAAGATATTAAGATTTAGTAAGTAGGAGAAGACTTTAAGTGAACTACTCTTCAGTGTATAAGAAATTAACTCAGTTGGTGAGATGAATTTGTGCAAACCATATATTGATTTCCTTCTGAAAACTTAAGTCATGAGCTAAAGGGCGTCTTACCAAAATAAATAAACCCTAACCATTTCCTACTGTGGCTTGCCCTAGCCGTGAGTGTGTCATGTGGATTGGACTTTCATGTTGTCTTGTCAAAAGAAAAATAAATTGTCTTTGATAAGTGTGAACGTTTCCGTGCGACCTTGTGGTCTTCCCCGTAACAAATGATTCGAAGTGTTGATTGTAACCTTGTGACGACATGTTGTGTCATGTTGAGTCAAAGCAAGTCAAAAAAAAGTTATCCACGTATTTATTTACTGTGTTGTTCTTGTGTTGGTAATTTTGGTGCATTACACCATCCATATAGGTATTTTATCATCGAATGTCTTACTAGTATCATCTACCCACCATTCACATCCACTACTAGGTTGAATTCCTCTCAAGGTCTATCACAACTAGTCCCAACATATATCTCCTTATTTCAAAACACATTTTGACTATAGTAGCTATTTATGTCACGAGGTGGTGCACCCACTATCTAATCATACATTGTGTGCAATCGTGAATTGTTTTTGGCCAAAAATATCTCTCATCATCATGCTATAATTAACAAAGGGATTATCTAGGGTATGTAGAACTTTTTACCAATATGCAATCTTGAAACCCAATATGCTTCTCCACCATCAGTTGAACTCTTTTTCTAGTGTGTGATGTATGTGTGAATGCCTCTCTACATGTATACCATCTCATTTAGTTATTTGAAGGGTACCACTAGAGGATACCCTTAAGGAAATAAAGGTTTCCCATCCATTTTCTTCTATATATTAATCGAGTGTGACCAATCAAACTCAATGATTAATGCTTTGAAATCCATGGAAGGAATGTTTTCTATAACATGGAATTTAAACATCTTTGGTTTCTTGATACTCATGATATTTTGGTTACCATTTAGCAAGTGTGGTTCCAAAAAGGCCTTAAGTTCATATAATTCCTCAATAAGGTACGGAGTGAATGTGCTCGAATCCTCTTGGCATGTTCTCAGAAGTGTCCATTATTTGTAGTAAATAGAATGTATCCAATATGCACAATGTTTTTGATAATTGGCTGAATGTCCCATCTATGTCTTAATATGTGTGACTTACTAGAAGGAAACTAATGTATAGTCTATTGAAAACCCTTCTAGCTATTAGCATGGATGTAAATGCAAACAATGTCGATTTTTGTTGTCACTTGCAACATTATCTAGTTACAAGTAGAGAATTGGTGGTTATTTTCTAAATGAACTTGAACATCTGCTTACAATATTAGTTGTATGAGCACCCTCATTTTTCTTCTTATATTCCTTGCACTTTTCATATGCATCATTTTGCATCAGTGCATCATGTAATGGGTGTTTTGACATCCCACTACTATATAAAAATCACCATACTGATCTGTAAGTGGTTCTTCTAGCTTCCATATACATAGTGTCAATGATGTTATTGTGAAGTTTGCTCCTCGCTCAACAAAAGGGAGACTAGAGTGAAAGAAACCCCCTGTTTTGTGCCCATGTGTCAACATATCACCAAGGTGACAAAGATATTAATATAATTTCTTATCGATTTTTCTCTTATACTCGCCCATCGTATTGCAATTTTGATCTTGTCCGTTTTTTCATGCATAATTCTCAATTATCTATTAGGATTTTTTTTTATTACACTCTATGTGCATAGTAAGTTACACAAAATCTTTAAATGTAATCATTGTGCCATTTATGGCATTAATATATTTGTGATAGTGTTTCTAGACATGAGATTGTTGCACGTTTGTTCTTAAGCTTTGTGCACTCATCAAATTTGGCGAAGAAGTTGTTCTTGGTGATTGAAACATGGGGAAATGTTCTTTCCATATTTTTCTAAGATATGACTATGATGTTTGAAGAATTTCCAACACCGAAAGGCCCTCATTAATTTTTTTAGTATGTAGGCAAAGCTATAACATATAGGAAATAGTCTCATTATTACTTTAGTACCATCTTGTCCCACTGAACGATACATGTGTGGGGAGATATATGAATTATTCTCTGCCATTTTTGATATCAATGTAATAGTTACGAAACTATTTGGTAGTTGTTTTTATTTTCCCGTATTTCCATTTATTGCTCTCCTCTCACCATTAATCAAAGATTGTCATTATCCGTAATAGGTGATTTTTAAGATTCTATGACATTTGTACCATGTAGTCTTACATACATCCCTTCCACATAAATTCAATTTATATATAGTATGTTCTAAAATTTGAACTTGATCACAACTACTAGCATTTGTGGTATATGTATTAAGTACAAAGTTTTCGATGGCATGTTCATTCATACCTAGAGTTAAACTCAAACCGTGATTGAAAGTGCTTACGAGATAGATTGGAGATACATCCTTCCTTGCAATAAGGTTTTTATCAAATTCTGAAAAAAAAAAAAATTCTCTTGTTTATTCATTATATTCCCTTTCTTTTGGTGTACTAGATGGGGTGGAATTTACCTTTTGGTGTTTACAGGTGTTGTAAGGTCTTTTTATCAAATTTTCATGACTACTACATCTGGAGGATTCATATGAATTTGGGTGTAGTAGTTGAGGAAATGGATCTTCAAATGCACTCAACATTTTTATGGAAAACTCTTCTAGATTTTATTTTAGACTTTCTTCCATAACGGAACCATCTTGATGGGCTAAATGCTAGGAAGTCCATTGGATGAGACATCCTTTTATATGGAGCAATCCTTGTAAAAATTCCTAATTAATTTATCAAAGATGCACCCCAAATGTATTTCAATCTAATTTTTTAAGGTGCACCATGTCTCCTTCATAGACATTTGAAATTTTTCTTCTACAACACATTTGCATTCTTTTGAAAGAAAATGTATCACTGCAATAACCACTTTGAACTTGATTAAAATTATTGTTTTATGTGGCAATTGTTTGTTGAAGTTTAGAATTTCCATTCACATAAAGTGTAGTTCTTATTTCTAGATAAAGTAGGTTTTTGATTGGCCAGAAACTTTGTTGTTGCATTATAGAACCTGGATAGTAATCATTGCATGTAGTTATAATATTATCCACAATAACACCAAACTGTGTGGGTACTAACACTACTCCCGAAATCCAATTTTTTTCTTGTACTACGAGATATAAACATTTCAGTTATGTCACCTTCTTTCTAGGCACACTTCTATTTTAGCACCACGTAGGTTGTAGAAAATTTATCCTTGTCTTTAGGAGTTGAGAAACATTGGCTATCACTTTTAGAATTCAAACCTTCATCCTCATTAAACATATCCTCCGATTCACTACTCATAATGTTTTGAATGTCATCACCCCCACACATGAAACATTTGAAATCACATGCTTAATCATTTGCTTCCTTTCCCATGGTATAAAGTATCCATTGTTTTCAATTTCTAAAAGGGTGTCACAATCATCGATTACTTATGGTAGTTTCGATCTTCCATCAATATAATATTTATTGTGACAACGAATAAGCTAGACCCCATGTCTCTATAATGGAGTGTATCTTTACATGGATAAACTAGTCCCTCCACAAATTTCACACCTTTGGATAGTAAATTCACATGTGCTCCATCTTCAAAAATAGAGTTAATTTTAAACTATATCCACATCTAAAATTAGATAGTCATTACTAATTACACTTAAATCTTAACATTACTATGGATAATTGAAATCACAATGAGAAAATAAAAATATACATCTTATATGAACATCTTTAAAACCTCATTTAATCCAAATCTTTGAACATATAAAAAATTGTATTACACCCTTAGATCCCACTATTGTGTGTATAATTTTATCCATAAAACACATAGTGTAGGGGAAAGGAGCCAATGATCATGAATCTTAATGTAGGAGGTTGTTAGAGTTACTTAACTATCAATTTTTTTTTAAAACCTTTAAAAGATTAATATTTTTATAATGCACATATTTTCTTTTGTGCATTTAAATTTTGTTGAAAAAGTATTTCTAAGGGATTTAAAATAGGTAATTTTCAGTACAAATAAAATTAATATTGGCCCTTTCTTGTGAATAAAATCACCTTTTCGACAGATGATGATGTGTCACCTTTTTATTGGCTGATTTGTACATGTGACTTGATTTTACTTGTGTTATTGGCTACCTTTTTCTAAATTTTTAGTATAAAAGTTATAAATGTTGACTTTGATTTTTACAACTAGTGGTACTATACTTCACATTACCACTCACATTCATTGGCTTATGCACATGAAGAATTCATTTATTTCTCCCATGGCTTTCAAAAGTTCTATAGCCTAGTGGTCATTGTAGTGGACGTAATTTTTTTCTTACACGCTAAAATTCAAATGATGAGTAGAATGGGAGGAGGAAAAATTTTGTGATATCACTTCAATGTCTGAGCAATTACTATTCCAAGTTCAAAACTCACACTTGGACATGCTATTAATAGCTCATCGTAGTACGAAATAGTCGTGGTATCGTACATCTACAAAGTGTGATTCCTTTCCTATTGAAGTGTTATCCCTCACATGTTGAAGTGCAATCAAAGTGAAATCCCATGCACATTGATGTCCAATCCCTCACATGATGAAGTACAAGAATTTTCAAGATGAAGTGCGAGAATTCACACTTGGAATAACGATCACTCACATATCAAAGGGAATATTTTCACCTTCCATTCTAGTCAAAATTTGTCTAGCCTAGTTGGCCTCTTGGACTTAAATTTAGGGCAATTAATATTGTGTCAAAGTAAATCGTTCATGTATTTAATTCTCTAATTGTATAGCTATGTTTATTTTATGGTATAGAGTTCAATTTTAGTCTTTATTTGATTAATGATGGTGGTATATGCTTTGATTCAATTATGTGTATTAATTGTTTCTAAGATTTTATATCTTACATAATCTTTTAACAATATAAGTTTATTTTTAATAATTGTGTATAATATTGAGTAGAAGTAACCCATGCTACGTAGTTTTTATTAATAATTATCAATATTAAAGACTTAATTTCAATTAAATATATCTATGTAAAATTTTAGTTTTGATGCATTAAAAATTATGCTATAAAAATGCTACCTTAATTATTTACAGTAACAATTACACTTTTTGTAAGGTCAAATGTTTCCTAATTAATATTGCGCTTCCCTAAACATTAAATGGATAGTAAACCGTATAATGTAAAATCCACCACTTTAGATTATTTTTCAATTTTTTTGTACTAAATTTAATGTTAAGTGGTATAGTATTAAATTTTAATCCACACAAACTCTATTAACGTCTTTATTTTAATGCAATAAAATTGAATATTGTATACTCATTTTGAAGGCGACAAAACTAAAACAAGGATCATATATACAAATGGGGAAAAACAAAGTTACAAAAAATTAAAATATGTAAAGTATTGTTATTTTATTTTGAAAATTTTCATTTTAGACACCCTTTTCACAGTGATTGTAAATATTACATTTTTTAGTAGGTAATTAACACATTTTCAATGTTTCTTCACATGTTTTTTACTGTGGAAATTTACAAAGCACGAACCCCTTGTATATTTATTATTAGAAAATGAAAAATGAAATTAAGTTTAGATAAAATATGGAGTACGAAAATTATTTCATTTGTGAATGTTTATAGTAACTAATAAATTTGCAAGACATGGAAATATCACCATTTTTGTTGTTTTCATTTTATAAATCCCAATTTCTCAAATCAAATCCAATAAACAATGAAGAAAATATTTTTTTCAACTCAGCTAAGTAACTTCCATGTAAAGGACTTATGCGTGAAAAACTTAGATGGAAATAGTGTCTCAAATTTGCAATAGAATACAAGTGGTGCATAGAAATTGGGTCCTTACATTCCACATTCACAAATCGATCTAAATTCTCCATATATTGTTGATGATGATGATGATTCAAAATTAGTAAAAATATGTTCAATAACCCATGCATATGAAAGAGATAGAAATAATGAGGAGATGATGAAAGAATACAAAGAAGAGTTGTGGTAAAAATATGTTGTGAAAACATTTATTTCAAAATATGAAGAGGTGTATGAACATTTAAATTGTGGAAAACTTGGAAAGAAACATTTGGATAATATAGCATATGCTTTGAATCAAGTTTGTGGAAAAACATTCACTGGGATGCAATGCAAATACAAGATGAATAGGTTGAAGAAAACCCTCAAGAAGGAGAAATAATTGGAAAACACAACATTGGAAACATATTCAACATGGAATTTATATGAAGATATGGATTAAATTACACAAAAAACACACAAGGTTATTGGTTTTAATGGATAAGTGAGGCTAATATACCCACTTCTACTTTTCAAAAGACAAGAGAGAGGTAATCAAAAATCTGTTTTATCAACATTGAAAATTAGGAAGGAGAAAGAAAGAAACTCCTATAAATAAAAATGGAATTCAAAGAAAAGGTGTGAAGAGAAAAATAAAATCTTATGGAAATTTGAAAGAGGTAATCCAAAATAGCATGCATCTATTAAATTATAAAATGAAACAAATTGAGCAAGCAAGACTTCAACTTGAGCGTGAAAGAATGGAATAAGAGAGAAAGCTAATGGAAAAAATATTGGATGTACAACTTCAAGTCGCAAGTATTTTTACCCAGGTAAATTACAATTTTTCAGCCATAGTAATATAGTATTGCATTATTCATTCCCTTATAAAAGATGGTATATATTGTGTTAGAAAAAATCATGCATTAAAGTTAGCTAATCCTTATCTACTTTTCATTCTTCCTTTTTTATTTCAAAACAATTACAATGATCAGTATCATGAGTGCAACCAAGATCATTGAAACACACATCCCAAGATACTATTTTTGTAACAAAACAATTTTAAAATGATGTCGATAAACATGCATATTTTTTTTTTTTTAGGACAATATGATCATTCCATATGTGAGACATCAATTGAACTAAATATCATTGGTAATCTAGTAAAATTATGGAATACTTATATACTTTCTATGTAATTTATAGATGATAATATTACCAATGAGAATTGTTTTTTTTATTGATAAGGTTGATAGTATTTTTGTGTGACATTAAACGATTAACAATGTAAAGTTCGAGTGAAGAATCAAAATATGATACTTCAATATGTGAGACATGAATTGAACCACATATCATTGGTACTATAGTAAAAGTAATGAATACTTATATACTCACTATGTAATTTAAAGATGATAATATTAAAAATGAGCATGGTGTTCTTTTGATGATAATTTTGTTAATATTGATAATTTTTACGTGTGGCATATATGGTTAATACATGCTGTGTGCCAACATTAAACCAAAGTTATAAATTTTGCATGATATTGGAAATTTGTGTGCCATTTGATAGCCATTAATTAGCCATTAAATATAGAGAAAAATAACAGGATGTGTGTCTTTTGTAATTCGTGTATTTGAAGAAAATGGTGGTTGGAATGTGTTTGTTCTATGTAATTATAGATTGTCATTTATTGGTATATTTCAAGGACACTAAAATTTGTAAAGCTTTTAGAGAGAAAATTAGCTTAAGGAAAAACACTTTAAGTGTAATAGTTCATGGGAAAATAGTATCATGGTTTCACTTCTAAAATTCCAAGCACAATTAGTTTTCATGAAGGCATCAAAATCGGTATGCATTCTCACCTTTTCTCCTTCCAAATTTATGAAATTCTATGAATGTAGAATTTTATGTAGCCTTTATCACGAAACACTATTATTTATTCTTCCATAGTCAAATATGTCTATTCTTTAATACTCTTTGACAAAAAGTTCTCAACTGATAAGGTTTGACATGATTTTTTCATTCTATTTTCCAATCCATAAATGATCTACTAAATATGTGTGTACCCCACTTTTGAGTAATGTAAAACATGTTATGGGTATTTTTTTGCGAGAGGATGGAGAAATGATTAGTAAAATCCTGAAATAAAAATCAATGATTACTTGAAGAAAAAAAATGGTTGTTGCTGAAAAGGATGAGGAAAATATATTTTGTTCAGTTAGGGTTATTATTAAGTTAGGGATTTTGGACTAAACGTGACTAGTTTCTATAGAAATTTTGTTATAAATTAAATTGTAGTAATGAAATAGTGATATTAACTTCCAATAGATGAAATAGCAATAGTAACAAAATAATTGTTTTCTTGTTTACAATAATTGTTTGATTACATAAGTAAATTGTTGGAAATAAAATTTTATAAAAACATATATGTGATCACAAAGTAAAATTGCAAAGAGTTCCCTTCAATCTAGGTTCCTCTTTGAAAAAAGTGAATCGGGAATTATAAAACCAACTATTTGATAAGTTAGGCTAAAAATATTTTAAATAATATTTCACTTAATTGATAGTTCTGGAAAGACATATACAACAATTAGAGATTAAAATTATAGGATTTGGTTGTTTTATTTAAATAAGCTAATGATATATCAATACTAAAAATTATAAGATGTCATGGATTTTCTTTCTTAATGTGACAATAAGAATATTGGAATAGGGATATGTGATTTCTTGGGAAATTATTATGTTTAATGAGAAGGGTATTATACATAGGGTTCAGAGTCTGTATGTTCATACTAACACTACAAAGAGTGTGCTCATTATATTTATTAAAATTATACCATGGCCTTTGAGACTTCATTTACTAATTAATTATAGATCACCATTGCTTTTGTGATTTTGTTTATAATTAAAATGTTGAATTTTATTATTCCTTTCAATAACTTATAGTAAATAGTATGAGAACAACATAAGGATTGATCCATGTCGAGAGTATGTAGTGCATTACTTGGCTCCACTAGGATAGTCCAGACAATATAGTGCAATTATAAATGAGTAAAGACAGAATAGAAATTCATGGAACAAACTAATCAAATAAAATAAAAGCGTGAACCCTAAAGAAAAATGTAATGTAAATCTTTTCTTAGTTCAATAATAGATTTCTAGTGAATGATGTCCTGACAACACTAAGTTCAAAATATTTTGTCAATGTTGATCATAGTGACCGCAAATATTGTTAATATTTTCTTGTGGCTGACCTTAGATATCGCTAGGAATATAATTTCATAAATGTTGACTCCTCACAAAGTGAAGATCCAAGTAATGATGCCTAGCACCCACTAAGCTAAAAATATTTCCAGATTTTTCTCATTACATTAATAGTTTTACTATTAATGAAGCCTAACAACAAATTAAATTTAATTTTTTTTCTCGCACATATTAACGATGACTAGAACAAAAGTACGTATGTTGTGATCAATTGATAGTGCATCTATTTCCACACAAAGATAATTAAATTAATAGTTTTCATGTTAATGTTGATTAGTGACAACCAAGCTCTAAATATTTCTTTGGGAAAAATTATGCAAAACAAAATCCATTTTTATCACTTCCCAATTATTGATATTTTGTAAAAGTAGAATTTTCCATATCCTATTCAAAAAACCCATTTTGTGCCCTTCCGATAAGTCAATTCTATTCATGGTACATTATTATTTCACACCTTTTAACAAAAAATTATTAATACAAAAGTTTTGGCAAATGATGATCCATAAATAATTACAAAATATTTGTATACCTTGCTTCGAAATGCATTTTTAAAAAGAGGACCAAGAAATGTTTCCTAAAATCATTGACATCAACAAGATTGATTGTTCAATGTTAACAAAATGGTTGTTCTTGAAAAGGTGAAGGAAAATAGATTTTCTGTTAGAAAGGACTATTATTCATTCATTGCTTTCGTAGATAATCTAACTTAAGTTAATGTTAGGAATACGAATTGAACTAAACTTATAAATTTATTATTAAAATTAATTTTATGGGTGGAAGCATATGGATAGTTTTATATTTAATAACCTAGGGATATTATACAATTATAATTAATTAAAGAGACATCCATTGAATGGTGTTTAGCTAACACTAAGTTCAAAATATTTTATCAAGGAAGATGTTATTAAACAATAAGATTTATATATTTTTTTGTTAATGCATAAGTATTTTTCCTATTAATGATTCCTAGTGACCACTAAGCTATAGGTATATCCTTGTGGTTGATCATAGTAACAACAAGGATAAAAAGAGCGTATTTATTTTTTTAATGTTTTTATACACATCGTTAAGCTCTAAACAATATGTTATGCGGATGACCCTAGTGAAAACTATGATAGGAAATAGTTCTGTCATGGCCTTCAATAGTGCAAGGATTGGCATTATTTCTCTCATTCCAATAATACTTGTGCTTTGAAATAATCCTAGATATATGGAGAAGCTCTACATTATTCGTGGTGGCTGAACTTAGAAACCACTAAGATCAACACTACGTATATCTTGACCCTCCACAAGTTCAAATATTATAGAAATTTTTATCATTCTAATATAATTTGTCCTTAGAATAATCCGTAGATACGACCAATCTCCAAATATTTCATTGTTGAGGAACTTAACAACCGTTAGTATCTCGAACTATGTAAGTCTTGAAGCCTTAAGAGTGCTTGTATTGATAGAATTTTTCATTGCATTAATATGTTTACTAGAGTGACGCATAACAATGCCTTAGTTAAAAATTCGTATAGCTTGACCCCCTCGGTGGTGCATGTACAAAAGTGATTTTCTCATTCCATTAGTAGTATGTCTATGAATGATGCCTAGCGAGGCATACTCATGACCATGTAACGAATTAATCACACCTACGTAAAGGTTGATCCCTTTTGAATACATGTATTACAACAATTTTTTCAAATCAATAATAGATGTCCATTGAATGGTGTTTAGCTAGCACTAAGTTCAAAATATTTTGTCAAGGCGGATGTTATTGAAAACTAAGATTTAGATATTTTCTCATTAATGCATTAGTATTTTCCCGTGATGATAGCTAGTGACCGCTAAGCTATAGTTATATCGTTGTGGTTGGTTATAGTCAAAACTAGGATAAGAAGCACATATTTATTTTTAAATGATTCTTATAAATAGTTAAGCTCTAAAAAATATGTTGAGGCTGACCTAGCGATCGATAGGATAAGAAATAATTATGTCTCTACCCATCATTAGTGTAAGGGTTTTCTTTCTTTTCTCATTACAATAATAGTTGTGCTTTCAAATAATCCTAGATACAAATTAGGTTTAAATATTTCATTATGGCTTAACTTAGCAACCACTAAGATCAACACTAAGTATAACATGACCTCCCACAAGTTCAAAGATTGTAGACATTTTACTAATAATATTTGTCTTGTTAATAATGCCTAGATACAAACAATCTCTAAATATTTCATTGTTGATGAACTTAGTGACCACTAAGATCTAAACTACGTAAGCCTTGAAGCCTCAAGAGTGCTTGTATTGACATAATTTTCTCATTGCATTAATATTTTTACTAGAGTGACACCTAACAAATGCCATGGTTAAAACTATGTATATCTTGACCCCTTAGTGGTGCATGTACAGTAGTGCTTCACTCATTCCATTAATAGTAAGTATGTGAATGATGCCTAAACAAGACATATTCATGATCCTGCAAAAACTAATCAGACCTAAGTAAAGGTTGATCCCTTACGAATACATGTATTATAACAATTTTCTCAAGTCAATAATAGATGTCCATTGAATGGTGTTTAGCTAACACTAAGTTAAAAATATTTTGTCGAGGTGGATGTTATTGACCACTAATATTTATATATTTTATTTTTAATGCATTAGTAGTTTTCACCTATTAATGATACCTAGTGAGTGCTTATATATAGGTATATCGTTGTGGCTGATTGTAGTAACAACTAGGATAATAAGTACATATTTATTTGTTAATGATTCTTATAAACTATTAAGCTCTAAAAAATATGTTGTGGATGACCCTAGCGATCACTAGGATCAAAAATACTTATGTTTGTACCCCTTAGTAGTGCAAGGATTGGTGTTCTATTTCTCATCGCAATAATAGTTGGGATTTGAAATAAGCCTAGATATGGAAAATATCTAAATAATTCGTTTTGGATAAACATAACAACCGCTAAGATCAACACTACGTATATCTTGACCCCCCACCAGTTCAAAGATTGGAGAAAATTTTATCATTCTAATAATAGTTTTCCAGTGAATAATTCCTAGATATGGCCAATCTCTAAATATTTTGTTGTGGCTGAACTTAGCTGATGCTAGGATTCGAACTACGGAAGTCTTGAAGCATCAAGAGTGATTGTATTACAATAATTTTATCATTATATTAATAATTTACTGAAGTGATTCCTAATGAAGGAAAATTTGAAAATAAATATATCTTGACCCCTCCGTGGTTCATGTACAATCTGAACTTTTCTCATTCAATTAATAGTAAGTCTGTGAATGATGCCTAAAGACCACTAAAATCTATATATTTTGTAATTGCTAACCCTAAATGACAACTAGAATCAACACTTATTTCATTTATTTGAATTTTTTTCTAATATTTCTTAATATTCATAATGAGTGGCATATAAACGTTTCTATAGAATCAATTATGTCATTTGTCTCAATAATTTTTTCTATTGATGATGTATGTAGCATTCGTGGCCCTTTAATTTTTCAACATGGTGGAAGAAGGGCAGGTAATGTCGATGGTAGATGCTTATTTATATTCCAACGAGGATGATAGAGTAATAAGAGATACTGTTTTGATCCATCTACCTTACATGATGAATTTTAGCATTACTCATCTCTATTTTCCGTAGTTTAGGATGAAAGTGTTGATGTTGATGTGTAGGGAAAAGGGCATATCGGAAGATCTAGTGCAATGGTTATAAGACATAAGGGAGATAAAAAAGAGCTAGTATCCATTTAATTTCCACTAATATAGAGGTTCATCCATTTCCAAAAGTGATTGCTTCCAATATACTTCATTCCAAGTCCAAGGATTTGTCCTTTTTTTTTCCAAATCGGGAATAATAGAATACGTTTATTTATTGGGAAAACATACAAAAGTTGTTATAAACTTCTAGATCTGGAATCCTTGTACAATTAAAAATAGTGGATTCATGGATGGCCCAAAGGAGAGTAAGAGATGGTTTTCGAGTTGGGTCATTGGTGATTTGATAATATGGATGATTCCCATCCTGTCGATATCCTTATTAAAAGGTTTAGACAAGGAGTACGTATTCGCATGGCATTCTGAATAGGCTATATGGAAATTCCATAATATCTTGGGTGGATGTTTCCTAGATCCTCTTACTTTATTTTATTATTCATGATGGTAATATTCCCTCCTTAGGTCAAGTGCTCAGTTTAAACTTAGTGAGACACAAAAATAATTTCGTTGACTATCGAAATAATGTTGAATGGCTTCCAATATTCTCGATGTTGTCTTTGGTGTTCTTGAATATCTATATTTCTATGAAATTTGGTATCCTCTGATCCTTTTAAAGGTAAATTAGAAATATTCAAACTTGTATGCCCATGGATTCATATTATATGTTCAAGATATATGCAATTATTTATATCATGTTGTCCACCAAAATTACATGAAACGGTGACACCAAGAATATTTGATGCCATCCTCATTTCTATAAGGTAAATGGGATACATATTCATCTATCCGAATATATAATCATCATGACTCAGGGATCCTTAAACCTTCTTTTGATTCCATATTATGTTCTAGAAAAATTGGCGGAACAAGAGGTTGCAAATAGAATTTGCAACGATATTACTAGAAAGTGTAAGGAAAACAAGCTTAAAACACATCCTCCATTCCAAGTCTACGTGGGATGGATAAAATTTAATACGTGGGATGATTTCGAGGCTGACTTGGCCCATAGAAATTCATTTCATCTCCCTAAACACTCTCTAAGGAAATATGACAAAATGAAAAGGGTTGACAAATACCTAAATCTGCATAAAGGAAAATTAAATATATCCTATACTCACGTGCATGATGATAATGATCGGTTATGGATTACCCAAAAAAATATAGCCTTGTTAAGTAGAATATGAAGGAGATAAGGGTTGTTCCACGTTTGAGAGCAATTATTAAAAAGGATGCTATGAAGAGAAAGGAATATTTGTATTGAAAACATTCACAAAAACCCTTTGCTCCTTATCTCTCGCCAAGTTATCTCTTAAAAGTGAACCTGTAGAGAGATGGTTGTAGGTGTTTTAATTTTGTAAAAATAATCTCTCTCTTTCGTAGATATAATGGAAACACCTCAGTCCAGTGGGTATACCTATTTTGAGGTTAGTCTCCGGTATTAAGGCCGCCTTATTGATGTATCCTAAACTGATTTTATGGGGTTTGAGGGTAAAATATGATTGTAAAATGGATTTAAAACTAAGTTGATACACTAAACTTGTGTGAGGTATGTTGGTAATCAATTTGATCTCACCCCTGTTTTTCCTTGAAATTCTTCAATTTGTGGGCTCTGTCATATATTCTATCTCCATGTATTGATACGTTAAAGCTCTATCCTTAATTTGGTTGACATGATCAGGTCTTTCCATTTGGCCGAGGATCACTTAAATTCTAGAATTTGTCTTCCATTCCTCTCTGTCCATGTGAAATAATTTATAACTTTGGCGTAAACTTAGGTTTTTTCCTTCCTTCTGTTTTATCCACAATCACATTTTGTTTTCCCTATCAATTTTTTTCCCAATATCATGTGGAAAAGTGGCCCTTTTGATTGGATACATCGGTGGATCACATTTGGGCCTTATATCATTTCTAAATTCTTTTTCCTTAAATAAATATTCATTTTCGGGTGCAAATGGTGATTTTCTTGCATTTTATGGTTTGATAGGTTTGATTTCCCATAAATTTACATCTCAAAATTTATGGAAATGTGGCCCTTTCTCGATTGGATGTGACTCGGCAGGGGATTTTGAAACTCTAACACTTGCTTCAACTCAAGTCTTGTCCACGTGGAGGGCTGCGCTCATCTGAAAATTTTCCCCTTGGTTTAACTTTGGAGTTATGCCAAGGAGACACGTGGAGGTTTCCACTTCCTTTCCCAAACTTAAACAATTTTTTATATGGCCAGTGAAACTTTAATGACCATGGACATATGGAGGACTGCACTCATTTGAGGATCTACCTCTAGGTCCTAACTTAGAAGTTGCACCAAGGAGACATATGGTGAACTCGTGCTTGTTCATGGTCTCCTCTTTTAGGCACCATCTCAAAATTACACTTGTTGGTGCTCAAATTTATCTCGTCCCATTTTTCATTGAGATTCCTTAGTGTGCGGCCTCATCATGTTTTCTATCTCCCGTACTTGGTACTTGAATACTTTTTCCTCCATTTGGTTTCCATGATTAGTCCCTTCCTTGATCAAGGATCACTTAAAGGTCCATCATTTGTTTTTCATTCCTTTGTCCATCTAAAAAGTCTCGTAGAATGATCGTAAAACTCAGCTTTTCCTTTCCCTCTATTTTCCATAGCCAGTTTTTGTTGTCCTCGTCTTTTGTGTCCCAAATATATGTGGAAACATGATTGGATTCCACTTTGAGGATCACATTTGGGCCTTATATCATTTCCAAACTCTCCGTCCGTAAAGAAAGATTCATTTCGAGCTCAAGTAGTGGTTTTCCTACATTTTGTGGTTTAACTGATGTGTTTTTCCTGTCAAATTTAAATCTTTGCATCGGTGGAACATGTCCCTTTTTGGTTGGATGCAGCTTGGCAAGGTATTTTAAAAAATCTAAGGCTCGCCTCAACCCAAAACTTGTCCACGTGGAGGAATGATGCTCATTTTAAAATTCACCTTTTTGTTTGGCCTTGGAGATGTGCCAGGGGGACATGTGGAGGTTTCTACTACTTTTCCCAAACTTAGGAAAAAAATTCATGTAGCCAGTATAGTTTTGGCAAACCATGGACACGTGGAGGGCTAGCACTCATTTGAGGATCCGCCTCAGGGTCCCACCTTGACATTTGTGACAAAAAGACATGTGGAGGATTCCACTGCTCTGATTTGTACTTAAACTTTTCAAAGAAAGTTTCTAAGTCCTGGGACATGTGGTGAGCACACGCTTGTTTAGGGTCTCCGCTCTTGGGCACCATCTGGAACTTGTGCCATGAATACATGTGGAGGCTTCCATCGGTCTTCCCATACTTAAACTTTTCAAGAAACTTTCTAAAGGCCTAGGACACGTGGAAGGACCACGCCTATTTGGGGACTAGCCTCTAAGTTTTATTTTGAAGAAGCACCAGGAGGAAACTTTGAGGCTTCTTCTCACTCTTCCCTTTGCTTGGACTTTTCAATGGCCAAAGGAAATGGTCTCGGACCCTAGACACATGGCGCCTTCTGCTGAACCTTCAAATTTTTAAATAGACTCTGCTGGACTAAGACACGTGTTGAGCCCATGCTTGTTTAGGGTCTCTAATTTTTGGGACCATCTTAGAATGTGCCACCGAGACAAGTGGAGGCTTCATTGACCATTTTTTCATCAAGAGTTTTAAAGGCCAAAAGGTGTTTTTCTTGGGACTTACCTCTGTGCTTCTCCTTTGCATTTATTACTAAGAAACAAGTGAACAACTCGATATAAAGTGGAAAAGGGGAAGAATCAACGGTTTCTATGCATTTCACCCGTTTTTAACAATTTCGCTCCAAGACTCCCGGAGACGTGAATACGCATTGTTTTTCATTGTTATTTGATGAAATTATTTGTCATCTCTATCATGTAAGGTGCCCATGATTGGATTTGAAACTTAAATTTTTATTCCAAGGATTGTTAAGGTCGATATTTTAAAGTGGGAATTTCTTAGGCACTCGCAAAATGGGAATTACCATAGGATATGGTTGCGGTAAAATTACGAGGAAGACATAGAGGGAAAAGGGATGAAAGTGCAGGCGCAAAATATGAAAATGGTGTTTCCTCAAAAGAAAAAAATATTACTGTCATATCCAACTATGTAGAGTCTTTGGAAAATGATTAAAAGGGATTTCTCATATAATAGAATCGAATGGTTAAAAGGACTCCTGAAAAGTTGTGGCATGACATCCTAGTCATTAGTCAAGGGCCCAAGAAATGTGTTTAGTTCACAATTGGTCTACACGATAGCTTTCGAATCTAGATTTGTTAAATTTTACTTTCTCAAGAAAATTGTTAACAAGCAAAGGTCCCTCGATATTATTTATTTTTGGGGGAAAATTGAGTGAGTAAGAGAAAATTTGAGAAAGTATTCTTCCCGAGAGACCAAAGCCAAGATAACTTGTTATTTTCTTCTGTGTTAGATTTTCTATCATGTCAAGTTGGTTTCATAAATATAGCCATTGATGAGCATTTATATTTCTTTGGAAGCTTTCCCTTGCATTGATGAATCTAAGAAATTTTGAAATTAATTTGTGTCCAATCTCTAGAAATTTGTGTCTGCTTTTTTAGAATGTTTACAAATAGTTTCTTTCATTCCTATTGCAATCTTACATTGAAATCTTTGTGAAATCACATAGATCTCATCTCTATGACATTTTAATGGTATTTTCGATTTAATTTCAAGAAGAGCCTTCATCTTAGAGGAGATAAACAAATTTAAAATCAATTCACTATCATTTTTTGATAAGTATTTTATGTAAGTCTTCAAGTATACCTTAGCCATGATTTATCATAGAATTTAGTGTTTAATTGGGTCTTTCAATTTGAGCCTTCATGTTGGAGTCTCAAAGATTATGTAAAAACGTTTTGATTTGGGCCTATATTGAAGCACACCTTCCGTTGAAAGAACGTATTAACTATTTTGAATCTTTCTTTTGTTGAATTGTTCATTGTTGTGAATTCCTTTGAAGATCTATTATAATGAACTTTACCCTTCTTCATCTCCCACAAAAATGATTCAAAACCACGAATCCAACCCGAACTACACCTGTTTTCCTAAGTATCAACAAAGGAACAAAATCTACTTAATAATATATGTAGAACAATAATGATTTATTAATGTCTTTAGTAACTATTGACAATTTTTGCACCCAGTGCAAAAAGGTCAACTCAAAACTTTTAAAGTTTATCGATTAGTCATTAGGAATTTGCTTATGTCTAGTTACCTTTGATTCAAATGCGCTTTTTAATTATTTATTTCTCGGAAAGTCTTGGAAGTCATTTGGAATCAAACCTACAACTTCAAGATAGTTTAGGAACGTCATGCCTCATAGATGCAGCCATTCCATTTGAAACCCTTGTCAGAACTATGCAATAGTAGTAAAAACCATTGCGGGGATCTAAGGAGGGTAGGAAAGGCAACATGTATCAGACATGATGTTTTGAAGGACAATTTATAGTTTTACAAGTAGTTTGCACTAATAAGGTACACTTGATTGTTTATTTATTTCTATGATTAAGTGAATTATTTAAGTGTTTTGAGTTGTATAAGTTCATTCATTATCCACACAAATGAAAGAAAGTAAAGAAAGGAAGGACATACATCTCATAACATGAAAATATTTTCATTTATTCATGAGGAATAATAGTACATATTTTTCTCACACAAGCCGTGAGAAATAACTGAAAGGAAAGACAATGCATATATTTATGAAGCTAAAAATGTAAAGAGGTAAAATAAACCGTCATTGCCATCGAGGGAGTGTTCTTCTCTCTCTAAAACTATTGTTCCAGCTTTCCACTACAACTACATCATGGTACCTAAAAGGGAGGAGCAAATGATCATCAATACTAAGCTCAGGGTTTAATTTAACTCCTTATACTTCCAACTTCATAAATTCATGCATTCAAAAGTGTATTATCAGGTGAAGCAAAAGAATCAGATTTTAGAGGCTGAAGTCAACTAAAATGAGATAAAATTGCAGCTGAAACAGAATGAAAAGAGAATTTTGGGAAAATTTTGACAGGGCTTCACCATGTAAAATGGACATTTACGACTTTTTCACATGCATATCAAAGCTATAATAAAAGAAAATTTAGTATAAAATGCGAGAAAGAAAAATGGAAGTGCACTCTCGGTCATCATATTAAGTACTTGGAGCATTCATTATAACTTAACATCTGAATAACATGAAATTTGAAGTAATTTTACAAATTACATCCTTTCTATGAATTCTAGTTTTCAAATAAAGGAAGTATGAATTACGATATATGCTGTCATATCAAATAAGTACAGATATTTATGCAAGGAAATAGATCAAGAAAATATTAACATTAGGTTCATCACAAAAATTCAAGACTTGATCCGGTTATAATGGATTAAGTATGAAGGAAAAAAATCTCCATTGAAAACAAATATTTAGAGTAAAATGCATCTTAGAACATCTCTAAGTTACAAGAAAGTTAAACAAGAACAAGAAACTCATACAGAGAAGAGGTAGAGTGAAGGTTTCAGAGGAAAAGGAACTGCTTTATGTCCACTACGGAAAATGAAGAAAATACAAAGCCTCTACATAAATAAATATCAGAACCAGGATTTTGTACGTATCATCGCCAAAAACCTCACTCTGTATATAAAGAAAAATAATTTCCAAGGTGTCTTCCAGTTTTACGACATCCACAAAGGAGGAGAGAGATCCGGGTGCAAAACACTTCAAAATCAAAGATAAGCCATACAACTTACCACATGGGTTAGCACTTTGAACCCGAATCAAGAAAATATTTCCCTAGTCTGAAAAGGAAAATCTAACAGAGTTGAAGTACCCATCAACGGTTTTCATTATTACGACTCAAAGTAAAGGGAAACAGTCCTCGGTGGAGAAGGGTAAACATTCATGCACAGAGTTTTCCTCTTGACAACACTTCTACACAAATAGAAAAGTCTTCAAAGTTGAGTGAAGGTTTTAGAAGAATACATGATCTCAAAATTCAAATAAATACATATGTATGCCAAGATCAAAACACAATGCAGTGTGTGGAAAATCCAAACATACAAAAAAATGAGCAATAAATTCTCAAATTCTCGACATCTACAAATAACCCAGAACTAAAATTACCTAGCCAACCCACCACAAGTTAGAAAATGAAGTTTCAAAGAGAAATGGCCAAGTCATTGAATTGAGGGAACCATCACGAAATTTTAGAATTCTCATACAGAAAATGAAGTAAATTCAAAGGCCTCTATGGCTAGGAAGAATACCCAAATTAAAAAAATCCTCTGAGGATATCATCAATCAAAATACAAGTAGAGTAAAGTTTTGGATCTCATAAAATCTTAGGAAAAGGTCAATGATAGACTCACCAACATGAAATGACAAGTTTCAAAGCAAAATATAGATACCCAGAACTCAAAATACACAGATCTAAAAGTCACAATGAAGATTGGTTCGAGTATTTCACTTACCTTTTATCACAAGAAGTTTTGAAGTTTGATTGACCATGAACACTCTATTGAAAAATGTATAGATCTAAAGAAATAATGACCCTCTATGGAGATTGTAAAGCTTTCAAGCTCGAAAACCCATCACAGTGTCAACATTGGTCGATGAAACATAGAAACTAGAAATCACTCAAAGCATGATCAAGGATTAGAGATACATGAGCTACACTTTCACTTTCCATGACTGTTATCAAAACCCATATAAAAATGATGGCCATGGTCTTGCTTAGAATATCAGAGATAGAACAAAAGAACAAAGAAAATTGAGCTCACAAATCTCATCAATGGCGGTAGTGAAAATTTGAGCAGAGCTTCACTAGCTCGAGAGGAGCTCAAGTGAAAAATGCTAAATGTTAGGGTTTCAACCCCTTTTCCTCCATCTAACTCTCTAAGTTAATCAAACCCAACTAGGGTTATATCAAGTACCAACGTGTCACGTTGCAAAGAAACCCTAACCCTATTCGGGTTAGTTTCGAAAAATGGGTCACCGACACAATCATCGGAAGGGTCGAGCTATCGTTCGGAGGGGACAAGTTTTAAAGTGATCATTACATAAACTTTGCAAAGTTCACAAATATTACCCATTGCTACAGTGAATAATGATCACCGAAAATGGTAAATTCCATCATAGTCCAACTTGAATAAAATGCAAATCCGACCATACATGCCAGCATGATCACCGAAAAGGTGAGTCTTTTAACTATAATCATTGGGTCTTTTCAAATACAAAGGCCGATAAGGAAATAATAATTAAAGGTGGCAGACCTTTTATTTTGCTAAGTCCACAAGAGTGGCCAAACTCAATTGAAGACAATTGTATGCGAATCAAAGGTGGTCCCCACATGGGAGCTAATTACATATAAAACTTTTTATTTGTAGATGATATATTTAAAGGTGTCAAAGGGATCATGTTATCATGTTAGAAGCCTAGGAATGTCAACATCGAGCCTAATGTTGGAAGTGGTCCCCACTAGAGGTGAATAATTTTGCTAAAGTATTGGAGATCAAAAGTATTTATTTTCTTGTAAAGGAGTGTTTTACATGCTTCACAATAGGACGAATAGAGAAGGAGACAAATTTGCATGCCCATGGAGAGAGACTTGCCTAGTAAGCAATCTTATTTTTAACAAATTATTCATGGGTAAAAATAGAATAGCCTTTTGGATATTTTTAGGAAGGGCCTGAATTGATGCTTTTTTATTCCTTTATCTATTATTAAATAAAGGATAGTAAGATGCATGTGCAGTACAAGCAGGCTATTTTTAGGAAGGAATTATTTTGCTATATATTGTGCCTCAGGAGGAATTTTTGGATATAGGAGTACTAAAGTGAATTTTTTCCAGTTTTCCTTTTGAGTGTGAAGTATTTTCTACCTTCCCAATTATTTGTAGACTTGTGTATGTTTCTATTAGTACTTGTGAATGTAAATTCCCGATTAATCATCTTACCCTTTTCAAAATTCAGTAGTTTATGCATGATATTAATGTGCATGTTTAGCTTAGTAGTATTGTTGTGATAATCTCCTCTATACCTCCAAGTGTTTTTCCCTTAATATTCTGCGAAGAACTTTTGGTTCATGCACCAAATATCCTTCACATATCAATTGTTTATATACTCGGTCAAAACCCTCATACAAATTTTGTATATACCTTAGTTTTAATTACTTTACAATCATCTATTACCCTTAAACCCTAGAATCAATTTAGGATACATCAACAAGGAACCGGCCTTTATACCGGAGACTCACCTAAAAATAGGTATACCCACAGACCTGAGGTGTTTCCATTGTATCTACAAAAGAGAGAGATCAAATTTTTCAAGCTTAGAAAACTTGTAGCCATCTCTCTACATGGTGCACTTTCGAGAGATAACAGTTTTTGGCATGCTTGGTGGGACACTCACATAACTAAAAGTTTCACTTTCAAAGGTGTTTCATCATTCAAGCATATCAGACACCATGCATAGAAGTCTTAGAAAGAACTACTATTGATGTTTTGAAAGATTCAAAATCTAAAGTAGAACTCATCCGTAACTCCATAAATCTGATTGCAGATCGCATAAAACTTTCAACAAGTATTAAATTTTTCATCTACATTTTCGAGTATTTTCAAGAAAATCATATCTATTTTGGACATTGTTTTATGAATAGGAGACCCGTATTCATAGTTCGATTTTATGAGGTCCTGAACCATGAATACTCACTTTCAGGTTATCAATGATAGGTTCTTTTATCCACCTTCTCCTTCGATCGTGTGATAACCCTTATCTTGAATACTTATAACCCAAACCCTATATATCAAAATGATTACAATCCCTTATGAAAGGTTCTCCTTGTTAAGTATGAAAGGTGAAGAAATCTTAGAATTCCTCCATTTCCTAATTATTTAGCTATCAAGGAACAAATTGAGAAATTGCAAGAATGATAAGTGTCTAGGGAACCTTTTAATGGGATGTTCTCCACACATGAGAATTCAATGCATAAATTCTCCTTACTCAATTCCTCTATTTAAACTTCAAGTGTCCAACTCCACAATCACATATTCAAAATTAAGTGTCTAATTTGGTGTTCGAGATGTTGTTCCAAATGCAGATCTTATTCCCCAACCTCTTGTCCAAAATTTTCTAGTTGAATCTGAAACTAAGCCCACTCCTTCTTTACCCATACTTCCAGTTCAGGAAATAGAGAAACAAAAGATCAAGCAAGAGGGGTAGCTATCAAAAGACAATGATAGGCTGGAATTTTTCAGAGAACTTGCATGGATGGACATCAAATTTTTAGTTTGATTTTATTCCAGAATTGGAAAAAGGAACCACAAAAAAGGTATAATCTATTTTTCCAATAGATCAAGAAAATTTGGAAGATGATCAACAATCTGCATATTCTGAGTGTAGTGTGCATGAGGGCATCATAATCAATCTACTTTCATCCATATCAGAAGAGGATAGATCAATTTTAAATAAAAATGAGGTTGAAATTCAAGGAAATTGTGTTTCAGATTTGCAACCTAAAGTTGTTGATTTCTTGTCAGATTTGGAAAACTGCATAGGGAAGAACAACCTATAGAACTAACTGATTTTGTAGTTTGCAATTAAAGAACCTCTAGTTGATGAAGTCCTTTTGTACTTGAAAAGGAGAAAAATATGCTATCTAATACATATCTTTATTTTCCCCTCCTGGAAGAACCATTTTGGGAGAAGAATGTACAACAGGCTGATTCAGAACAACAACTTCACATAAGTACTTATGAAAATGAAGAAGAATCTTCAATTTTTTTATCGTACCATGTATCTGGATAGTGCCTATGAAGAAGAAGATAAGGAACTTGAGTTTTTAGACTACATGGATGATCTGAGCAATGCAAAATCATTGGATAAGAGTGTTGAAAGGTCACTTACAAAAGAAATTGAACAAATTACAGAACAAAAGTGGACCTCAAGACAGTTTCAATATGATTTACATCAATTGGAAGGCACAAAACAACCTCCAGGATAGCTTCAGAAAGAGCTCATTGTTGAAAACAATATTCATGATTCAGATCAAATCAAAATTGTAAACAATTTTGTTGTAAAGAGGCCTTTTCCTATTTGATATTTGGATGATTCTCACCTAGCTACGGTATTGCCAGATTTCATGCTTGTCTTGGAGCACAAAAGTGAGTTATTTGTTCTCAATAAAAGGACTCAAATCATGTCAGAACATATTACAGGTCAGATAGATGTGCTTCCTAGTTCATGGAATGACTTGATGAGTGAAATAAAGGTACATATCTCATTTCCTAGCTATGTCACTTTGTTGGTTTCTAGAGTCTGAATTCATGGCCTCGATTGTGGAGAAAAGGAAGCTACTTTTCACTGCCTATTTCAAGTTTTGTTTAGCCTCAGTTGTTACTAGTTAGAGTAGGGTAGATTAGGATTTTCCTTTTAATAAGTGTAGTTCCTACACATTGCAATGTTTTTCAATTCAATAAGTGCATTCATGCACGTGATCTAGTTTACCAGATCCTTTCCTAGCTTTAGTTCATTTTGGAAGGGTTGGACCTTCTAGAAAGGTAGATTTTGGTTACATGCTTTAGACTCCATGCCCAATGGACAAGAGCAAGGCATTGGTCTACAAGCTAGCATGCAACTTTCCTCGTAGGATCACCAGAAATGTTGACAATTTTTACACCCAGTGTAAAAAGGTCAACTCGAAACTTTTAAAGTTTCTCAGATTGGTTAGTTATGAGTCTGGTTATGTTTGGGACAACCACCTTTGATTTAGATGTAATTTTTAATTGTTTGGTTCTGATAGTCTTGGAAGTCATTTGGAATCAAAACTACAACTTGAGTACAGTTTAAGAACGTCATGCCTCATAGATGCAACCATTCCATTTGAAACCCTCATCAAAACTATGCAATAGTTGTAAACAACCATTACAGGGCCTTGAGGAAGGTAGGAAGGGAAACATGTATTAGACATGATGTTCTGAAGCTACGTAGACAGTGGCAGTTTTGAAGGACAATTTATAGTCTTACAAGTAGTTTGCATTTTCAATGGGTGGCAATAAGGTACACTTGATTTTTTATTTATTTCTATGATTAAGTGAATTATTTAAGTGTTTTGAGTTGTATAAGTTCATTCATTATCCACACAAATGAAAGAAAGTAAAGAAAGGAAGGACATACATCTCATAACATGAAAATATTTTCATTTATTCATGAGGAATAATAGTACATATTTTTCTCACACAAGCCGTGAGAAATAACGAAAGGAAAGACAATGCATATATTTATGAAGATGAAAATGTAAAGAGGTAAAAGAAACCCATCATTACCTCGAGGGAGTGTTCTTCTCTCTCTAAAACTATTGTTCTAGTCTATCCACTTAAACTACATCATGGTACCTGAAAAGGGAGGAGACAAACGATCATCAATACTGAGCTCAGGGTTTAATTTAACTCCTTATACTTCCAACTTCAGAAATTCATGCATTCAAAAGTGTATTATCAGGTGAAGTAGAAGAATCAGATTTTAGAGGCTGAAGTCAACTGAAATGAGATAAAATTGCAGCTGAAATGAATGAAAAGAGAATTTTGGGAAAATTTTGACAGGGCTTCGCCATGTAAAATGGACATTTATGACTTTTTCAGCATGCATATCAGAGCTGTAATAAAAGGAAATATAGTATACAATGCAGAAAATAAAATGGACTACACTCTCAGTCATCATATTGAAGTACTTGGAGCATTCATTATAACTTAACAACTGAATAACATGAAATTTGAAGTAATTTTACAAAGTACATCCTTTCTATGAATTCTAGTTTTCAAATAAAGGAAGTATGAATTACAGATATGCTTTGCATATCAAATAAGTACAACTATTTATGCAAGGAAATAGATCAAGAAAAGATTAACATCAGGTTCATCATAGAAATTCAAGACTCGATCCAGTTACAATGGATTAAGCATGAAGGAATATAAGCTCCATTGAAAGCAAATATTAGAGTAAAATGCATCTTAGAACATCTCTAAGTTACAAGAAAGTTAAAAAAGCACAAGAAACTCATACAGAGAAGAGGTAGAGTGAAGGTTTGAGAGGAAAAGGAATACTTTATGTCCACTATAGGAAAATGAATAAAATACAAAGTCTCTATAGAAATAAATATCAGAACTAGGAGTTTGTATGTATCATCACCAAAAACCACACTCTGTATATAAAGAAAAATAATTTCCAAGGTGTCTTCTAGTTTTACGACATCCACAAAGGAGCGGAGAGAATCTGGGTGCAAAACACTTCAAAATCAGAGATAAACTGTGCAACTTACCACATGGGTCAACACTTTGAACCGAATCAAGAAAAATATTTCCCTAGTCTAAAAAGGAAAATCTAACAGAGTTGAAGTACCCATCAACATTTTTCATTATTACGACTCAAAGTAAAGGGAAACAGTCCCGATGGAAAAGGGTAAACATTCACGCATAGAGTTTTCCTCTTGATAACACTTCTACACAAATAGAAAAGTCTCTAGAGTTGAGTGAAGGTTTTAGAAGAATACACGATCTCAAACTTCAAATCAAAGACATACGTATGCCAAGATCAAAAGACACTGCAGTGTGTGGAAAATCAAAACATACAAAAAAATGAGCCAAAAATTCTCAAATTCGTAGATCTATAAATAACCAAGAACTGAAATTACCTAGAAAACCCACCACGAGTTATAAAATGAAGATAAAATAGAGAAATGGCTGAGTCATAGAATTAAAGGAGCCATCACAAAATTTCAGAACTCTCATACAGGAAAATGAAGTAAATTCAAAGGCCTCTACGACTAAGGAAGAATAACCAAATTAAAAAAATCCTTTGAGGATATCATCCATCAAAATACAAGTAGAGTAAAGTTTCAGATCTTAGAAAATCTCAAGCATAGGTCAATGAAAGATTCGCCAACATGAAAGGACAAGTTTCAAAGTAAAATATAGATACCCATAACTCAAAATACACATATCTAAAAGTCACAATGAACACTGGTTCAAGTATTTCACTTACCTTTTATCACAGGTAGTTTCGAAGTTGATTGATCATGAACAATCTAATGAAAAACATACCAATATGAAGAAATAATGACCCTCTGCGGAGATATTGTAAATATTTCAAGCTCGAAAAAATCCATCACAAGTGTCAACATTGGTCGATGAAACATAGAAACCAGAAATCACTCAAATCATGATCAAGGATCAAGAGATACATGAGCTACACTTTCACTTTACACGAATATTATCAAAACCCATATAAAAATGATGGCCATGGTCTTGCTTAGAAGATCAGAGATAGAACAAAAGAAAAAAGAAAAGCTGAGCTCACAAATCTCATCAATGGCGGCAGTGAAAATTTGAGTAGAGCTTCACTAGCTCGAGAGGAGCTCAAGTGAAAAATGCTAAATGTTAGGGTTTCAACCCATTTTTCCTCCATCTAACTCTCCAAGTTAATCAAAAAACCATGGTTATATCAAGGTACCGATGTGTTGACATTGTCAAAGAAACCCTAACCCCATTTAGGTTAGTTTCAAAAATGGGTCACCGACACAATCATCGGAAGGGTTGAGCTATCAATCATGGGGACAAGTTTTAAAGTGATCATTACATAAACTTTGCAAAGTTCACAAATATTACCCATTGCTACAGTGAATAATGATCACCAAAAATGTAAATTCCATCATAGTCCAACTTGAATAAAATGCAAATCCGACCATACATGCCAAAGATGATCACCAAAAGGTGATTCTTTTAACTATAATCATTGAGTCTTTTCAAATATAAAGGTTGAAAAGGAAATAAATAAAAGGTGGCAAACCTTTTATTTTGCTAAGTCCACAAGAGTGGCCAAACTCAGTTGAAGACAATTATACAAATCAGAGGTGGTCCCCACATGGGAGCTAATTACAAATAAAGGTTTTTATTTGTAGATGATATATTTAAAGGGTGTCAAAGGGATCATGTTATCATGTTAGAAGCCCAGGGAATGTCAACATCACAGCCTAATCTTGGAATGGTCCCCACTAAGAGGTGAATAATTTTGCTTAAGTATTGGAGATCAAAAGTATTTATTTTCTTGCAGAGGAGTGTTTTGCATGCTTCACAAGAGGACAAAATAGAGAAGGAGACAAAGTTGCATGCCCATGGAGAGACTTGCCTAGCAAGTAATCTTATTTTTAGCAAATTATTCACCCTTCTTTTCTTAAAAATAGAACAATCAACTTCAGTTTGACTTTGTATCTTAATTAAGGCTAATAATGCCTATTTGTAATTGCATGCTCTATTTTTATTCCTTTATCTATTATTAAATAAAGGATAAAAATAAGATGCATGGGTGAGTACAAGCCTTAGGCTATTTTTAGGAAGTGTGGGTGAATTAATTTTGCTATATATTGTGTGCCTTCTAAAGAATATGAGGAGGAATTTTTTTGATATAGGAGGACTTTTTGATATAGAGTATCTTGAAGTGAATTTTTCCCAGTTTTCCTTCGAGTGTGAAGTATTTTCTACCTTCCCAATTATTTGCAATCTTGTGTATGTTTCTATTAGTCTTGTGAATGCAAATTCCCTGATTAATCATCTTACCCTGTTGTAAAATTCAGTAGTTTCTACATGATATTAATGTGCATGTTTAGCTTAGTAGTATTGTTGTGATAATCTCCTTAATACCTCCAAGTGTTTTTCCCTTAATATTCTATAGAAGAACTGTTGGTTCGTGCAAAAAATCCTTCACATATCAATTGTGCATATACTCAGTCAAAGCCCTCATACAAATTTGGTGTATCACCTTAGTTTTAATTACTTTATAATCATCTTTTACCCTTAAACCCCAAAATCAATTTAGGATACATCAATAAGGAACCGGCCTTGATACCAGAGACTCACCTCAAAATATATCCATATACCTAAGTATTCTATCCACGAAAGAGAGAGATCGAATTTTGCAAGCTTACCTTCAAGGTGCACTTTCCATGTTCTCTTGAAACTATCTCCATAGAAGAGAGAGAATTTTTAAAAACTATCTCCATTGTTAGTAACCTTAGTGTTCTCTTGAAACTATCTCCATTGTTTAGAAGTGACAACTCTTAAGAGTTAAATCATAGAGCATTGACCATATTTTCCTAAGGTTCTCTTCATAGAATTTATGCCCAAGAAGGATATCTCTGTCTCATTTATCAAATAGAGGTTACACTAAGGGTCCTCTCACCTTGGTTGAAGAGGCATGACCTAAAGTAGTGAGGAAAATTCAAATCCTCTTAAAGGTGCTATCCATCTCTCCAAAAATATGACTAACAAAGGGCCGATAAGATCTCATCCCGGCTACAAAATGAAACACATCATGATCAATCTTTCTCTAATCTCCCTGTTGAATATGTGTTTCTTCTAGGCTTAAAAAGGAGAATGAATTTGGATACCAACACTCGTGGCACCATTTTCGGGAACTCTTTGAAGTATTTTAATAAAGGTGTATGCGTACAAACCCTGGTAATGATTTTTATAGATTTTAAAGTGCAAATACATTGCTGAAACATCATTATTTTTTAGATATGTAAAGTTTTTAAAAATTTGTGAGTTGTGAGTGCAATATTTCAAGGTTATATAGTTATTGCACTAATATTTGTATCATCATTGATAATTTTGGGAAAAAGAAGAGTAGAACTTGTAAGATTTGCATGAATCTGGTATTGTGGAAATTTGATCGAGTCTTTCATAGTGCATTCGCGAAACTAAGGTGAAAATCCTTAGTGGCAATTCCATGTTGTTTAAATTCTTTATAATACCGAGTGTCTTAACATATATCAAGTGATATTTTTCATTAATATCTGTAAATATGGAAGGAAGAATATCTTTGTTCACCAAGGACGCTAGTAGAAGGTTTTTTTAAGAGTTGGGAAACTCTAATTCGTAAGGAAGAAGAATTTGAAAGGCTGTTGGAGATCAAGCATCAAGAGAAGAGATCTTCATTGGTGAAATTGATCAACTTTGTGATTTAATATTACACTACTTCCTTAAGTTCTTCAATTAGGGAGTCTCTTAGTTGAATAAAATTCTCCATCTGGAAAATGTCCTTCATCTATATTTGAAACATTTTCTTCTCAATCTGCCCCTGTATTTTCAAAATCTAATAGAGTTTTCCAAGAGACAAAACCTTTAGAGGGCATTCATTCTGAAAATTGTATCCCTGTACCACACAGACCCCTCACTCCTCATCATTCTATTTCTCTGTAAGATCACCTCCTAAGAATAATATGGCTCAACCTCTACACAGACCTCCATTTTCATTATTACATTTGGTCCCATTAAGTTTAGAGGTATGGCTATATATCCACATGTTGTGACACAAGATGTAAGAAACAAATTGCCTAAGTTTCAAGGAATAATGAAAAATTGGTGATCGGAACTTGAAACTCTTTGTAAATATGATAGAGGACTTTGAAATGGTGTTTGAGGATGTATCCATTACATTATTTATCCATACTCTAGAATAAAAAGAAAGGGGACTAGTATAATAAGCGCCGAGATAATTCCATTGACTCTTGGACGAGAGATGAAGAATGCTTTTAGAATGTAGTATGGTGATAAAATAGACCCTAGGTTTCTTTAATCACGATTTGAAAATATAAAAAAGAATCCTAATGAATCGTTCATGATTTTAATACTAGATTTAATAAAACATTGAGAAGAATTCTGTTAATTTAAGGCCATGTGATGAATCATGTCGATAAAGTATTCAGATGCATTTGATGAGAAATATACTTCATATCTAAGGGATAAGAACCTAGACTTTGAGGCGAGGCCTTTACCATGGCTCTACAAATTGAGAACAACATTAAAGTAGTTGGAAAACCTCCTAAGAGGAGGGTGTTAAACTGATCAACCAACCGAGAAGCCTCAATTGGGTAAGGCTAGAGATCTTGAGGAAGTTGTAAGGACTTTGGCCAAGGATCTCAAATAAATCTCTTACAAGGTGGCTAGGGTAGAAAAGGTATTCGACAAGGTTATCGGGGTCAGCATAGGTAACAAGGATAAGAAAGACTTGTGAATCATCCTAGAAATAATCGGAGAGTGCAGTAGCAGATGTAAAGGACCCATGGGAGACAGACAACCCCAACCTAGGGAGAATAGAGTAGTGCATGATCCTCTAAATGCCGAGTTGTTGTTGAAGATACAAATCAAATGGATTAGTGTGACAAATGCTTCTTACTCTTCCCACCATGTGAAATAGATTAGAAATTTGAAGAAGAAGATGATGATGACAACAACGATGATGATGCATACATGGTGGAATGCTCTACAAGCTCACAAAGAAGGAGCAACTTCAATCGAGGTAATAAGTGCAAGAACTGATGCAATTTTTTGGTCTTGCATTCATCGGGTACCTCTTCTTTCTCCCTCTCGTGCTTTAGAAATAGATATGGTACAAGTATTTGAACTTCATTTTAATGATTTTGAGTACCTAAGAGCTCTAATGTTTAATAAGTATGATGGAGGAATCCGATCAGAAGATGATAGATAGATGTTAATGAATGTTGTTATGGCCCAAGAAAAGGAGTATAACATGAAAAAATATAGTTGTTAAAGGGGTAGGGCCTCAATCAAACCAAAGACCCCGAGTTCTCAAAGCAATGTCCCAAAGATACACAAAGAAAGATGCATCTGGAAAAGGCCCTATTGTCTCAAGTATAACGGTGTTCCAATCCATGCGCAAAATTTTAAAAACATTATGCCATCTAATTATTTTGTCAAGATTTCTCCAAATGTTGCTTTACCCAAATATAGTCCCTATGACATTGCCCAAGTCTTGATTCAAATCAAGATTTTTGTCCCAATTGTGGAACTTGCTTAGGATTCACGAGAATAAGATGATGGCTATTGAGTATTTGGGATTGGAGGAAGATAGGAGTTCCTAAGGAAGAAATATAAATAATGTAAATACTCCTCCTTTAACCATTACAGACCTAGAAAAACCACCAGCATTAGAGGAGATAGGTGAACCACCTGAAGTCTACTTGGGGACATATTTAGTTGAGTCTCAGTTAAATGTTGATCCATTTTTTACAACACTAATTATTAAAGACAGAGTAGCTGCACAATTGTATGTTTGACTCTGGAGCATCATGCGATGTTATGGCTTGTGAATTCATAAATTAATTGAACATCAAAGTGACAACAATGTATGGCAAGTGTACTTGCTGATGGATTATAGAGAGGTCCTAGTTGTAGGTAGTGTGAAAGGTTTGGTGGTACAACTTGCAGCTTATTCGGGTAAGAACCTAAAAATTGATGTTGTCATTGTTGATTTCCCTACCAAATGGGGCATGTTGTTATCAATAAATTGGACTACAAGTATTGGTGGAAGTGTTCAAATGGAAAAAAATTTTGCAACCATTCCAATTGAAGGCAGCATTGTAAAACTATATGGAGAGAAAAATATGTCGCACCTCATTAAAGATCCAAATAATGCTTCTTATGAAGTGTTGTATCTTTGATGTAGATGAAGATAACTTTTTGGGGTTTTTGATGGTAAGGAGCACACAATTGATTAGTGTAAATGTATATAACAAGTGGTTTTACCTTGGAATTTATTATTTGATGGAGGTTGTTCTAAGTTTTGAAATGATGTTGCCATTGTTTTGATTTCTCGGTCGAAGAAGAGTTTGTATTTTATTTCAAACTTAACTTTGAATGCACTAACAACATTGTTGAATATGAAGCATTGTTATTAGGCTTGAGAATTGGATGAAAATATGATATAAAGGATATCACTATTAAAGGGGATTCAAAATTGATTGTCAAGATAATTAGAAAATTGTATGCTACTAAAAACTAGAGAATGAAACAATGACAAGCATGCGGTTTGGGATTTGGTTGAAACGTTTAACTCTTTTAATATTGTGCACCATGATAGAAAGTTTAATGTTGTTGCAGACAAGTTAGCGGTGCTAGGTTCTAGATTTGGGAATTGTATAGTCTCTCCATTTTGTGAGTATGATGTTTAAATACTAACAAGGCCATTTTCCTGATAACATTAAAAATTGGCAAGTGTTTGACAATGATGCCCATGTCAAATGGTTTCTGAGAACAAGGCAAGTTTTCGGCCAAAATATAGATTAGGAACCAATGGTGTGTGTTCTTTGAAGGAAAGGAAACCTTATTTGGTAGAGACATCATCCAACTAAAGACAAACACGATTCCCAGAGGTTTGGTGGCACTTGGAATCTAACTTTCATACTGCTAATTGCATTATTAAAAGGAGTATACCAGTTTCAAGATATGTGGAAGAACATGACTTTGGCACAAAGGAAAAAGCCACAAAAATTCTGGTTAGGAAGCAATCTTAGTAGTTAAGAGAAGCAGTCCTATATTCAATTATTGAAGAAATATCAACACTTCCTAGCTTGGTCTTACTCGAGTTAAAGGAATAAAGGGAAGATTTTTCCAAGATGAGATTTCTCTTGAGTCTAATGCCAATCCTTTCAGGAAAAAATAGAGGCCCATCAATCCACTTATTTCTTAGAAGATGCAAGAATATTTGAAGAAGTTGAGGGATGGATGGATCATTCGAGACCACAAGGTACTCTTCTTGCGTTGCAAACCTAGTTCCTATAAAAAAAGAATGGTGACATAAAGCTATCCATAGATTTAAACAACTTGAATAAAGCATCACTAAAAGATAGTTACCCTCGCAAACATGGAGAATATGCTATAATTGGTAACTGGTTCTGAATTATTATCTACTCTGGATGGTTTCTCTAGCTATAATCAAGTTGTTGTGAAGGAGTTAGAAAGAATAAATATTGTCTTTACTATTACTTGGGAACTTATGTTTATGTCGGGGATTCCTTTTGGCTTGATGAATGTTCAGAAGCTTTTCAAAGGGCAATGGATGTAGCATTTGCTAGTTATATTAATGATTTCGTTGTTGTTTATCGGATAATGTAAGCTGTGTTTTCCAGAAATAGAAATGATCACTTGCATCACTTGAAGAGAATGCCGATAAGTTGTAGAGAATATGGCATATCATTGAATCCCAAGAAGTGCCACTTTGGAGTGCAAAAGTAAAATATTTTTGATCACATTGTATCAATAGAAGAGGTCATGATAGATCTAGAGAAAGTGGAAGCCATCAAAAAGGTTCCAATTCCAAGAACTAATAAGGAATTCAATCCTTCTTTGGACAAATAAACTTTATCGAAGATTTGTGTCTAACTTTTCTCGAGTTGACAATCCCCATTACTAGAATGTTGAAGAAGGACAAAGTTATCAAATGGGAAGAAGCTTCCACTCAAGATTTCAATGGGATAAAGGAAGCATTAAATCATGCCCCTATTTTGGCAGCTCAAATTACAAGAATACTTTACAAGTATTTTATTTTCTTTAGAAAACACCATTGCATCTATCTTATTGCGGAAGGATGATGAAGGGGTTGAGAGACCAATTGCATTTTTAGTAAGGCATTGCAAGGAGATAAGTTCAAAAACACCATCATGGAGAAGCAAGCATTTTCCTTGGTGAAATCAACAAAACTTTTCAGACCCTACATCTTTAGTTCTAGAGTAGTTGCTTATGTTCCCCACACCATGGTGGAAGACATATTATCGAGAGATGGAGGTCACAAGCTAAAGATGCGAGATGGGTGAACAAGTTGCCGGTATGACATGGATATCCAAACCAAGAAATTGGAAAGATGTTTGGGCCTACCCATGCTTATGGCTGAGAGCAACTGTAAAAAATATTGAGGTGAATGAAGTAGAAGGAGAAAGGGTGGATGTCCTTGAAAATTTGGTAAGTTCTAAATGGTACAAAGATATAATATTTTATCTTAGACATCTATGTTGCCCTGAATATTTGAGTAAAAATCAGAAAAGAGCTCTTAAGTTAGCCTCTCAAAAGTATGTCATTACTGATTTTGGGTTAGCTTGGAAGAACCTTGAGGGAGTGCTCTTGAGATGCATTACTGAAGATGAGGCCCCCAAAATAATTGCTGATCTCCATGGAGGAGTCTATGGGGGACATTTTTCTGGAAGAGTTACAACACATAAAATCTTGAGGGCTGGTTATTGGTGGCCAACTATCTTCAATGATATAAATCTATTGGTTAGGAAATGTGAAAGTTTTCAGTCTTTTTCTGGAAGAATGAAAGCTTCATGCTCCCTTCCTTTACATCCTGTGTCAGTTGAATCCCCTTTAAAACAATGGGAAATGGATTTCATTGGGAAATTTCTTATCCTTCTAGTGCTGGTCATAAAGTGATTCTTGTAGCCATTAATTATGTCACTAAGTGGGTGGAAGCAATCCCCACCAAGAAGGAAACACACCAAGTGATCATGGAATTCATGTTGAATTAGATCATATGTAGATTTTGAGTACCATGCACTATTGTTGCTAATAATTCCATGAGTTTTAGAGCTAAACCTTTGTGGTAATGTGCAAAGAGTATGGGATCAATTTGACATATGCTTCTAACTACAATCCCAAGGAAATGGACAAGCTAAGTGTAGTAACAAAAACTTGTTGAAGATCATTAGAAGAACCTTGGAGGTGAAAAAAAAGGAAGTGGGGTGAGTTAATGAAGTTTGATTTTTGGGCTAACATAATCACTATCAAAAGAGCTACTGGTAAGAGCCCATTTGAGTTGGTATATGGAACTCAAGCTTTGTTGCCCTTTCATTTGCAATTGTCTTCATTTCAGTTTGTTCAACAAATTGAAGATCAAGAAGTTAGTGCATATGAATGAATCAATCAGTTATTGAGTTGGATGAAGAAATAAGGGCATCCCATTAGCGACATGTGAAGTTTAGAGAAAAATTTAAAGAAGCTATTTCAAAAAATGGTGACTCCTAGAGGTTTCAATATTGGGGATCTTGTGCTTTTATGGGATAATAGGAATGAAGATAAGGAAAGCTGGTAAATTTGGTGCATTGTGGATGGCCCCTTAATCCATTGATATTTGAATTGGTGAAAATAATTTCTTCCTAAAAGACTTAGACAAGGAACTACTTGAATTTCCTGTTAATGGAAGGCATTTGAAACATTTCCTTGATTGATTTCTCAGAATCAAGGTATACTCCATTTGTATAGTGTATAGTTCTTTGTTCTCATTTTGATTTTGTGTTTTTGTTTTTTGGTCCTTGGTGACCTGGTTTTGCTAGTTTCTCGGTTCATTTTTGGAGGATGGTTATGGTTGTTCTACTCTGCAAGCTTATTCTTTGACTCTGTTGCCCAATGGTCTATTTTTGGCACTTGATCTACTATTTGTTCTTGTGGCGCTCATAGGGAGTACCCATCCCCAAGTCGGAGCTGTGTTGGTGCTCAAATTTGTCTCACCCCATTTTCATTGAATTCCTCAATTTGTGGCCTCTATCATGTTTTCTATCTCCCGTATTAGTGCTTCAAGACTCTATCCTCCATTTGGTTTCCATGATCAGTCCCTCCTTTGTTCGAGGATCACTTAAAGGTCTATAAAATTTGTTTTTGTTCCTTTGTCCTTCGAAAAGAGTTTGTAACTTTGTTGTAAAACTCGAGTTTTTCCTTTCCTTCCATTTTCCACAGTCACGTTTTGTTGTCCCTATCTTTTTTGTCCCAAATATCTATGGAAATGTGATTGGATGTAGCTTAGAGGATCATATTTGGGCCTTATATCATTTCCAAACTCTCTATCCATGAAGAAAGATTCATTTCCGAGATCAAATGGTGGTTTTCCTACATTTTTACGGCTTGACGGGTGTGTTTTTCCTCGTCAAATTTACATCTCTGCATTAGTGGGAATGTTGCCCTTTTTGGTTGGATGCATCTCAATCATGGGAATTTTAAAAACTCTAAGGCTTACCTCATCTCAAAACTTGTCCATGTGGAGGAATGACTCTCATTTGAAAATTCACCTTTTGGTTTGGCCTTTCCAATACTTTTCTCAAACATAGACAAATTTTTATGCGTATCGATACATTTTGGTAGAGCATGGACATGTGGAGGGATGATGCTCATTTGAGGATCTACCTCGAGGTCCCACATTGATAATTGCGACAGGAAGACATGTGGAGGATTCCGTTGGCTCCGATTTGTACTTAAAATTTTCAAACCAATTTTCTAAGGCACAGGAAACATGGTTAGCCCGTGCTTGTTCGAGTCTTCACTCTTTGGCACCATCTCAAAGTTGCACTATAAAGACACACAGAGGCTTCCACCAGGTCTTCCCATACTTGGAATTTTCAAGCATCTTTCTAAAGTCCTAGGACACGTGGAGGGATAGTGCCTGTTTGGGGATTGGCACCTAAGTTTTATTTTGAAGAAGTCACCAGAGGACACTTGGAGGCTTCGCTCACTTCCCTTTGCTTTGAATTTTCAATGGCCAAAGGAAGTTGTCTCCGACCTAGACACATGGTTCCTTCCGGCGGACCTTCAAATTTTTAAATAAACTCTACTAGAATGAGACACATGTTGAGCTCATGCTTGTTTGGGGTCTCTTCTTTTGGGGACCATCTCAAAATGTGCCATTTGAGACACGTGGAAGCTTCTACTAGCTCCTTTTCTCATCCAGATTTTTGAAATGCTAAAAGGAATTTTTCTTTGGGGCCGGGGTACTTGGAAGGCTCGCATTGTTTGGGACTTGAGTCTTGTGCTTCTCCTTTGTAGTTGCACCTAAGAAACATGTGGACGGCTGTGATATAAAGTGGAAAATGGGAAGAATCAATGGTTGCTATGATTTCACCTAATTTTCTACCATTTTTGCTCTAAGACTCTTGAGACATGAATACGCATTTTTTTCATCATTCTTTGATGAAATTATTTGTCGTCTCTATCAGTAAGGTGCCATTGAATGGATTTAAAACTTAAATTATGAGTCCAAGGACTTTTAAGGTCAATATTTTGAAGTGGGAATTGCTCAGAACTCACAAAATGGGAATTACTAGAGGAAATCGATGCGGGGAATAATTTCATAGGAAAGAGATGGAAAAGGGATGAAATGATGAAAGAGTAGGCACAAAAGATGAAAAGGTGTTGCCTCGAAAGAAAAAATATTACCTGTCATATCTAGCTATGTAAAGTCTTTGAAAATGATTAAAAGGGATTTCTCACATGACAGAATTAGAATGATTAAAATGAATCCTAAAAGTTGTGGCATGGCATCCTAATCATTAGTGAAGGGCCCAAGAAATGTGATCAATCACAATTGGTCCACCTGATAGCTTTTGGATGTGAATTTGTTAAATTTCACTTTCTAAAGCAAATTGTTGGCAAGAAAAAGGTCCCTTGAATATTTTTCTTTTGGGGGAAAATTGATTGAGTGAAATGGCTAAATCAATGAGAATACTCTTACAAAGGTTGGAGGTTGAATTCTTGAGTAGGAGAACATTTGAGAAAGTCATCTTCCCAGAGACCAAAGCCTGACATAACTCATTATTTTATTTTGTGTTAGATTTTCTTTGTCATGTCACATTGGTTGTGTATGTATAGCCATTGATGAGTGCTAAGATTACTCTGAAAGCTTTCCCTTCTTGATGAATCTAAGTAATTTTGAAATTAATTTGTGTCTAATCTCTAGCAATTTGTGTTTGCTTTGTTTTAGAATGTCTGCAAATAGTTTCTTTTGTTCCTATTGCAATCTTACATTGAAATATTTGTGAAATCACATAGGATCTCATCCATGTGACAGTTTAATGGTATTTTTAATTTCATTTCAAGAAGAGCCTTCATCTTTATGAGATAAACATATTTAAAATCAATTCAAGTTCATTTATTGATAAAGATTTTTGTAAGTCTTCAAGTGTACCTTTGGTGTGATTTATCAAATACTTTGGTGTTTAATTGAGTCTTTCAATTCAACACTTCATGTTGGAGTCTCAAAGATTATGTGAAATGTTGTTGATCTATGCCTCTATTGAAGTACACTTCAAGTTAAAGGAACATATTAACTATTACGAATCTTTCTTTTGTTGAGTTGTTCATTGTTGTGAAGTCCCTTCAAGATCTGGTATAATCAATTTTAATATGCTTCATCTCCCACCAAAATTATTCAAAAACCACGAATCCACCCTAAACTACCCCTATTTTCCCTATGTGTATCAACAAAGGAACAAAATCTACTTACTAAAATATGTAGAAAATCAGGGATTTCTTAATGTCTTCAGTAACCTTAGCCTTGTGTTGAAAATATCTCCATCATTTAGAAGTGACAACTCTTAAGAGTTAAATCATGGAGTATTGACCATATTTTCCCAAGGTTCTCTTCATAGAATTTGTGCAAAAGAAGGATATCTCCATCTCCTTCATCAAACAGAGGTTACACTAAGGGTCCTCTCACCTTGGTTGAAGAGGCACGACCTAAAGTAGTGAGGACATGTCAAATCCTCTTAAAGGTGTTATCCATCTCTCCACAAATATGAGTAACAAAGGGCTAGTTAGATCTCATCCCCGGCTACAAAATGACACAAATCATGATCCATCTGCCTCTAAGCTCTTTGTTGAATTTATGTTTCTACTTGGCTTGAAAAGGAGAACAAATTTAGCTACCAACAAGTACCCGAGAATACATGTTGAGGCTTTCAAACCTGCTTTGGCTCCTTTCTATACATAAACTTTTCAAGCAACTTTCTAAATCACAGGGACACGTGGAGGGCCCGACTTGTTTGGAGTACACGACCTGAATTTTATTTTTGAAAGAGCGTCATGAAGACACATGGAAGTTTCCACTCATTCTACCCTTTCTTGGAATTCTCATCTGCCAAAGGAAAACTATCTCGGACCTTGAGACACATGGCGCATTACATTTGGTCCTTCAATTTTTTTCAAACAACTCTGTCAAAAATGAGACACTGGTGAGCCCACGCTTGTTTAGGGTCTCCTTTTTGGGCACCATATCAAATGTGCGCTAGTGAGACATGTGGAGGCTTTCATTGGTTCCTTTTATATTGAGACTTTTCAAAGGCCAAAAGGCATTTTTGGGACCGGGGCACGTGGAAGGCTGCGCTTGTTTGGAAACTTGCCTCTGTACCTCACCTTTGTAGTTGCTGCAAGGAAACACATGGATAACTCTAATAGTAAGTTGATAAGGGTAATAATCAATGGTTGCTATGCATTGCAAATGATTTTACTACTATTTTTACTCCAAGACTCATGGATATGTAAATACACATTGTTTTCATCATTTTTGATGAAATTCCGTGTTGTTTTTGTCTACAAAGTAATGCAATTGAATGGATTTAAGATATTAATTTGTGAGTCCAAGGATTGTAAAGGTTGATATTTTAGTTAGAATTTCTCAAGCACTTGAAAAAATATGAATTACCGAGAGAAGCTAGATGTAGAGTAGATTTGTAGAGGAAAGAATGGGAAAAGGATGAAATGATGAAGGTTGTATGCAAAAAGATGAAAAAGGTGTTGCATCGAGGGTGAAAAGGATATCATGTCGAGATCCAGCTATACGGGGCCACCATGAAATGATTAAAATGGGGATTTCTCATATGACATAATAAAAAGAATGATTAGTATTGTCAACAAATTTTGCATGGCATCCTAGTCATTAGTCGAGGGTCTAAGAAACATGATCAATTCAGGATTTTCCACCTAGCATTTACAAGCGTAAATTTGTTAAATGTCACTTTTTGAGACAAATTGGTAATAAGCAAAGGTTCCTTGAATATTCTTCTTTTTTGGATGAGTGAGTGAGTGAAATGTATAAATGCAATGAGAATACTCTTGCAAAGGGTCGGGGGTTGAATTCTTAAGAGAAAATTTGAGAGAGCCCATCTTCCTGAGAGACCAATATGAGAAACCTGTTAATTTCCTATGTTTTATATTTCAATCACGTCAAGTTGGTTGTGAGTGTACAACCATTGACAAGATCTGTGACTATTCAAAGAAACTTTCCCCTACTGATGAATCTAATGAACTTCGAATTAATCTGTGTCAATCTTGGACAAATTTGTGTCTTCTTTATTTCAAAATGTCTGCAAGTAGTTTTTCTTATTCCCATTGCAATCTTGCGTTAAAGTCCCTCCGAATCACACAGGATCTCGTCCTTGTGATAGTTTAGTGGCATTTGCAATTTCATTATGAGAATAATCTTCATCTTGTAATGCAATAAACAACTAAAAATCACTTTATTTTCATGTGTTGATAAAGATTGTCTATAAGCCTTTAAGTGTATCTTAGGCGTGAGGAAATAAGGGTCTCTTAATCTTTAATTAAGTCTTTATCTCGAGCCTTCATGTTAAATTCTTGGATATTGTGTGAAACCGTGTAAATATGGGCCTCCATTAATGCACACCTTTTGGTTGAAGGAATATTTTAGCTATTCTGAAGCATTATGTCATTTAGTTTTCCAAATGTTGTGAAGGTTCTCAAAGATCTGGCATAATCAATTTTATCCTACTTAATATCCCACCAAAATTATTCAAAACAATGAATCCTACCTGAACTACCCATGTTTTCCTTGTATGTCCACAAATGTATAAATTCTACTGCCAAAATATGTAGAAGCAATCAGGATCCCATAATGTCTTTAGTAACCTTTAGCCTTGTTTAGAAAATATCACCATTATTTAGAAGTGACAACTTCGTGAGAGTTAAATTGTGGTGCATTGATCATATTTTCTCAAGGTCTCCTTTCAAATTTGTTCAAATAAGGATATCTTCTTTCTCCTTCACCAAAGAGGTTACAAAATGGAGTCCTCTCACCCTGGTCAAAAGGCATGACCTAAAGTAGTGAGGATAGTCAAATCCTTAATGAAGGTTTTATCCATTTCTCTAATGACCGAGTGACAAGAGTCAAATGAATCCCTCCTTACTAAAAATGAATCATAATGATGATTTATATGTCCCTCGTAGTGTCTTGCTAAATCTGTGATGTTGCTCGGTTTCCAAGAGAGAATCAATTTGGATACCAACACTTTTAGTGTCATTTCGATTTGGGACTATGAAGTTGTGTGCGATTTTAACACCATCAACAATACATATAGACCTTTGTAAATGATTCTTACAAACTTTAAAGTTTAAATATGTTGTTGAAACATCATCCTATGTCCATATTTGATTTGCAAAGTTCTATTATGCGTGCAATATTTCTAGTTTATATTTGTTTTTGCACTAAGTTTACATCATCAATGTTAAATATGGGTAAAGGAAGGTTAGATTTGTGAAGCTTTTACATGAATTTAGTGTTGAAAGACATTTAATAAACTAATTTTAGTGCATTTGCACAACTAAGGTGAAAATCCTTAGTGGTGATTCCGTGTTGAATTAATTTTGATAAATGCCGATGTCTTAACCTCATTCAATTGAAATTTATCACTAATCTTTACAAAAATATGGAAGGAAGAAGATATTTCTTCATTAAAGACCTCGCTAGAAGGTTGTTTCAAGAGATGGGAAAGACAAATTCTAAAGGAAGAAGAATCATGAAAGTTATTAAAGATCGAAATCAAGAAAAGAGTTATCAATTGTGGAAACCATCGAGCTTGTCATTAAAGATTTCCATACTTCCTCAAGTGCTTATGAATCAAGTAAACTTATAGATCTGAATTCTCCAATTGGAGAGGGTCCTTCTTTTGTATTTGAAAAATTTGTGTCTCATTCTATCCCTATGTTCTCCAAAGCTGATAGGATCTTCCAAGAAAAAATTTTTAGAGAACATTCATTATGAGAATTTCATTCCTATGCCCTACATACCCCCTCACTCCTCATCATTTTTTTCTCCTATAAAATCACCTCCCAAAACAATATGGCCCAAACCCACCTAGACCTCCATTTGTTGTGAATACTTTTTGTCCTATAGATTTTAGATGTATGGCTTTGAATATCCAAATGTTGTGTCCCAAGATGTTAGAAATAGATTGCCTAAATTTCAAAGAAATAATGTTATTACTAGTGATCAAAACTTAAAGATTTTTTTCAATATGATGTAATAATTTGAGATTGAATTTGAGGATGTGTACATAAAGTTGTTTATTCATACTCTAGAGGAGGATGCAGGGACTCGGTATAAATCTTTATAGATAACTCCATTGATTCATGGAAAGAAATGAAGAATGCTTTTAGATTGTAATATGGAGATAAAACAGACCCTAGGTTTCTTTTATCAGTAATTTGAAAATATAAAAATAATCCTAATGAGTCTATTCATGACTTCAATACAAGGTTTAATAAGACCCTTAATAGGATACCTATGATCTTGAGGCCAAGTGATGTTTCTTGTTTAATAAAATACTCTGATGCTTTTGATAAGAAGGCTACCTATTATTTGAGGGATAAGAACCCAACAACATTGAGGCAGGCCTTCACCATGGCTTTGCAGATTGAAAATAACATCAAGGAAATTGGTAAACCTCCTAAGAGAGAAGGCATCAAGCTAATCAATCTAGAGAAGCCTCAGTCAAGTAAATGTGCTATGGATTTGGAGGAGGTTGTAAAAACTTTGGCCAGAGTTGTTAAGGAAATATCCTACAAACTGGCCAGAGAAGAGAAGGGGATTGGACAAGGTTCCCAAGGTTAGCATAAAGCACAAGGTCAAGAAATATTTTCCAATCATCCCAAAGGTGATCATAGATCTGATTACAAGGGTAAAAGGTCCCATGGGATCAAGAAAAGATAGGAATAACCTATGGAAAATAGATTTTGTCTGATCCTTTGACTTGTACGAGTTGCTGTTGTTGTGGAAGAAGCCAATGAAATTGAGTGGTGTGACAAATGTTTCTTTCCACATGCCCCATGTGATGAAGAAAAAGTAAGTTGAGGAAGCTGATGATGACACTATGATGATGTGTGCATGATGGGGTGCTCTACAAGCTCATGACAAGGAGAAACTTCAATTAAATTAATTAGTGCCAAACTATTGCTGCAATTTTCTAGGATTTCATCCACTTATTACCCATTCCTCCCTCTCATACTTTTGAAATAGATATGGTACAAGATTTTGAATTACCTAATAATGATTTTGAATACTTAAGGGAATTAATGATTAAAAAGTATGATGGAGGAATCCCTTCTGAGGAGGATAGGCAGTTGTTAATGAATGTTGTGGTTTCCCAAGAAAAATAATATAACACTAGGAGTAAAGTTGTCAAAGGGGGGGCCTCGAGCCAAACAAAAACTCCGTTCTAAGCAATATCTCAAAATAAACTTCTAAGAAAGATACATCTAGCAAAGGCATTGTTTCCCCAAACATAAATGGTATCCTCCCCATGCTCTAATCTGTGAAAAATCATTTGATGTTAGATGATTTTTTCATCCTTCCTCCAAATGCTTCCTTACCCAAATACGTTCCTTATAAATTGCCCAAATCTTGACTCGGATAAAGATTTTTGTTCCTTTTTGAATTTCTTAGAATCCTAAGCACAAGATAAGAACAGCATTTAAGTATTTGGGATTTAAAGGAAAAAATATTACCCAAGTTAGAAATGTAAACAATGTTGAGACTCCTCCTACCATTGTAGAGTTCGAAAAAACCCCAAGTCTTTGGAAGAACTAGGTGAGCCACCTAAAGTATATTTGGGAACATCCTTGGTTGAGTTCAGGATGAATATAGATCCATTTTTCACTACTTTGATTATTAGGGATAGGCTATTACACAACTGTATGTTTGATTCTGGAGCATCATGCAATGTTATGCCTCTTGAGGTCATGAATGAATTAGATATCAAAGTGAAAACATCTTATGGGAATTACACTTCCATGGATTCTAGAGAGGTGCCAGTGATTGGATGTGTAAAGGGTTTGATAGTATAACTTGTATCCTACCAGGTAAGAACTTAAAACTAGATGTTGTTATTGTTGATTTCCCTGCCAAATGGGGAATGCCGTTATTAAAAAATGGGCTATTAGTGTGGGGTGGGAGTGTGCGAAATGAATATGTATTTTCCACTGTACCTATTGAGGGCATCCTTGTAAAGTTTTATGGTGAAAAGAAGATTCTCATCTCATTGAGGATCCCATAATGTATTTAATAACATTTAGCATTGTTTATAAATATCACCATTATTTAGAAGTGACAAAAATTGATCAAAGTTAATTTGTGGTGCATTGATCATATTTTCTTAGGGTATCCTTTGTTGTTTGTGCAAAGAAGGATATATTATTTCTCATTCACCAACAAAGGTTATAAAATTGGTCCTCTCACTCAACTTTGAACACTAACAATATAAATTAGTGAGGATAAATCAAATTTAATGAAGGTGTTATCCATTTATTCATCTTTGTTAGTGATAAAGAGTTAGATGAATCCCTTCCCAAAAAAATACAAAATGACTCATAATATGATTTGAAATCTATAAAGTGTCTTGCTAAATTTATGAGGCTACAAAACAATTCATAAGGTATCCTTCTTAAGAGACAATGATGCCCAAGTGATTGGGGTCCGTGTTGGTATCCCCTATTGTGATTAATTCTCCTTGGAAACTAGTAGCATCACCTGTTGTTAAATAATGGAAAGTGTTCAAGATACACCGAGAGAGACAAATCATATTATGAGTCATTTCAATGTAAAGATTTGGGGAGGGTGAGATTGGTTTGACTCTTTGTCACTCGGGCATCGAATAAATGGATATTACCTTCAATAGAGGTTTGGATCTATCCTCATTACTTTGAGGTTGTGTCATGTCAACCAAGGTGAGAGGACCCATTTGTAACCTCTTTTTCCTAAGAAGGAGAAAAAGATATCGTTATTTACAAAATTTGAAAGGATACCCTGAGAAAATATGATCAATGCACCAAAAAGCATACTCTCATGACTTGTCACTTCTAAATAATGATGATATTTTCTAAACAAGGCTAAAGGATACTAAAGACATTACGGGATCTAAGATTAAATTCTCATATTTTGGCGGATGGAGAATTTATACATTTGTGGACATACGGGGAAAATAGTGGTAGTTAAGGTAGGATTCATTTTTTAAAATAATTTTGGTGGGATATTAAACTTTAATAGGATAAAATTGATTATGCTAGATCTTTGAGAACCTTCACAAAATTGGTTCTGGAAAACTAAATGACATAATGCTTTTTCTAAATAGCTAAAATATTCCTTGAATCAACGTTGTGCATCAATGGGGCCCATATTTGCATGGTTTCACACAATCTCAAAGAATTTAACACTTAGTCTTGAGCTAAATACTCAATTAAACATAAAGAGACCCTGGTTCCTCATGCCTAAGATACACTCAACAGGGTTTAAACAATATTTATCAATAAATGACAATGCCATGAGTTCCAGAAATTTTTATCTCATTCAAGATGAAGGATTTTCTCATAACAAAATTACAAATTCCATTAAACTATCACAAGGATGAGATCCTATGTGATTAGAAATTCCTCAGTTTGCGGCCTCTGTCATGTTTTCTATCTCCCCATATTGATGCTTGAACTTTTCCTCCATTTGGTTGCCATGATCAGTCCCTTCCTTGGTCGAGGATCACTTAAAATCCAGAATTTGTTTTTCATTCCTCTTGTCCATGTGAAAGAGTCTATAACTTGGGCGTAAAACTCGGGTTTTCCTTTCCTTCCATTTTCCATTTTCATATCACGTTTTGTTGTCCCTATCATTTTTGTCCCAAATATCCTATGGAAACATGATTGGATGTAGCTTGGAGGATCATATTTGAGCCTTATAACATTTCCAAATTCTCTTTCCTTGAAGAAAGATTCATTTCTGGGCTCAAATGGTGATTTTCCTACATTTTACGGTTTGATGGGTGTTTTTCCCCATCAAATTTACATCTCAGCATCAATGGAAACATGTGGCCCTTTTTGGTTGGATGTGGCTCGGTGGGGCACTTTAAAAACTCTAAGGCTCACTTCAACCCAAAACTTGTCCACGTGGAGGAATGACGCTCATTTGAAAATTCACCTTTTGGTTTGGCCTTGGAGTTGCGCGGGGGGACACGTGGAGGTTTCCTTCCTTTCCCAGCTTTAGACAAATTTTTCATGAAAATTTTTGGACCATGGACACGTGGAGGGTATAGTTTTGGTGAGATCCATGGACCACCTTAACAATGGAGGGACATGGAGCTCATTTGAGGATCCACCTGTCCCACCTTAACAATTTGAATAGGAGACATGTGGAGGCTTCTTTGTTTAGGAGGTCTCCTCTCTTGGGCACCATCTCAAAAGTTACTTAAACTTTTCAAAGAAGCAACTTTTAAAGGCACTGGGACATGGAGGGACCACACATGTTTGGGGACCGCCCTAAGTTTTATTTTGAAGAAGCACCAGGAGGACACTTGGAGGCTTCCTCACTCTTCCCTTTGCTTGGACTTTTCAATGGCCAAAGAAAAATGTCTCGGACCCTAGACACATGGCACCTTCCACTGAAACCTTCAAATTTTTAACAAACTCTACCGAGATGAGACACGTGTTGAGCCCACACTTGTTTGGGGTCTCTACTTTTGGGGACCATCTCAAAATGTGCCATTGAGACACATGGAGGCTTCCATGGCCTTTTTACACTTGAGACTTTTCAAAGGCCAAAAGGCATTTTTCTTGGGCCCAGGGCACGTGGAAGGCCCACACTTGTTTGGGACTTGCCTCTGTGCTTCTCCTTTGTAGTTGTGCACCAAGGAAACACATGGATGGCTATGATATAAAGTGGAAAAGGGGAAGAATCAATGGTTGTTGTGTATTTCATCTATTTTTTCCACCATTTTTTCTCCAAGACTCTAGAGATGATGAATAATACACACTTTTTTTTCATCATTCTTTGATGAAATTCCTTGTCATCTCTCTATCTATAAAGTGCCATTTGATGGATTTGAAACTTAATTTGTGAGTCCAAGGATTGTTAAGGTCGATATTTTGAAGTTGGAATTGCTCAGGCACTTGCAAAAATGGGAATTACCAGAGAAGATGGATGTGGGGCAGAATTGAGAGAAAAAGAGGGAAAAGGATGAAATGATGAAAGTGCAGGGTGCAAAAAAAGATGAAAAAGGTGTTTCCTCGAGAGAAAAAGGATTACCTGTCATATCCAATTTGTGTAGAGTCTCTAAAAAATGATTAAAAGGGGATTTCTCACATGACAAAATCAGAATGATTAGAAGGATTTCAAAAAATTTGTGGCATGGCATCCTAGTCATTAGTCGAGGGCCCAAGAAATGTGATCAGTTCACAATTGGTCCACCTGGCAGCTTTCGGATCTGAATTTGTTAAATGTCACTTTCTGAAACAAATTGGTAACAAGAAAAGGTCCCTCAATATTCTTCTCTTTTTGGGGGAAAATTGAGTGAGTAAAATGTATAAATGCAATGAGAATACTCTTGCAAATGGTCGGGGGTTGAATTCTTAAGAGAAAATTTGAGAAAGTCATCTTCCTGAGAGACCAAGCCAGAGATAACCTGTTATTTTCTTTTTCTGTTAGATTTTCTATCATGTCAAGTTGGTTGCGATGTATATATTGATTGAGCACTTGAGATTTTCTCTGAAGCTTTCCCTGATGAATCTAAGCAATTTTGAAATTAATTTGTGTCCAATCTCTAGCAATTTGTGTCTTCTTTGTTTCAGAATGTCTGCAAATAGTTTCTTTCATTCCTATTGCAATCTTACATTGAAATATTTTGAAATCACACAGGATCTCATCCCTGTGATAGTTTAATGGTATTTGCAATTTCATTTCAAGAAGAGCCTTCATCTTGGATGAGATAAACAAATTTAAAATCAATTCACTTGTCATTTGTTGATAAAGATTGTCTTGTAAGTCTTTGGGTGTACCTTAGGCATGATTGATCAGAGACTTTGGTGTTTAATTGAGTCTTTCAATTCGAGCCTTCATGTTAGAGTCTCAAATATTATGTGAAAACATGTTGATCTGGGCCTCCATTGAAGCACACCTTCTAGTTGAAGGAACATCTTAACTATTCTAAAGCTTTTTGTTGTTGAGTTTTCATTGTTGTGAAGTCCCTTCAAAGATCTGGTATAATCAACTTTATCCTACTTCATCTCCCACCAAAATTATTCAAAAACCATGAATCCACCTAAACTACCCCTATTTTTCCCCTGTATATCAACAAAGGAACAAAATCTACTTACTAAAATATGCAGAACAATCAGGATTTCTTAATGTCTTCAGTAACCTTAGCCTTGTGTTGAAAGTATCTCCATCTTTTAGAAGTGACAACTCTTAAGAGTTAAATTATGGAGTATTGACCATATTTTCCCAAGGTTTTCTTCATAAAATTTGTGCAAAAGAAGGATATCTCCATCTCCTTCATCAAAGAGGTTACACTAAGGGTCCTCTCACCCTGGTCAAGAGGCACGACCTAAAGTAGTGAGGATAGGTCAAATCCTCTTAAAGGTGTTATCCATCTCTCCACAAATCTGAGTAACAAAGGGCTAGTTAGATCTCATCCCCAGCTACAAAATGACACACACTATGATCTATCTATCTCTAAGCTCCATGTCCAATCTGTGTTGTTGCTCTCGGCTTGAAAGGAGAACAAATTTGGATACCAACACTCATGGCACACTTTTTTGGGAGGACTCTTTGAAGTATTTTTGAACAAAAGGTGTACATGTACAAGTATTTGAACAGGTAATGCTTTTTACATATTTTAAAGTGCTAAATACATTGTTGAAACATCATTATCTATTTCAGATCTATAAGAATTGTTCAAAGTTGTGAGTTATGAGTGTAATATTTCTAGCTTATACAGTTATTGCACTAAGATTTGTATCATCATTGATAAATTTGGGTAAAAGAAGAGTAGATCTTGTAAGCTTTGCATGAATCTGGTATTGATAGACATTTGATAGGTCTTTCATAGTGCATTTGCACAAACTAAGGTGAAAATCCTTAGTGGTGACTCCATGTTGTTTAAATTCTTTATAAATACCAGTGTCTTAACATATATCAAGTAAGATTTGTCATTAATATCTGCAAAGCTGGAAGGAAGAAGATATTTCTTCACCAAGGACCCTAGTAGAAGGTTGTTTCAAGAGTTGGGAAAGTCTAATTTAGAAGGAAGAAGAATTTGGAAGGTTGTTGGAGATCAAGCATCAAGAAAAGAGATCTCCATTGGTGAAAATTGATCATCCTGTGATTGAAGATTGCAGTACTTCCTCAAGTGCTTCTTGAATCAGGTAGTCTCTTTGTTGAATTGAATTCTCCATCTGGAGAGGGTCCTTCATTTATATTTGAAACATTTTCTTCTCAATCTACCCTATATTTTCAAAATCTAATAGAGTTTTCCAAGAAATAGAGCCTTTAGAGGGCAAGTCATTCTAAAAATTGTATCCTTGTACCACACAGACCCCTCACTCCTCATCATTTTGTTTCTCTGTAAGATCACCTCCTCAAAATAATATGGCTCAGCCTCCACCCAAACCTCCATTTTTGTTAATACTTTTGGTCCCATCAGTTTTAGAGGTATGGTTGGCTATCCAAATGTTGTGCCACAAGATGTAAGAAATAGATTGCCTAAGTTTCAAGGAAATAATGCAATAACTAGTGATCAACACTTGAAACTCTTTGTCAATATGATGGAGGACTTTGAAATAGAGTTTGAGGATGTATACATTAAATTATTTATCCATACTCTAGAAGAAGATGCAAGGGACTAGTATAAATCTCTTCCAGATAATTCCATTGACTCCTGGATAGAGATGAAGAATGCTTTTAGAATGCAGTATGGTGATAAAATAGACCCTAGGTTTCTTTTATCAAAGTTTGAAAATATAAAAAATAATCCTAATGAATCAGTGCATGATTTCAATACTAGATTTAACAAAACATTGAGAAGACTTCTGTTAATTTGAGGCCATGTGATGAATCATGTCTGATAAAGTATTCAGATGCATTTGATAAGAAAGTTTCTTACTATTTGAGGGATAAGAACCCTGGGACTTTGAGGTAGGCCTTTACCATGGCTCTGCAAATTGAGAACAACATTAAAGTAGTTGGAAAACCTCCTAAGAGGGAGGGTGTTAAACTGATCAACCCTGAGAAGCCTCAATCAAGTAAGGTTGTGGATCTTGAGGAAGTTGTAAGGACTTTGGTCGGGGATTGTCAAAGAAATCTCTTACAAGCTAGCTAGGCGGAGAAAGGAATTGGACAAGGTTCTCAGGGTCAACATAGGCAACAAGGACAAGAAAGACTTGCAAATCATCCTAGAAATGATCAGAGGTCTGATGATAGAGGTAAAGGACCCATGGGAGCTAGACAACCCCAAGCTAGGGAAAATAGAGTAGTGCCTGATCCTCTAAATGCCAGAGTTGTTGTTGTTGAAGAGACAAATCAAATGGATTGGTGTGAAAAATGCTTCTTACCCCACCCACCATGTGAAATAGATCAGCAAAAGTTGAAGAAGCTGATGATGATGATAACACTGATGATGATGCATGCATGGTGGACTACTCTCTACAAGCTCACATAAGGAGGAGAAACTTCAACTTGAGGTAATAAGTGCAAGAACTACTTGCAAGTTTTTGGGACTGCATTCATTCACGGTACCTCTTCTTCCTCCCTCTCATGCTTTAGAAATAGATATGGTACAAGCATTTGAACTTCCTAATAATGATTTTGAGTACCTAAGAGCTCTAATGATTAAGAAGTATGATGGAGGAATCCCATCAGAAGAGGATAGACAACTATTAATGAATGTTGTTTTGTTGCCCAAGAAAAAGAGTATAACACAAGAAGTAAAGTTGTCAAAGGGGCAGGGCCTCAAGCCAAACCAAAGACCCCAGTTCTCACCAATGTCCCAAAAGAGGCTCCAAAGAAAGATGCATCTGGAAAAGGCCTTGTTGTCTCAAGTAGAACTGGTGTTCCCACCCATGCCCAAAATGTTAAAAATCTTGTGCCATCTGATGAGTTTGTCAATCTTTCTCCAAATGTTGCTTTTCCCAAATACATTCCCTATGACATTGCCCAAGTCTTGAGTCAGATCAAGATTTTTGTCCCAATTGTTGAACTGCTTAGGATTCCTGAGCACAAGAAGAGGGATTTTGAGTATTTGGGATTGGAGGAAGATAGGAGTGCCCAAGGTAGAAATATAAATAATGTAAACACTCCTCCTCCAACCATTGCAGACCTAGAAAAACCACCAACATTAGAGGAGATAGGTGAACCACCTGAAGTTTACTTGGGAACATCTTTAGTTGAGTCTCAATTAAATGTTGATCCATTTTTTACAACACTGATTATTAAAGACAGATTGTTGCACAATTGTATGTTTGATTCCGAGCATCATGCAATGTTATGCCTCTAGAAGTCATGAATGAATTGAACATTAAAGTGACAACAGCTTATGGCAAGTGTACTGCAATGGATTCTAGAGAGGTGCTATGTTGTAGGATGTGTAAAAGGTTTGGTGGTACAACTTGCAGCTTATCCGGTAAGAACTTGAAACTTGATGTTGTCATTGTTGATTGCCCTACCAAATGGGGCATGTTGTTATCAAGAAAGTGGGCTGCAAGTGTTGGTGGAAGTGTTCAGATGGATATGTCTTTTTCCACCATTCCAATTGAAGGCAGCCTTGTAAAGTTGTATGGAGAGAAAAAGATGTTGCACCTCATTGAAGATCCCAATAATGCTTCTTATGAAGTGTTGTATGCTGATGTAGATGTTGATAACTTTGTGGGGTTTGTTGATGGAAAAGAGCATAAGATTGATCAATGTAAATGTCTTGAACAAGTAGGTTTACCTTGGACCTTGTTATTTGATGGAGCTTGTTCCAAGTTTGGAAATGGTGTTGGCATTGTTCTGATTTCTCCAGGCCAAGAAGAGTTTGTCTTTTCTTTCAAACTTAACTTTGAATGCACTAACAACATTGCTGAATATGAAGCATTGTTATTAGGCTTGAGAATTGCATGGAAATATGGTATAAAGGATATCATTGTCAAAGGGGATTCAAATTGATTGTCAAGCAAATTAGAAAATTGTATGCTACTAAAAATCAGAGAATGAAACAATACAAGCATGCAATCTGGGATTTGATTGAAATGTTTGACTCTTTTAATATTGTGCACCATGATAGAAAGTTTAATGTTGTTGTAGACAAGTTAGTAGTGCTAGGATCCAGATTTGGGAATTGTACAGTGTCTCCATTTTGTGAGTATGATGTTGAAATACTAACAAGGCCATCTGTCCCTAATAACGTTAAAAATTGGCAAGTGTTTGATGATGATGCCCAGGTGAAATGGTTTCTACAGAACCAAGGTGAGTTTTCTGACCAAAATATAGATTGGGAACCAATGGTGTGTGTTGTTGAAGGAAAGGAAACTTTATTTGGAAAAGACATCATCCAGTAAAGACAAACACGATTCCCAGAGGTTTGGTGGCTCTTGAATCAAACTTTGATAATGTTGATTGCATTATTAAAAGAAGTATGTCGTTTCAAGAGATGTGGAAGAGCATGACCTAGGGCACAAAGGAAAAACCACGTAAAATCTGGTTAGGAAGCAATCTCAGCAAGGAAGAGAAGCAGTCCTATGTTCAATTGTTGAAGAAATATCAAGACTACCTAGCTTGGTCTTACTTTGAGTTGAAGGCATACAGGGAAGATTTGTTCCAACATGAGATTCCTCTTGAATCTAATGCCAAGCCTTTCAGGAAAAAATAGAGGCCCATCAATCCACTCCTTTCTTTGAAGATGCAAGAAGAACTGAAGAAGTTGAGGGATGGAGGGATCATTCAGCCCACAAGGTACTCATCTTGGGTTGCAAACCTAGTGCCTGTCAGAAAAAATAATGGTGATATAAGGCTATGCGTAGACTTCAGAACTTGAATAAAGCATCATTGAAAGATAATTACCCTCTTCCAAACATGGAGAATATGCTACAATTGGTAACTGGTTCTGAATTGTTATCCACTCTGGATGGTTTCTCTGGCTATAATCAAGTTGTTGTGAAGGAGTCAAAAAGAATAAAGACTACCTTTACTACTCCTTGGGAACTTATGTCTATGTCAGGATGCCTTTTGGCTTAATGAATGCTGGAGAAACTTTCCAAAGAGCAATGGATGTAGCATTTGTTGGTTATATTAATGATTTCATTGTTGTTTATCAAGATGATGTAACTGTGTTTTCTAGAAAAAGAAATGATCACTTGCAACACTTGGAGAGAATGTTGATAAGGTGTAGAGAGTATGGCATATCATTGAATCCCAAGAAGTGCCACTTTGGAGTGCAAAAGGAAAAGCTTCTTGGTCACATTGTATCAAAGGAAGGGGTCATGATTGATCCAGAGAGAGTGGAAGCCATCAACAAGGTTCCAATTCCAAGAACTAAGAAGGGAATTCAATCCTTCTTTGGAAAAATAAACTTTATCAAAGATTTTGTGTCTAACTTTGTTGAGCTGACCATCCCCATTACTAGTATGTTGAAAAAGGACCAAGTTATCAAATGGGAAGAAGTTTCCATTCAAGCTTTCAATGGGATCAAAGAAGCACTAAAGCATGCCCCTATTTTGGCAGCCCCAAATTACAAGAAGCCTTTTCAAGTTTTCTTTTTGCTTTAGAAAAACACCATTGCATCTGTTTTTTTGTTGCAGAAGGATGATGAAGGGGCTGAGAGACCAATTGCCTTTTTCAGTAAGGCATTGCAGGGAGCTGAGTTGAAGTACACCATCATGGAGAAGCAAGCATTTTCCTTGGTGAAAGAAACAAAGGTTTTCAGACCCTACATCTTGAGCTCTAAAGTTGTTTCTTATGTTCCCCACACCATGGTGAAAGACATCTTATCAGAGATGGAGGTCTCAAGAAAAATGCAGATGGGTGAACAAGTTGCAGGAGTATGACATGGATATCCAAACCATGAAATTGGTAAGAGGTTTGGGCCTAGCTAAGCTTATGGCTGAGAGAAACTTGCAAACTATTGAGGTGAATGAAGTAGAAGGAGAAAGGGTGGATGTCCTTGAAAATTTGGTAAGTTCTGAATGGTACAAAGATATAATATTTTATCTCAGACATCTATGCTTGCCCTAAATATTTGAGTAAAAATCAGAAAAGAGCTCTTAAGTTAGCCTCTCAAAAATATGTCATTACTGATTTTGGGTTAGCTTGGAAGAACCCCAGGGAGTGCTCTTGAGATGCATTACTGAAGATGGGCCCCAAAATAATTGTTGATCTCCATGGAGGAGTTTGTGGGGACATTTTGTTGGAAGAGTTACAACACATAAAATCTTGAGGGTTGGTTATTGGTGGCCAACTCTCTTCAAGGATACAACTCTATTGGTTAGGAAATGTGAAAGTTGCCAGCATTTTCTAGAAGAATGAAAGCTTTAGGCTCCCTTCCTTTGCATCCTTGTGTCAGTTGAAGCCCCATTTAAGACAATGGGAATGGATTTCATTGGGAAATTTCTTATCCTTCCAGTGCTGGTCATAAATGGATTCTTGTAGCCACTGATTATTTCACTAAGTGGGTGGAAGCAATCCCCACCAAGAAGGAAACACACCAAGTTATCATGGACTTCATGTTGAATCAAATCATATGCAGATTTGGAGTGCCAGCTAAAATTGTTGTTGATAATGCCATGAGTTTTAGAGCCAAACCTTTGGTGGCAATGTGCAAAGAGTATGGAATCAATTTGACATATGCTTCTAACTACAATCCCCAAGGAAATGGACAAGTTGAGTCCAACAATAAAAACTTGTTGAAGATCATTAGAAGAACCTTGGAGCTGAACAAAAGAAGTGGGGTGAGCAACTGAAGTTTGTTGTTTGGGCTGATAGAATCACTTTGTCAAAAGAGCTACTGGTAAAAGCCCATTTGAGTTGGTATATGGAACTCAAGCTTTTTTTCCCCTTCATTTGCAATTGTCTTCATTTCAGTTTGTTCAAAAATTGAAGATCAAGAAGTTAGTCCATATGATGCTCGAATCAATCAGATTATTGAGTTAGATGAAGAAAGAAGGGCATCCCATCAGGCATGTGAAGTTCAAAGAAAAGTTGAAGAAGTTATTTGACAAAAGGTGACTCCCAGAGCTTTCAACATTGGGGATCTTGTGCTTTTATGGGATAACAGGCATGAAGATAAGGGAAAGCATGGTAAATTTGATGCATTGTGGATGGGCCCTTATTCATTGATATTCAATTGGTGAAAATACCTTCTTCCTAAAAGACTTAGATGGGGAACTTGAATTTTCTATGTTAATGGCAGGCATTTGAAACATTTCCTTGATTGATTTCTCATAATCAAGGTATACTCCATTGTATAGTGTATAGTTCTTTGTTTTCATTCTGCTTTTGTGTTTTTGTTCATTCTGGTCCTTGGTGACCTGGTTTTGTTGGTTTCTCGGTTCATTTTTTGGAGGATGGTTATGGTTTTCTCTCTCTGCAAGCTTATTCTTTGACTCCATTGTTTCCCAATGGTCTATTTTTTTGGCACTTGGTCTACTATTTTGTTCTTGTGGCACTCACAGGAGTGCCCATCCCCAAGTCGGAGCCGATGTTGGTGCTCAAATTAGTCTCACCCCATTTGTCATTGAAATTCCTCAGTTTGTGGCCTCTGTCATGTTTTCTATCTCCCCATTGATGCTTGAAGACTTTTCCTCCATTTGGTTGCCATGATCAGTCCCTTCCTTGGTCGAGGATCACTTAAAAGTCTAGAATTTTTTTTTTCCTCTTCTCCATCCATGAAAGAGTCTATAACTTGGGCGTAAAACTCGGGTTTTTCCTTTCCTTCCATTTTCCACAGTCACATTTTGTTGTCCCTGTCATTTTTGTCCCAAATACCTATGGAAACATGATTGGATGTAGCTCGAGGATCATATTTGAGCCTTATAACATTTCCAAATTCTCTGTCCTTGAAGAAAGATTCATTTCGGGCTCAAATGGTGATTTTCCTGCATTTTACGGTTTGACGGGTGTATTTTTCCCGTCAAATTTACTTCTCAGCATCAATGGAAACATGGCCCTTTTTGGTTGGATGTGGCTCGGTGGGGCACTTTAAAAACTCTAAGGCTCACTTGACCCAAAACTTGTCCACGTGGAGGAACGACACTCATTTGAAAATTCACCTTTTGGTTTGGCCTTGGAGTTGCACCGGGGACACGTGGAGGTTTTTCACTTGCTTTTCCCAGACTTAGACAAAATTTTCATGTAGCCATAGTATAGTTTTGGTGGACCATGGACACGTGGAGGGCTGGCACTCATTTGAGGATCTACCTCAGGGTCCCACCTTAACAATTGTGACATAGGGAGACATGTGGAGGCTTCCATGGCTCTTTTTGTACTTAAAATTTTCAAAGCAATTTTTAAAGGCACTAGGACACATGGAGGGACCCATGCACTTGTTCGAGGTCTCTCACTCTTGGGCACCATCTTGTTTGGGGACCGTGGAGGCTTCCAAGTTTTCCCATTTTTTATTTTCAGAAACTTTCTAAAGGCCTTGGAGGACACTTGGAGGCTTCCTGCTCACCAGCCCTTCCCTTTTGAAGAAGCTTGGACTTTTTCACTCTACCCTTTGAAAAACGGCCAAAGAAAAATGTCTCGGACCCTAGACACATGGCACCTTCCACTGAACCTTCAAATTTTTTTAACAAACTCTACCTAGAATGAGACACGTGTTGAGCCCACACTTGTTTGGGGTCTCTACTTTTTGGGACCATCTCAAAATGTGCCATTGAGACACGTGGAGGCTTCCACTTGGCTCCTTTTTACACTTGAGACTTTTCAAAGGCCAAAAGGCATTTTTCTTGGGCCCAGGGCACGTGGAAGGCCACGCTTGTTTGGGACTTGCCTCTTGTGCTTCTCCTTTGTAGTTGTGCCAAGGAAACACATGGGACATGCTATGATATAAAGTGGAAAAGGGGAAGAATCAATGGTTTTTGTGTTTCACTATTTTTTCCACCATTTTTTCTCCAAGACTCTTGGAGATGAATACACACTATTTTTCATCATTCTTTGATGAAATTCCTTGTCATCTCTATCTATAAAGTGCCATTTGATGGATTTGAACTTAATTTGTGAGTCCAAGGATTGTTAAGGTCGATATTTTGAAGTTGGAATTGCTCAGGCACTTGCAAAAATGGGAATTACTAGAGGAGATGGATGCGGGGAAGAATTGTAGAGGAAAGAGAGGGGAAAAGGATGAAATGATGAAAGTGTAGGTGTAAAAGATGAAAAAGGTGTTGCCTCGAGAGTGAAAAAGATTACTTGTCATATCCAGATTTGTGTAGAGTCTCCAAAAATGATTAAAAGGGGATTTCTCACATGAAAGAATCAAATGATTAGAAGGATTTCCAAAAAATTTGTGGCATGGCATCCTAGTCATTAGTCGAGGGCCCAAGAAATGTGATCAAGTTCACAATTGGTCCACTTGCAGCTTTCGGATCTGAATTTGTTAAATGTCACTTTTTGAAACAAATTGGTAACAAGAAAAGGTCCCTCAAATATTCTTCTCTTTTGGGGGAAAATTGAGTGAGTAAAAATGTATAAATGCAATGAGAATACTCTTGCAAAAGGTCGGGGGTTGAATTCTTAAGAGAAAATTTGAGAAAGTCATCTTCCTGAGAGACCAAGCCAAGATAACCTATTATTTTCTTCTATGTTAGATTTTCTATCATGTCAAGTTGGTTGCATATGTATAGCCATTGATGAGAGCACTTGAGATTTCTCTAGAAGCTTTCCCTGCTGATGAATCTAAGCAATTTTGAAATTAATTTGTGTCCAATCTCTAGCAATTTGTGTCTTCTTTGTTTCAGAATGTCTACAAATAGTTTCTTTCATTCCTATTGCAATCTTACATTGAAATCTTTGTGAAATCACATAGGATCTCATCCCTATGATAGTTTAATGGTATTTGCAATTTCATTTCAAGAAGAGCCTTCATCTTGGATGAGATAAACAAATTTAAAATCAATTCACTATCATTTGTTGATAAAGATTGTTTGTAAGTCTTTGGGTGTACCTTAGGCATGATTGATCAGAGACTTTGGTGTTTAATTGAGTCTTTCAATTCGAGCCTTCATGTTAGAGTCTCAAATATTATGTGAAAATGTGTTGATCTGGCCTCCATTGAAGCACACCTTCTGGTTGAAGGAACATCTTAACTATTCTGAAGCTTTCTATTGTTGAGTTGTTCATTGTTGTGAAGTCCCTTCAAAGATCTGGTATAATCAACTTTATCCTACTTCATCTCCCACCAAAATTATTCAAAAACCATGAATCCACCTGAACTACCCTTTTTCCTATGTATCAACAAAGGAACAAAATCTACTTACTAAAATATGTAGAACAATCAGGATTTCTTAATGTCTTCAGTAACCTTAGCCTTGTGTTGAAAGTATCTCCATCATTTTAGAAGTGACAACTCTTAAGAGTTAAATTATGGAGTATTGACCATATTTTCCCAAGGTTTTCTTCATAAATTTTGTGCAAAAGAAGGATATCTCCATCTCCTTCATCAAACAGAGGTTACACTAAGGGTCCTCTCACCTGGTCAAAGAGGCACCTAAAGTAGTGAGGATAGGTCAAATCCTCTTAAAACTTTACATTAGAGTCATCCATGTGTTTCCTTGGCGCAACTACAAAGGTGAGGTATATAGGCAAGTTGTCAAATAAGTGCGGGCCTTCCACATGCCTGCGCCCAAGAAAAATGCCTTTTTGCCTTTAAAAGTCTCGGTATAAAAGGAGTTAGCGGAAGCCTCCACATGTCTCACTAGCACACTTTTAATATGGTGCCCAAAAGTAGAGACCTTAAACAAGTGCGGGATGACCACGTGTCTCGGTCCAAAGAGTTGTTTGAAAAAAATTGAATGACCAACAAAAGTTTCCATGTGTCTAGGGTCCGAGATAGATTTCCTTGGTCAATGAAAAATACAAGAAAGGGTATAGTGAGCGGAAACTTCCACGTGTCTTTATGGTGCTCTTTCAAAAATAAAAGTTAGGGGTAGGTCCCCAAACAAGCGCGGACCATCCACATGTCCCATGATTTAGAAAGTTGCTTGGAAATTTTAAGTATAGAAAGGAGCGATGGAAGCCTCCACATGTCTCCTTTTAGAAAGTTGCTTGGAAATTTTAAGTATAGAAAGGAGCCAATGGAATCCTCCACATGTCTCCTTCGCACAATTTTGAGATGGTGACCAAAAGTGGAGACCTTAAACAAGTGCGGGCTCACCATGTGTCTCCTTAGCACAATTACTAAGGTAGGACCCACGGTAGATTCTCAAATGAGTGCCATCCCTCCACGTGTCCATGGTCCATCAAAGCTACACCCGTCTGCATAAACAAAATGTCTAAGTCTAGGTAAGGCGGAAAAACCTCCACATGTCTCCTAGCGCAACTCCAAGGTCAAACCAAGAGGTGAATTTTTAGTTGAGTGCGAGGCCCTCCACATGGAAAATAGTTGAGTTTAAGTAGTCCTTAGAGTTTCAAAATGCCCTACCGAGAAACATCCAATCAAAAGGGCCACATTTCCACGGATGTTGAGATGTAAATTTAGAAGGAAAACACATTCGTCAAAGCGTAAAATGTAGGAAATCACCATTTGCACTTGAAATGAATCTTTCCTTAAGGAAAAAGAATTTAGAATTGATAAAATTCCAAATGTGATCCACCGAGCTGCATCGATAAAAAGGGCTACGTTTCCATAGATATTGGGAAAAAAATGACAAGGAAAACAAAATGTGATTGTGGAAAAAATAGAAGGAAGGGGAAAAACTTGAGTTTACGCCCAAGTTACAAATTCTTTCACATGGACGAGAGAAACAAAAAAATTCTAGACTATAAGTGATCCTCAACCAAAGGAAAATACGATCATCGCATGACAAAATGAAGGAAAGAGCTTTCACGTATCATTACGGGGAGATAGAATATACGAACTAGCCCGCAGATTGAATAATTTTAAGGACAAATAGGGTGAGATCAAATGAGCACCAACATCGAGTTCGACTCGGGGATTGGCACTACCACCAAGTGCCACAAGAACAAATAGCAGACCAAGTGCCAAAAATAAACCATTAGGAAATGGAGTCACGAGCCAACCCTTGAGGAACAAACTGAGAAATCAACAAAAACATACGCCCAAAACTATACACTATACAATGGTGCATACCTCGATTAAGAGAAATTAATAAAGGAAATGTTTCAAATGCCTACCATTAATGGGAAATTCAAACAACTCCCCATCTAGGTATTTTAAGAAGAAGGTGTGTTCACCAATTCAAATGTACATTGAATAAGGGCCCATCTACAATGCATAAAAATATCCATGTTTTCACTTATCCTTGTGCTGCTATCCCATAATAGCACAAGATATCCCACACTGAAAGCTCTTGGAGTCACCTTCTTATTGAAAAATTCTTCAATTTCTCTTTGAATTTTACATGCCTATGATGCCCTTGTTTCTTCATGTAACTCAACAATGTGATTGATGTGAGCATTATAGGGACTAACCTCTTGATCTTCCAATTGAAAAAATTGAAATGAATACAATTGTATATGCAAGTGCGAGAAGAGCTTGAGTTCTATACACAAACTCAAATGGGATTTTTCAAGTAGCTCATTTAATAGTGATTCGATCAGCCCAAACAAAAACTTTAACTACTCACCCCACTTCCTTTTGTTCAATTCCAGAGCTCTTCTAATTATCTTCAACATATTTTCATTGTTGGACTCTACTTGTAGATTTCCTTTGGGATTATAATTTGAAACATATGTAAAATTAATCCCATATTCATGGCACATGGCCACCAAAGGTTTAGCTCAAAATCTCATGGTATTATCAGCAACTATTTTGATAGGTACCCCAAATCTATAAATGATATAATTCATCATAAAATCCATGACAATTTGGTGAGTTGCCTTCTTGGTGGGGTTTCCTCCACCCACTTAGTGAAGTAATATTTTGCCACTAATACCCACTTATGTCCTGTACTTGAGGGATCGAAATCTCCCAAATGAAATCCATTCCCCATTTCCTAAATGGGGCTTCAACTAATCTGAAGCTGCAAAGGAAGGGATCCACGAAGCTTTTAGTCTTCCCGGAAAAGCATTGGAAAATTTCACATTTCCTTACCAACAAAGTTGTATCTTTGAAAAGAGTTGGCCACCAACAACCGGACCTTGATTTTATGAGTGTGACTCTTCCAAAAAATTCTCCCCACAAACTCCTCCATGGAGATCAGCAATTATTTTATGGGCTTCATCTTAAGTAATGCATCTTAAGAGAACTCGCTCGGGGTTCCTCCAAGCTAACCCAAAATTAGTAATGAAATATTTTTGGGAAGCTTACTTAAGTGTTATTTTCTGATTCTTTCTCAAATGTTTAGGGCACTGTAAATGTTTGAGAAAAAAAAATTATGTCCTTATAGCATTAATAATTTATCAGTTTTTCAAGGACATTCTACCTTTCTTCTTCAACTTCATTTACCTCAACCTGTCTCTGCAGTTGCTCTCTGCCATAATTTTTCTAGGCCCAGGACCTCGACCAATTTTGTTTTTTGGATATCCATATCATACTCTTGCAATTTTTTACCCATCAGACATATTTTGCTTGAAACATCCATTTCGATAGGATGTCTTTGACCATGGTGTGGGGAACATAAGAAATGACTTTGGAAGCCATAATATATGGCACGAAGACCTTTGTTTATTTTACCAAAGTAAATATCTACTTCTCCTTGATAGTATACTTTAGCTTATCTCCTTGTAATGCCTTCTTGAAAAGGCAATTGGTCTTTTAGCTCCCTCATCATCCTTCTGCAACAACATAGATGCAATAGTACTTTCTGAAGAAAAATAAAACATTTGGAAAGCCTTCTTATAATCTGGAGCTGCTAAAACATGGGCATTCTTTAATCCTTCTTTGATCCCAGTAAAAGCTTGAATAGTTGCTTCTTCCCATTTGATACTTTGCTCTTTCTTCACATGCTTAGTGATTAGGATAGTTAGTTTAATAAAGTTGGAGATAAATCTCCTAATAAAATTAATCTTCCCGAAAAGGATTGAATTCCTTTGTTTGTTCTTGGAATAGGGACTTTGATGATGGCTTCTACCCTTTTAGGATCAATCATGACCCCTTCCTTTGACACAATGTGACCAAGTAGCTTTGCTTTCTAAATTCCAAAGTGGCACTTCTTGGGATTTAGTGAAATACCATACTCGTTGCCTATTAACAACATTTTTTCTAAGTGTTGCAAGTGGTCACTACTTTTTTGGACAAAACAATCACATCATCTTGATATACAATAATTAAATCATTAATATATCCATAAAGCTACATCCATTACTCTTTGGAAAGTGGCTCCGGCATTCATTAGACCAAAAGGCATTCGACATATACATATGTTCCCCAAGGAGTGGTAAAGGTAGTCTTGATTCACTCTAATTCCTTTAACAACTACGGTTATATCCAAAAAACCATCCAAGGTGGATAACAATTCTGAACTAGTAACCAATTGTAATATATTGTCCATATTTGGTAGAGGGTAGTTATCCTTCATTGATGCTCTATTCAAGTTTCTAAAGTCCACACATAGCCTTATATCTCCATTCTTCTTTCTGACAGGTACCAAGTTTGTAACCCATGATGAGTACCTTGTGGGCTATATGATTCCTCCATCCCTCAATTTTTCAATTCTTCTTGCATCTTCAGGGAAAGGAGTGGATTGATTAGCCTCATTTCTGCCTAAATGGCTTGGTAGAAGCTTCTAAGGGAAATTCGTCTTGGAAAAGATCGACCCGTATGCTTTCATCTCTGAATAAGACCATGCTAATAAGTCCTAGTATTTCTTAAACAATTGGACATACGAATGTTTTCTTCCTTGCTCGGATTGCTACCTAGCCATATCTTACATGGTTTATCCTTCATGCCTAGGTCGTGTTCTTGACATCCCTCGAGGCTCACATGTGTTTGTTGAGAATGAAATTTTCATTATCAAAGTTTGATTCAAGTGCTACCAAACCTCTAGGAATACTATTACTCTTTAAGCTGAATAATGTTTTTTCCAAATAAAGTCTCCTTTCCATTAGCTACAAAACTATTGATTCCCAATCTCTATGTTGATCGGAAAATTATCCTCGAGTTCTATAAAAACCTTTGCACTGGGTGTCATCTTCGAATAGTTTTTAGTGTTTGACATTGTCAGGAATAGATTGCCTAGTCAATACCTCAATATTATACTCAAAATAGGGGATACGATACAATTTTAAAATCTGGATCCCAATACAGCAAAATTTGTCTACTAGAGTATTGTACCTCCTATAATGATGTATTATGTTTAAGGAGTCAAACATCTCAATGAAATCCTACTGCATGCTTATACTACTTCATTCTCTCGATTTTTGTTGCATACGGTTTTCTAACCTTCTTGACAATTAGCTCACGAATCTCCTTTAACAATGATACCTCTAATACCATATTTCCATGCAATCCTTAGACATACTACTACACAATTCTATGTTTTATTCTAGAGCATCATGCGATGATATGCCTCTAAAATTCATGAATGAATTAAACATTAAAGTGACAATAGCCTATGGCAAGTGTACTATGATGAATTCTAGAGATGTGCCTATTGTAGGATTTGTAAAGGTTTGGTGGTACAACTTGCAGCTTATTTGGGTAAGAAATTGAAAATTGATGTTTTCATTGTTGATTTCCCTTGCCAAATGGGGCTGTTGTTATCAAGAAAGTGGGCTACAAGTGTTGGTGGAAGTGTTTAGATGGATATGTCTTTTTCCACCATTCCAATTGAAGGCAGCCTTGTAAAGTTGTATGGAGAGAAGAAGATGTTGCACCTCATTGAAGATGCCAATAATGCTACTTATGTAGTGTTGTATGCTAATGTAGATGATGATAAATTTTTGGGGTTTGTTGATGGCAACGAGCATAAGATTGATTAGTGTAAATGTCTTGACCAAGTATGTTTACCTTGGACCTTGTTATTCGATGGATCTTGTTCCATGTTTGGAAATGGTGCTTTGGCATTGTTCTAATTTCTCTAGGACAAGAAGAGTTTGCCTTCTCTTTGAAACTTAATTTTGAATGCACTAATAAAATTGTTGAATATGAAGCATTATTATTAGGCTTGATAATTGAATGGAAATATGGTATAAAGGATATCATTGTCAAAGGGGATTCAAAATTAATTGTCAAGCAAATTAGAAAATTGTATGCTACTAAAAATCAAATAATGAAAGAATAAAAGCATGCAATGTGGGATTTGCTTGAAATTTTTGACTATTTTATTATTTAACACCATGATAGAAAGTTTAATGTTGTTGCAGACAAGTTAGCAGTGCTAGGATCTAGATTTGGGAATTATACAATGTCTCCATTTTGTGATTATGATGTTGAAATACTAACACGACCATCTTTCCTTGATAACGTTAAAAATTTGCAAGTTTTTGATGATGATGCCCAGGTGAAATGGTTTGTGCATAACCAAGGTGAGTTTGTTGAAAAAAATATAGATTGGGAACCAATGGTGTGTGTTGCCGAAGGAAAGGAAACCTTATTTGGTAAAGACATCATCTAATCGAAGACAAACATGATTCCTAGCGGTTTGGTGTACTTTGGAATCAAACTTTAATAATGCTTATTGCATTATTAAAAGGAGTATGTCAATTTCAATATATGTGGAAGAGCATGACCTTGACATAAAGGAAAAGTCACTAAAAATATGGTTAGGAAGCAATCTCAACAAGGAAGAGAAGTAGTCCTATATTCATTCACGAAGAAATATCAAGACTACCTAGCTTGGTCTTACTCGAGTTGAAGGAATACGGGAAGATTTTTTCCAACTTATTATTCCTCTTGTGTCGAACGCCAAGCCTTTTAGGAAAAAGTAGAGGCCCATCAATCTACTTCTTTCTTTGAAGATGCAAGAAGAAGCTGAAGAAGTTGAGGGATGGAGGGATCATTCAAATTCCCACAAGGTGCTCATCTTTGGTTGCAAACCTAGTTCTTGTTAGGAAAAAGAATGGTGATATAAGGTTATACATATACTTCGGGAACATGAATAAAGCATCATTGAAAGATAATTACCCTCTTCCAAACATGGAGAATATGTTACAATTGGTAACTAGTTCGAATTATTATCTACTGCGGATGGTGTCTTTAGCTATAATCAAGTTGTTGTGAAGGAGTCGAAAGAATAAATACTACCTATACTACTCCTTGGGAACTTATGTCTATGTCGGGATGCCTTTTAGCTTAAGAAATGCTTTGGAGTAACGTTCTAAAGAGCAATTGATGTAGCATTTGCTGGTTATATCACTAATTTCATTGTTGTTTACCAAGATGATGTAAATGTGTTTTCTAGAAAAAGAAATGATCACTTGCAAAACTTGGAGAAAATGTTTTTAAGGTGTAGGGAGTATGGCATATCATTGAATCCCAAAAAGTTCCATTTTGGAGAGCGCAAGGTAAAACTACTTGGTCACATTGTATCAAAGGAAGGGGTCATGATTGATCTGGAGAGATTGGAAGCCATGAGCAAGGTTCCAATTCGAAGAACTAAGATGGGAATTCAATCCTTATTTGGAAAAATAAACTTTATCAGAATATTTGTGTCTAACTTTGCTAGGTGACCATCCCCATTACTAGTATGCTGAAATAGGACCAAGTTATTTAACGGGAAGAAGTTTCCATTCAATATTTCAATGGGATCAAAGAAGCGATAAAGCATGCCCCTGTGTTCTTGCCGCAAATTACAAGAATCCTTTCAAGTGTTTTCTTTTGCTTCAAAAACACAATTGCATATGTTTTGTTGTGGAAGGATAATGAAGGGGTTGAGAGACCAATTTCCTTTTAAGTAAGGCATTACAAGGAGCTGAGTTGAAATAAACCATCATGGAGAAGCAAGTATTTTCTTTGGTGAAAGAAACAATGGTTTTTATACCCTACATCTTGAGCTCTAAATTTGTTTCTTACATTCCCAACACCATGGTAAAATACATCTTATCGAGATGGAGGTCTCAAGAAAAATATGTAGATGGGTAAACAAGTTACGGGAATGACATGGATATCCAAACCACAAAATTGGTAAGAGGTTTTAACCTAGAAAAGCTTATGGTGAGAGAAACTTTCAAACTATTGAGGTGAATTAAGTAGAATGAGAAAGGTGGATGTCTTTGAAAAGTTTGTAAGTTCTAAATTGTACAAGGATAAAAAAATCTTCTATCTCGAAATCTATGTTGCTCTGAACATTTGAGTAAAAATTAGAAAATATCTCTTAATTTGGCCTCTCGAAATATGTCACTCTGATTTTGGGTTAGATTGGAAGAAACCGGAGGGGGTGATATTAAGATTCACTATTGAGGATGAAGCCCCAAAGGTAATTATTGATCTCTATGGAGGATTTTTAGGGGAAATTTTGCTAGAAACGTTCAACACATAAAATCTTAAGGGTTGGTTATTGGTTGCCAACATTCTTCAAAGATACAACTCTATTGGTTTGGAGATGTGAAAGTTACCAGCATTTTCTAGAAGAATGAAAGCTTCAGCTCCCTTCCTTTGCATATTGTGTCGGTTGAAGCCCCATTTAGACAATGGGGAATGGATTTCATTAGGGAAAATTTCTTATCCTTCCATTGTTAGTCATAAATGGATTCTTGTAGCCCAGTACCGATTATTTCACTAAGTGGGTGGAAGAAATTCCCACTAAGAAGGCAACACACCAAGTTATCATCGACTTCATGCTGAATCAAATCATATGTAGATTTGGAGTACCAGTTAAGATTGTTGCTGATAATTCCATGAGTTTCAGAGCCAAACCTTTGGTGGCAATGTGTAAAGAGTATGGAATCAATTTGACATATGCATCTATTTACAATCCCCAAGGAAATGGACAAGCTAAGTCTAGCAATAAAAACTTGTTGAAGATCATTAGAAGAACCTTGGAGCTGAAAAAAATGAAGTGGGGTGAGTAACTAAAGTTTGATGTTTGGGATGATAGAATCACTGTCAAAAGAGCTATTAGTAAAAGCCAATTTGAGTTGGTATATGAAACTCAAGCTTTACTACCGCTTCATTTGCAATTGTCTTCATTTCAATTTGTTCAACAAATTGAAGATCAATAAGTTGGTCCGTATGATGCTCGAGTCAATAAGATTATTGAGTTGGATGAAGAAAGAAGGGCATACCATCAGTGGCATGTGAAGTTTAGAGAAAAGTTGAAGAAATTATTTGACATGAAGGTGACTCCAAGAGCTTTCACCATTGGGGATCTTGTGCTTTTATGGGATAGCAAGCATGAATATAAGGGAAAACATGGTAAATTTGATGCATTGTGGATGGGCCCTTATTTAATTCATCTTCAATTTAGTGAAAATAACTTCTTCCCAAAAGACTTAGATGGGGAAGCTGCTTGAATTGCATGTTAATTGCAGGCATTTGAAACATTTCCTTGATTGATTTCTCATTATCAAGGTACACTCCATTGTATAGTGTATAGTCATTTATTTTCATTCTACTTTAATTTTTTGTTTGTTCTAGTCCTTAGTGACCTTGTTTTGTTGGTTTCTTGGTTCATTTTTTGGAGGATGGTTATGATTTCTCTTATCTGCAAGCTTTTTCTTTGACTTCATTACCCAATGGTCTATTTTTGGCACTTGGTCTACTATTTGTTCTTGTGAAACTCAAAGGGAGTCCCCATCCATAAGTTAGAGCTGATGTTGGTGCTCAAATTAGTCTCGCCCCATTTTTCATTGAAATTCCTCGGTTTAGCGTCTATCATGTTTTTAATCTCCTGTATTGATGCATAAAAACCCCGTCCTCCATTTGGTTGCAATGATCAATCTCTTCCTTGGTCAAGGATCACTTAAAAGTCTAGAATTTGATTTTCATTCCTCTGTCCATGTGAAAGAATCTATAACTTAGGTTTAAAACTCAGGTTTATCCTTTCCTTCCATTTTCCACAGTCACATTTTGTTGTCCCTGTCATTTTTGTCCCAAATACCTATGGAAACATGATTAGATGTAGCTCAATGGATCATATTTGAGCCTTATAATGTTTCTAAATTCTCTATCCTTGAAGAAATGTTCATTTAGGGTCAAATGGTGATTTTCCTTCATTTTTTGGTTTGATAGGTGTATCTTTCTTGGTCAAATTTACTTCTCGGCATCAATGGAAACACGGCCTTTCGGTTAGATGCAGATTTTCGGGCACTTTAAAAGCTCTAAGGCTTGCTTCAAACCAAAACTTGTCCACATGGAGTAACTGCGCTCGTTTGAAAATTCACCTTTTGGTTTGGCATTGGAGTTACACTAGGGAGACAAGTGGAGATTTCCACTACTTTTCCCAAAATTAGACAAAATTTTCATCCAACCAAGATAGTTTTGGTAGACCATGGACACGTGGAGGGATGACACTCATTTGAGGATCCACCTTAGGGTCCCACCTTAATAATTTTGACATGGAGACATGTGGAGGCTTCCATCAAATATTCTTTATACTTAAACTTTTAAAAGCAATTTTAAAAGGCGTGGGACACGTGGACGGATTGTCCATGTTTGGGGACCAGCCCCTAAGCTTTACTTTGAGGAAGTGCTAAGAGGACACATGGAGGCTTTCGCTCACTCTGCCCTTTTCTTGGAATTTTTAACGGCCAGAAACTGTCTCAAACCATCAAAACATGGCACATTCCGCTAATCCTTGAATTATTTTTATCAAATTTGACCCAAATTAGATACTTGTCGAGCCCGTGCTTGTTTGGGGTCTCTACTTTTGGGGACCATCTCGAAATGTGCCATTGGCACACGTGGAGGTTTGCATTGGCTCCTTTTTACACTAAGACTTTTCAAAGGACAAAAGGCGTTTTTCTTGGGCCCATGGCACGTAGAAGGCTCACTCTTGTTTGGGACTTGCGTTTGTGTTTCTCCTTTATAGTTGCACCAAGGAAACAAGTGGACGACTATGATATAAAGTGGAAAAGGGGAAGAATCAACGTTTTTTGTGTATTACGTCTATTTTTTCCACCATTTTTACTCCAAGACTCCTGGAGACATGAATATGCGTTGTTTTTCATCTTTCTTTGACAAAATTCCTTGTCCTCTTTGTCTATAAAGTGTCATTTAAAGGATTTAGAACTTAATTTGTGAGTCTAAGGATCGTCGAGGTCGATATTTTGAAGTTGGAATGGCTCAAGCACTTGCAAAAAAATGGGAATTACTAAAGGATATGGATGTGGGACAGAATTGTAGAGGAAAGAGAGGGAAAAAGGATGAAATGATGAAAGTGTAGGTGTAAAAGATGAAAAAGGGATTACTTTTCGGATCCTACTATGTAGAGCCTCCAAAAATGATTAAAAAGGGAATTTTCTCACATGAAAGAATCAAAATGATTAGAAGGACTCCTAAAAGTTATGGCTTGGCATCCTAGTCATTAGTCAAAGGCCCAAGAAACATGATCGGTTCACAATTGGTTCACTTAGCCACTTTTAGATCGAATTTGTTAAATGTCACTTTTTGAAGCAAATTGTTAACAAGCAAAGGTCCCTCAAATATTCTTCTCTTTTGGGGGGAAAATTGAGTGAAAAAAATGTATAAATGCGGTGAGAATAATCTAGCAAAAGTTTGGGAGGTTGAATTCTTAAGATAAATATTTGAGAAAGACGTCTTCATGAGAGAACAATACGAGATAACCTATTTTTTTGTGTTGGATTTTCTATCATGTCAAGTTGGTTGCGCAGATGTTTATCCATTGACAAGAACTGAAATTTCTCTCAAAGATTCCCCCTGCTGATGAATCTAAGCAATTTTGAAATTAATTTGTGTCCGATCTCTAGGAATTTTGTCTACTTTGTTTCATAATGTCTATAAATAGTTTCTTTCATTCCTAGTGTAACGTTACATTGAAATCTTTGTGAAAACACACATGATCTCATGTATATGACAATTTAATGGTATTTGCAATTTCATTTCAAAAGAGCCTTCATCTTGGATGAGATAAAAAATTTCAAATCAATTCACTATCATTTGTTGATAAAGATTGTCTATAAGTCTTCGGGTGTACCTTAGGCATGATTGATTGGAGACTTCAAAGTGTTTAGTTAAGTATTTCAATTCGAGCCTCTATGTTAGAGTCTCAAAGATTATGTGAAAATGTGTTGATCTAGGCCTCAATTGAAACACACCTTCTTGTTGAAGGAACATCTTAACTTTTATGAAGCTTTCTTGTTGAGTTATTCATTGTTGTGAAGTCCCTTCAAGATCTGGTATAATCAAATTTATCCTATTTCATCTCCCACCAAAATTATCAAAACCATGAATCCACCCCGAACTATCCTAATTTTTTTACGTGTATAAACAAAGGAACAAAATATGCTTACTAAAATATGTAGAACAATCAGGATTTATTAATGTCTTCATTAACCTTAGCCTTGTGTTGAAAGTATCTCAATATTTTAGAAGTGACAACTCTTAAGAGTTAAATTATAGAGCATTGACTCGTATTTTCCCAAGGTTTTCTTCATAGAATTTTTGCAAAATAAGGATATCTCCATCAAATTTATCAAAGATAGGTTACATTAAAGGTGTTATCAATCTCTCCAAAAATCTGAGTAACAAAGGGCCGCTTAGATCTCATCCTGGCTAAAAATGACACACACTATGATCTATCCTGTCTCTAAGCTCCATTTCCAATCTGTTTTGCTACTCAAATTTAAAGGAGAACAAATTTGGATACCAACACATCTTTTTCCCATTATTTCCTCTACAACTCTGCTCTACAGAAAACTTCTCTGATAATTCACATTTCTTACAAGTGCCCGAGAAATTCCAACTAAAATATCAACCTTTACAATCATTGGAATCACAAATTAATCTCTTAAATCCATTCAATTGCACTTTGCATATATAAGTGACATGGAATTTCATCAAAAACGCGATGAAAAACAATGCGTATTTAGATCTCCAGGAGTCTTCAACCAGAAATAGTGGTAAAATCAGATGCAATGCACAGTAACCATTAATTCTTATCCTTCTCAACTTTACATTAGAGTCATCCATGTGTTTCCTTGGCGCAACTACAAAGGTGAGGTATATAGGCAAGTTGTCAAATAAGTGCGGGCCTTCCACATGCCCTGCGCCCAAGAAAAATGCCTTTTGCCTTTAAAAGTCTCAAGTATAAAGGAGTTAGCGGAAGCCTCCACATGTCTCACTAGCACACTTTTAATATGGTGCCCAAAAGTAGAGACCTTAAACAAGTGCGGGATGACCACGTGTCTCATCCGAAAGAGTTGTTTGAAAAAATTGAATGACCAACAAAAGTTTCCATGTGTCTAGGGTCCGAGATAGATTTCCTTGGTCAATGAAAATACAAGAAAGGGTATAGTGAGCGGAAACTTCCACGTGTCTTTATGGTGCTCTTTCAAAATAAAAGTTAGGGTAGGTCCCCAAACAAGCGCGGACCATCCACATGTCCCATGATTTAGAAAGTTGCTTGGAAATTTTAAGTATAGAAAGGAGCCAATGGAAGCCTCCACATGTCTCCTTTTAGAAAGTTGCTTGAAATTTTAAGTATAGAAAGGAGCCAATGGAATCCTCCACATGTCTCCTTCGCACAATTTTGAGATGGTGACCAAAAGTGGAGACCTTAAACAAGTGCGGGCTCACCATGTGTCTCCTTAGCACAATTACTAAGGTAGGACCCAGGTAGATTCTCAAATGAGTGCCATCCCTCCACGTGTCCATGGTCCATCAAAGCTACACCGTCTGCATAAACAAAATGTCTAAGTCTAGGTAAGGCAGGGAAAAACCTCCACATGTCTCCCTAGCGCAACTCCAAGGTCAAACCAAGAGGTGAATTTTTAGTTGAGTGCAGGCCCTCCACATGGAAAATAGTTGAGTTTAAGTAGTCCTTAGAGTTTCAAAATGCCCTACCGAGAAACATCCAATCAAAAAGGGCCACATTTCCACAGATGTTGAGATGTAAATTTAGAAGGAAAACACATTCGTCAAAGCGTAAAATGTAGGGAAATCACCATTTGCACTTGGAAATGAATCTTTCCTTAAGGAAAAAGAATTTAGAATTGATAAAATTCCAAATGTGATCCACCGAGCTGCATCCAATAAAAGGGCTACGTTTCCATAGATATTGGGAAAAAAATGACAAGGAAAACAAAATGTGACTGTGGAAAAAATAGAAGGAAGGGGAAAAACTTGAGTTTACGCCCAAGTTACAAATTCTTTCACATGGACAGAGAAACAAAAAAATTCTAGACTATAAGTGATCCTCAACCAAAGGAAAATACTGATCATCGCAACAAAATGAAGGAAAGAGCTTTCACGTATCATTACGGGGAGATAGAATATACGAACTAGCCCGCAGATTGAATAATTTTAAGGACAAATAGGGTGAGATCAAATTGAGCACCAACATCGGTTCGACTCAGAGGATTGGCACTACCACCAAGTGCCACAAGAACAAATAGCAGACCAAGTGCCAAAAATAAACCATTAGGAAATGGAGTCACGAGCCAACCCTTGAGGAACAAATCGAGAAATCAACAAAAACATACGCCCAAAACTATACACTATACAATGGTGCATACCTCGATTACGAGAAATTAATAAAGGAAATGTTTCAAATGCCTACCATTAATGGGAAATTCAAACAACTCCCCATCTAGGTATTTTAAGAAGAAGGTGTGTTCACCAATTCAAATGTACATTGAATAAGGGCCCATCTACAATGCATAAAAATATCCATGTTTTCACTTATCCTTGTGCCTGCTTTATCCCATAATAGCACAAGATATCCCACACTTTGAAAGCTCTTGGAGTCACCTTCTTATTGAAAAAATTCTTCAATTTCTTTGAATTTTACATGCCTATGATGCCCTTGTTTCTTCATGTAACTCAACAATGTGATTGATGTGAGCATTATAGGGACTAACCTCTTGATCTTCCAATTGAAAAAATTGAAATGAATACAATTGTATATGCGGAGTGCGGAAGAGCTTGAGTTCTATACACAAACTCAAATGGGATTTTTCAAGTAGCTCATTTAATAGTGATTCGATCAGCCCAAACAAAAACTTTAACTACTCACCCCACTTCCTTTTGTTCAATTCCGAGCTCTTCTAATTATCTTCAACATATTTTCATTGTTGGACTCTACTTGTAGATTTCCTTTGGGATTATAATTTGAAACATATGTAAAATTAATCCCATATTCATGGCACATGGCCACGAAAGGTTTAGCTCAAAATCTCATGGTATTATCAGCAACTATTTTGATAGGTACCCCAAATCTATAAATGATATAATTCATCATAAAATCCATGACAATTTGGTGAGTTGCCTTCTTGGTGGGGTTTCCTCCACCCACTTAGTGAAGTAATATTTTGCCACTAATACCCACTTATGTCCATGTACTTGAGGGATCAAAATCTCCCAAATGAAATCCATTCCCCATTTCCTAAATGGGGCTTCAACTGATACAAGCTGCAAAGGAAGGGATCCTGAAGCTTTTAGTCTTCCATAAAAGCATTGGAAAATTTCACATTTCCTTACCAACAAAGTTGTATCTTTGAAAAGAGTTGGCCACCAACAACCAGACCTTGATTTTATGAGTGTGACTCTTCCAAAAAATTCTCCCCACAAACTCCTCCATGGAGATCAGCAATTATTTTATGGGCTTCATCTTAAGTAATGCATCTTAAGAGAACTCGCTCAGGGGTTCCTCCAAGCTAACCCAAAATTAGTAATGAAATATTTTTGGGAAGCTTACTTAAGTGTTATTTTCTGATTCTTTCTCAAATGTTTAGGGAGCCTCAAATGTTTGAGAAAAAAATTATGTCCTTATAGCATTAATAATTTATCGGTTTTCAAGGACATTCTACCTTTCTTCTTCAACTTCATTTACCTCAACTGTCTACATGATTGCTCTCTGCCATAATTTTTCTAGGCCCAGCACCTCGACCAATTTTGTTTTTGGATATCCATATCATACTCTTGCAATTTTTTTACCCATCAGCATATTTTGCTTGAAACATCCATTTCTGATAGGATGTCTTTGACCATGGTGTGGGGAACATAAGAAATGACTTTGGAAGCCATAATATATGGCCCGAAGACCTTTGTTTATTTTACCAAAGTAAATATCTACTTCTCCTTGATAGTATACTTTAGCTTATCTCCTTGTAATGCCTTACTGAAAAAGGCAATTGGTCTTTTAGCTCCCTCATCATCCTTCTACAACAACATAGATTCAATAGTACTTTATGAAGAAAAATAAAACATTTGGAAAGCCTTCTTATAATCTGGAGCTGCTAAAACATGGGCATTCTTTAATCCTTCTTTGATCCTAGCAAAATCTTGAATAGTTGCTTCTTCCCATTTGATACTTTGATCTTTCTTCAGCATGCTAGTGATTAGGATAGTTAGTTTAATAAAGTTGGAGATAAATCTCCTAATAAAATTAATCTTCCCGAAAAGGATTGAATTCCTTTGTTTGTTCTTGGAATAGGGACTTTGATGATGGCTTCTACCCTTTTAGGATCAATCATGACCCCTTCCTTTGACACAATGTGACCAAGTAGCTTTGCTTTCTAAATTCCAAAGTGGCACTTCTTGGGATTTAGTGAAATACCATACTCGTTGCCTATTAACAACATTTTTCTAAGTGTTGCAGTGGTCACTACTTTTTTTGGACAAAACAATCACATCATCTTGATATACAATAATGAAATCATTAATATATCCAAAGAAAGCTACATCCATTACTCTTTGGAAAGTGGCTCCAGCATTCATTAGACCAAAAGGCATTCTGACATATACATATGTTCCCCAAGGAGTGGTAAAGGTAGTCTTGATTCACTCTAATTCCTTCACAACTACCTGGTTATATCCAAAAAACCATCCAAGGTGGATAACAATTCTGAACTAGTAACCAATTGTAACATATTGTCCATATTTGGTAGAGGGTAGTTATCCTTCATTGATGCTCTATTCAAGTTTCTAAAGTCCACACATAGCCTTATATCTCCATTCTTCTTTCTGACAGTACTAAGTTTGTAACCCATGATGAGTACCTTGTGGGCTATATGATTCCTCCATCCCTCAACTTTTTCAATTCTTCTTGCATTTTCAGGGAAAGGAGTGGATTGATTAGCCTCTGTTCTGCCTAAAAGTCTTGGTAGAAGCTTCTAAGGGAAATTCGTCTTTGAAAAGATCGACCTCGTATGCTTTCATCTCTGAATAAGACCATGCTAATAAGTCCTAGTATTTCTTAAACAATTGGACATACGAATGTTTTTCTTCCTTGCTCGGATTGCTACCTAGCCATATCTTACATGGTTTATCCTTCATGCCTAGGTCGTGTTCTTGACATCCCTCGAGGCTCACATGTGTTTGTTGAGAATGAAATTTTCATTATCAAAGTTTGATTCAAGTGCTACCAAACCTCTAGGAATACTATTACTCTTTAATCTTGAATAATGTTTTTTCCAAATAAAGTCTCCTTTCCATTAGCTACACAAACTATTGATTCCCAATCTATATGTTGATCGGAAAATTATCCTCGGTTCTATAAAAACCTTTGCACTGGGTGTCATCTTTGAATAGTTTTTAGTGTTTGAAATTGTCAGAATAGATTGCCTAGTCAATACCTCAATATTATACTCAAAATAGGGGATACAAAGATAATTTTAAAACTGGATCCCAATACAAAGAAATTTGTCTACTAGAGTATTGTACCTCCTATCATGATGTATTATGTTGAAGGAGTCAAACATCTCAATGAAATCCTAGACTGCATGCTTATACTACTTCATTCTCGATTTTTGTTGCATACAGTTTTCTAACCTACTTGACAATTAGCTCTGAATCTCCTTTAACAATGATGTCTCTAATACCATATTTCCATGCAATCCTTAGACCCAAGAGTAGTGCTTCATACTCAGCAATATTGTTAGTGCACTCAAAGTTGAGTTTAAAAGAGAAAAACTCTTCCTGGCTTGGAGATATCAGAACAATACCAACACCATTTCCAAATTTAGAGAAGCCCAGTCAAACAAGAAAGTCCAAGGAGAACTTACTTGATTAAGAGACTTGCATTGATCAATTTTTTTGCTCTTTAGCATTAGCAAATCCAACAAAGTTATCGACATCAATGTTAGTGTATAATCCTTCATTGGAAGCATTATTGGGATCCTCAATGAGATGTAGCATCTTCTTTTAACCATATAACTTTAGAAGGCTTCCCTCAATAGGTATAGTGGAAAAGACATCTCCATTGATGCACACCTTTTGGTTGAAGGAATATTTTAACTATTCTCAAGCATTTTGTCATTTAATTTTCCAAATGTTGTGAAGGTTCTTGAAAATATGGCATAACCAATTTTATCCTGCTTAATCTCCCACCAAAGTTATTCAAAACAATGAATCCTACCTGAACTACCCCTATTTTCCCTGTATGTCAACAAATGTATAAATTCTACTGCCAAAATATGCAGAAGCAATCGGATCCCATAATGTCTTTAGTAACCTTTATCCTTGTCTAGAAAATATCACCATTATTTAGAAGTGACAACTCGAGAGAGTTAAATTGTGGTGCATTGAACATATTTTCTCAAGGTCTTGTTTCAAATTTGTGCAAAGAATGATATATTATTTATCGCTCACCAAGATAGGTTACAAAACGAGTCCTCTCACCCCACAGGTTGACAAGCATAACCTAAAGTAGTGAGGAAAGATCAAATCCATAATGAAGGTGCTATCAATTTCTCCGATGCTTGAGTGACAAAGAGTCATACGAATCCTCTCCCGGATATAAAACAAATCATAATATGATCTTTCTATCTCCCAGTTGTCTTGCTAAATCTATGATGTTTCTCGCCAAAGGGAGAATAAATTTGTATACCAACAAGGTATTTGACTCGAGTTCATACACAATTGATATGGGAATGAATTTTTTTATGCACAAGCCAAAAATTTCTATAGAAAATTAAAGGTAAATACTTTGATATATTGAGGGAAAATATAACAACAATACTCCTAAGTTAAACATACACAATAATATCATGCAGAAATTACTCGAAATTTGCAATAGGGTAAGATGATTAATCGAGGAATTCAACATTCCCAATATTAATTGAGGATACATAAGACTACAAATAATTTTAAACGTAGAAAATAATTCACATTCAAAGGGAAAAAATGGTAGAATCAGCTTCAACACTCATGTATCTAAAATTTCCTCTCTGTGCTTTACCAAGGGACACAATATATAGCAAATTAGTTCACCCACCCTTCCTAAAAATAGAATAAATTTGTACTCACCCATGCGTCTATTTTTATCCTTTATTTAGTAAATGAATGAATAAAATAAATCAAACTAATACAAAGAGGCATTAATAGCCTTCTATTACATCATAGTCAAACAAGAGTTGACTGTTCTATTTTTAAGAAAAAGCATGAGTGAATTATTTGATAAAATAAATCTTGTTTGATGAGGTCTCCTCTTGGTGCATGCAAATTCTATCTTCTTGTAGTCTGATGTGAAATTTTTAATTCTGATCCACTTGCCTCCTTGGATGCACATGCAAAAAGTTATCTCCCTATGAGTGAGAAAAATTAATTACATTATTTGCAATACTTTGCAAAATAATTCATCCAAACATCTATCTTGATGGGGACCACCTCCAAGCTCAGGTTCTGATGTTGACATTCTCTTGTCTTCTAGTGTGGTAACATGACCTCTTTTTCCATCTTTTAAATACATCACCTGCAAAATAAAAAAACCTTTTTTCTAGTGCTAGATCCATGTGGGGACCACTCCTCATATGTGTACTTGTCTTCGTTGAGTTTGGCCACCCTTGTGGACTTGGAATATTACCATGGTTTTAGGAAACACATGGAGTTTATTTGTAAAAGGCTACCATGCCATACTCAGCCACCTTTGTATAACACATGGTATATTATATAGTCTGCCACCTTTTTGGTTATCATTGCATTGTATAGTTTGTCGGCCCCTTTTGATCATTTGGGACATAGACTATGGTTTAGAATTTTAAAAGTCAATATGCAATGATTTTGGTTTTGAACATGGGGTTGGCCCCCTCTCCATGATGACTCACCCCTTTATCATTTTTTTGGTGACATGGTTAACTCAGGTTGAGTTTGCTTTGAAATTTGGTGTTTGATTCGACCATCGATTGGTATCCTTTCGATTTGTAGCCTTTGATCTTGACCCTTGGTTAGGGTTTCTGACTTGGCATTTAATGTTCCAGCTGTTAATGTGACCATGGTGATTTTCTTTGATAGTTGTTGACTTGGTTCTAGTCGTTGATCTTTGTACCGTTGGATCTTAGGTTGTAGATCTATGACCCATGGTTGGGGTTTCAACCACCGCAGTTAAAGTGATCGGTGGCTTCTTTGATCATTGTGTTTTACATTGATTTTTGTTGTTGATATGAACATGTTAATCTTGTGACTATGGTTGAGTTTCATTAACTCACCTCTTGGGTTTGCATGGTAAAGGTCACTCAACCTTAATGATCACTTCATTTGGAATTTTTGGCTTGCAGTGAAGCCCTAGAATTTTTTTCTCCACGTCATTATTGACCTCTATTTGAGGTCCACTCTTTTTCTATGTGCACTCTATCGTTCTTTATTTCTCGTAGATCTCTAAAAGAGTCTTATGGCCACCATTTTCTAGTTATTTTGAGCTCTATGAGCTTTGTGAGGTCTTGCGGTCGAAAGGGCTCGAGCACCGGTATATTTTTGGTCTCTACGAGTTTTTCTTTCAAAGCGGCCACCATCTCTTGTTCTTTCAATCTCTGATAGTTTGGCTTTGCAAAGCCCTATGCATGTATCTCTGTTGTTTTCTACTCTGTCTAAGTTCTCTGAGCAAGGTGGTTATGGGTGTTTTCCACCATTGTCGTGAACTTCGAGCTTGGTACCATGTTATTATCATCATTGTTTGATGAGGGGATGGTAAGTTTCAACCTCCTAAGTATCATTGTTGCTTGTTCATTGCCATTTTGACTTCGAAATACTGATAATTCATTCTTTCTTTGTATTTTCTATGTGATCTCTCGTTCCCTTGAAGATTTTGAGTTGAAACTTGTTCTGGGTCCTCATTTTTGGCTCTGATCTTGATGATCTCTCAAGGGATTTCTCACCTCAACTTCAATTGGTAAGATCATGCTCAATCCTTGAGTTTGTTGCAAAATCAAGATGAACCTTTAACTATCATGCATGAATGTCTCATTTTCCAATATATGTATTTGCATATATATATATATATTGTGGCTTGAAATGTTATGACCTAGATCCGGCATTCACTCCATTATTTTTCTTGAAGATGGAGATTTTGTGTTCTAAAACTGTAGATGCCTTCTCCACTGGATTTTCAAGTTCTGAGATGGATTCTTTTACATTCTTCTCTGTATGAAATTTTTGTGAGCTGATTCCTTTTGGAGCTTCCTCTAATCATTCTTCATTTTCCTGATTTTGTTAATCATGGCTCGGGGATGACATTACTTTCACTTACTATAGCATTTGTTCACTATTTTCATTTGTGCTTTAACATATTTGTGCACTCCTTAGTGAATTTTTGTTCATACCTGTAAGTTGAGATATATACTTGGATCAATGGTTTTTATGTGAAGAAGGATATTTGGATCTTGAGCTATTGTTTTCAATTCTTTGCTTGATTTTGTAATCTGCTTTAAAGCTTTAAAGGCTTGTGGAACTCACTTCTTTCTTTGAGTCTACAAACTTTACATCTGTACCTTATTCTTGTTAGCTCTTATTGCTTCAAATATCTCCATGTTTGTGCTTTCGTCTAATTGTAAATATTCCCGATGATTTACCTTGGCCTTTTTGTTTGGATGAGTGTATCAGAGTCATCTGAAACTTCTATCTCATGTTTGATTATGCTAGTAAAACATGACTATTTGATGAATTGAGCTCTATTTTAGTTGACTATAATGAACCTGATCTTAATCTTTTCTTGATCTGATTCTTTTCTTAAATAGTTGTAATTCTTTGATATGGTAGCATTTCTTTGCACTTATATTGGATTCATTTGAAAATGTAGGCTTCACTTGAAAATTGTACTTCTAGAATGGCTACACTTTGTAAGATTACCTTGAAAATTCATTTTTCTTAAGTTGTTAAGCTATAATGAATGCTCCAAAGTCCTTTAGTTTGATGACTGAAAGTGTAGTTCCCATTTCTTTTTCTTAAATACTACATATGATCTTCATTACAACTTTAGTATGCATGCTGGAAAATTTAAAATGTCAATTTCACATGGCGAAGCCTTGTCAAAATTTTCTCATATTTCCTTCTTTATTCTACTTCAGCTATAATCTTATCTTTTTATATTGTTAACTTCAGCCTTTATATTGTCGATTATATTGCTTTTCACTTTTACTGAGTTGTATTATGAAACATGTATTTTATTTGCACGTTTGTTCTCTAATCTTCACTTTAACTTCTTCTATTTTTGATTCTAGGATAGCTACTAAAATTTGAGTTGCATTCTTCCTTCTTAACAAGATGTACTTGTTACTTATTCCTTTATACCATATGTACTTATGCTTTATGTACCATAGGATAGAAGTCATTCGAACTCTGAAATTTGTATCTAATAGTGAGGACTGTAAGACATGATTTTTTCTTCTTGATTGTAACCTGTACCTGCACACTTAAGAAAATAGTTAGAAAATATTTAGGCTTTTTGGCCTCTCTTATGTTCCATAGTTTTCTTTTCTTCTCTCTCTCCTTATTTCTGAGTAGATAATCATGTGTGCTGTTACAAAAAGTAATTTTATCAGTTGTGCCTTTGATCCTCATGTAATTTATATCTCTTGTTGTTAAGAGATCGATCTTGCACAAATCAATAGTATAGGAATATGGATTAACCCTGAGCTCATAACTGACAATTTTCTCTTTTTATTTTCAGGTATAGTTCTTTCTGCCAAGCAGTGAAGATGATGATGGAACAAAGCTAGAGCTGGAGATACATCAACCACAATGAAAGAAACCCCCAAGGCAATGATGGGTTCATTCATACTCCTCTATTTTATCTTTCATGCATATGTACCTCTTTATTCAGTTGATGTCATTTACTTTTCAGCTACATCCCATGGCTTGTGTGGGAACATTTGAAATTCCTTATGAATAAAACATTGAATTCTGAAATTAAGTTGTGTATTTCTTTCTAAATTTCAGATTTCTATATGGATTGTATGATGATTTGAACAACTCAATAATATAATTAAATGTCTTAATCATAAAGGAAATAACTTTAAAGAATACATGTAACATCTAGTAATGAACTCGATTCCTACAATCTATAGTTATGATTTTTGTTCCAATCTTACCAATTCATCTATTCTGCAACTCAATGTCTTCTTTAGGATAACCATCTCTGTCCTTCAGAGGATTTGTGTTCTTTTCCTAAAGATAGTCATGAAATTATAGACTATGTGATCTGTTAAGTTTTGTAACATCACACATAACTTCAGATTTCATGTAACGATTAATTAATTCAATAGAAACAATATTGATTGAAAGAATCTCTCCTAGCTTAGGTCCACTTCACCAATGCCATGTATCGTAACAAAGTTTCGAGTTTCCCATTTTTTCACAAGTGAATTTTTTTCAACAATCTCCACCAAGTGAATCATGATCCGAGTTTTGATAGTATTACCTAAATGAAATAAAGCTCCAAATTTGGTCGCACATGCCTTAACTTCATCACGTGAAGGAGAGTAAACTATGCAAACTAAAATTCCAGCTAGCGAAGCCCCAATACAACCCTCTAAATCTTCTCCCCCACTTCACATGAAGTGAGACATTATTGAGTAGAGATATTCATAATTACCCACAAAGAAAATCCTTATTACGAGGCACAAGAAGATCCATTAGTGAACATTGAATTCAATCCAAGGATGGGAACCTAGAAAGGGTAACCAAAAATAAGATGTCAACACAACAAGCCATTGTTTGGCATGAAAATTCGAAGACGCCTTTAATATCACATAGGAAAGGAAATCAATGATCCCAAGTGGTATAATATGAGGAATGTAATGCCCGTAAAAATGACCCTCTATGAACATGCTACATCTTAACACTTAACCCGAAAATTACAACTAATTTTTTTTTACATTCTTGTATTATTTCCCACCTTGAGTGGAAGACTTTGTAATAATTTCATGGAGAAGGGTTGCATTCCAATATTGTATATAGTGTAAGAGAAAGAATCAAAATGGATATATTGTGTAAAATTTTAGTTGGAAATTGCATTGAAAAAAAAAGAGAAGAAAGATATGTGTTGTAAGTTAGTTTTGTGAAATAGAAAAGAAAACTATTGTCTTTATTTGAAGTGTTAGCTTGTTGTGAGAAAATAAGTTCCTTATTTTTAAAAGAAATGAGCAATGGGAAAAGAAATTTTACTACATTGTGAAGTTTGCATTATGGTAAAAGAGAAAGGAGAAATATAGAAGTTGTAATATGTTAAAATGTGTGCATAGTAAAAGTTTACTACATTGTGAAGTTTGCATTATGGTAAAAGAGAAAGGAGAAATATAGAAGTTGTAATATGTTAAAATGTGTGCATAGTAAACTTGAATGTAAAATAAAGTTGTTATAGTCATTTTTGATATATGAAGTTGTAGTGAAGATGAAAGAGACAACAAATTTGAGATAGGGAATTGTTGCATTTTGTATTAAGAAAATAACAATGTTTTTTTATTAGATTGGGTAAAAACAGATTTTGAAGGGATCGGGAACCCTGTACAACCGAAAGATGAAGCAATCAAAGCCCAAGAGAGAGACAAAAACAAACAAGAGCCCACGGCCAAAAAAGAAACAAAACGACACTCTAAACGCCGAATCGAGAACCACCAAAAGGAACACAAGGTATGATGGTCAAAGCAACTTGACCAACCGGACCACGATTCAACTTCCAAAATCTTTCCCTTTATGAGATCTAAGGCACATCTTGAGAGGCACAGTTCCATCTTTTCCCCTTTTTTAGTTCACCATCTTCCATCCTTCCCCCCAATTAGGATCCACATTCTCATCCGGGTTAATAGGAAGACTAATTTCAAGAGACGCAAAGTTTTGATCAAGGTCACACAAGGATACAAGGGATGACAAAGGTGCAACCCCCTTATCAGCAACATGTGGTTCATTAACAGGTAAAATGGGAAGAGTGACATTCGCACTCAAATTTTTCACATTCATTTCTTCCATTACCTTATCCTTCTCCTTTCCCAAATTACCAATGTCACTGTCTAAAACATTTGAAGCATCATTGTCCTCCTCAGCCTCAATCACAAATTTTTTGGATTAAAATCCTTCCACCATGATACCCGCCCTTTAATCTACTTCTTCACAATGTGACAGTTAGCAGCAAGATGTCCAAGGGTGAAACATGTTCTGCATCTGAAGGGGAGACCTTCATAATCGAGATTTTGAGTCCATATACAATCCCTAACTTTGAGCTCCATTGTGGTTGGGAAATCAGCATCATGTCCATATCCACCAGAATACGAGCATAAGTAGTATGACCAAAATATTCTGTCATTTTTTATTTTATTTTACTCTTGAAATAGAAAGATAATTAGTTAAACAAAATTGAATAGATATTGTAGTTGTTATTGTTATTATTGGATTTCAAATGCTTTAAATGAGTAATTTTAACTAAGAAATGATCAAATGGAATGAAATATCAAAATGGAAACTTTAGGTGCATAAAATCCAGTTCAGAATGTGTTTTGGAACATTATAACTTTTAATTTTTGTAAAAATCTTAGATAAAAGGTTCTATTTTTCGAAAGCAGAATGCCACCCTATGTAGAGTGGTAGGCTGTAACCACCACTCGAGATAAGGTGGCGGTCCATGGTTTGTCACCTAGGAAAGGCGTTAGTCCCATGACCACCGGTCTGCTCCGCAAAGGTTCTGTCACTTACGATAGAACTCCTTGAATATGCACTTGTGCACAAATTTTAATTGGTTTATACTAATTTATAAGTTTTAAAATTTAACCTATAACTACAAAAAACAAACAATGAGTAAATCCCTTAGATTGAGCAATAGAAACCTCCAAATTGTGGGAAAAAAACATTCCTTCATTAATAACAATGGGGTAATATTTTCCCCAAATGGAAAACCCCAAATACACTTAGTGTTGAAACAAAACCAGATTGGTAGAGGAAATCCCTCCCAATCCTTGAATGAAATAGATTACATTAATAAAACTAAAACTAAACCAATCTAAACTTGATCTCCTTGTAGAATCCTCCATAGTTCTTCCTCTTTTGCTCCCATGGCTTCCTTCTCTCCAACCTACAATTTTTAACAAAACAAATAGACCAAATGAGGAGAATAAAATGAAGGAAAGGTTTTAATATAAATTCATAAGGAAATTTAGGGCCGCTTTGAAACCTAGGATCTAGTGGCCAAGATTGTTTTAATATAAGGGTGGATGTTTCACCCTAATTTTGTTTGGTAGAAATGTAATTTAAATGTTTAAATTAAATCCTTAAGGGTATGTGTAATTGGGGAGTGGGGTCATTTAATTGCCTTAGCGTGGTAAACCTTTATTAGTCCTTAGTATGTTGTAGTAAATTAATAAAAGGACTTTAAGCTATTATAGTAATGAAATTAGAGTAATTAAGCATGAGGTTAACCATATTAGAGTTGAGCAATAACTAAAGAGAAGAAAACATTTAGCTATGTAAATTATTCTATGGCACCTTACTAGTTGACTTTTAATTAATCAACCTTAGAGGTAAAGTAAATTTTAGTATGTAATGTTTTTACTAGACTCGCCTATCTTTCCTAAAGTTGAGTTTAGTGGTGTAAGTTAGTTTAATGAACCCTAAGGGTTAAACATCTTTGTAACCTTCTTATAACTTAAAAAAAAAAAAATTAGTCACAATTTTCGGGTTAAGTGTTAGGTTGTAGTGTGTTCCTAGAGCGTCATTTTTTGGGCGTTATAAGGAAGATCTGAAATCCTTGATAAGGTTTAGAGAAGAAAAAACCATAGAATTAGTGAGGGAGTACAAGATAAAAATAAATAGCTTGAAATTAAATTAAAGGCCCCAATTCCTCCCGACAAAATTTATGATGTAGAATAGGTATTACATGGATTATAGAACAATATAAAGGAATGCATTGGCGTAAAGGAACATGAAGAACTCAAGTATTGAAAAAGAACAAAAAACGCACTACAATAATGACATCATTGTAGAAAAAATTAATATGGATGAGGTAGGCCATTGAAAAATGAATTTATAAAGACCCTTCAATTATGACCACGGACGATATTGGTATACTCTGCATATATGCTAATTATAAGAAGGAAAGACTAAGGTAATGGAATGAACAGTAAGAAGAATTTATTTTTAGTTTGATGAAAAGTATTTCCAGAGGAAATCACATTTTCATAGAAGCTTCAATCATGGAATTTTTAACGAAACCATGAATTTGTTTGCGATGTAGATTTCACAACATCCCTTGAGTAATTATTTTTTTATTTTCAAAGGAGAATAGCTAACAGAAATGAAGTAGAAACTTCACATGTCATTGAGATTGTTTCCAAAATAAGGGAAAAATACGTAAAAATACTAACTCTAAAGGAAATTTCAAAAAATAAATTTCTAGTCAAAAGGATTTGCTTGACAAGTCTATTGTGCTATATAGAAGCTCGATTGTTGACCCAAAAAAGATAACCGAGATTGTCATATTTGCAAAAATACCGAGGAAGCATAAAAATGAGATCATAAAACATGTCCCAAATGAGAGCAACAAACCTAGGAATCAATCAAGCTCTCATTGACTTGAATCAATAGTAGCCCATAGTTAAGGAAGAACCACATTGAATAATAAATTATAGTATCTCGACATAGGTCGAGAAACTATGTAATACGTATGACATGTTAATAGATGAATATTTATAATTGATTGAATGTTTGTGTGTGTATTACAAATACTATACTCATCTAAACATGCATTTGTTGTTTTGATACGCTAAGCTCCAAATATGTTGTTGTGGCATAAACTAGCACACATTATGCTCAAATATCCATAATTGAGTACCGATCACTAAGCTCGCAATATCTTACATGTCTTTTTTAAGTCACACGACACCAAATCTTAAAAATATATGTTACAATATAAGCTAGTGAATGCTAAGCCAAAAATTCATTCTTTGACTTGTTAAATGTTAGTGACATTAAAGCTGGAAATTTAGAATAGTGGTATTGTCTTACTAGCATAAGATTTCAAAATATTAGTTGTTGATTACCAATTGTTAAGCTCGAAAATGTTTTTGAGGAATAACCGAGCGGCCACTAAGTATGTAATATGTTACATGTTTTTTGTTGAATCCTAGCAACAACATAGCTTCAAATAATATGTTGCAATATAAACTAGTGGACGCTTAAGCTAAGAATTTCATTATTTGTCTTGTTAAATGCTCTAGACATATAAGCTTGAAATATTGTATTGTGGAAGCATGTAGATTCTGCTTATCTCAAAATTTATTAATTTGATTTATTAAAGCATACCGCTGAAAACTTCCTAACATTATGAGTATGCATATTCTAGTAGACACTAGCCTCCTAGATTTTTTTTTAATGTGTTAAACCTCTTGGATCGCTATTCATCAAATATTATGGGTTAAATCCTAACAAGCGTTAACATTAAATTATCAGCATCATTGTAATGGCTAGTGACCACTAAGCTCAAATAATTTTCGTTTAAATTATTAAATCATGTCGAAATATTTGTTTTATATAATATCCTCGTGGCGACGTAGTGGCCACAAATTGCATACTACCTTAATTTAATTTTTGAAATCCTTGTGACTACTAACCTACAAATAATATGTTACGGAAATACCTAACAGACGCTAGGCTTGAAATATATATCTTTGTTTAGTTAAATCCTAGCGACCGCTATGTTCCACTTATTGTGATGTGGCGTGTCCTAACAACCTAAGAGTTCAAAATATCCATTATTGAGAAGCGATAGATAAGATAAGAAAATGTTTTTGAGGCATAACCTAGTGGTCGCTAAGCTCGCAATATCTTACTTATTTTTCGTTGAATCCTAGCAACAACATATCTTCAAATAATATGTTGTAAAATAAGATAACAAACATTAAGCTAAAAATTTCATTGTTTGTCTTGTTAAATTCTTAAGACATCTAAGCTTGAAATATTCTATTTTGGAAGCACCTAGATTTTGTGTAGCTCAAAATTTGTTAATTTTATTTGTTAAAGCTTACCATCAATAACTTGTAAACATTATGAGTATGCATATTTTAGTGGACTCTAGCATTCTAGAATATTAATTTAATATGTTATATCCTTATGACCACTATTTTCCAAATATTATGGGTTAAATACTAACAAACAATAAGCTTAAATTAATACATCGTTGTGATGGCTAGAGAATGCTAAGCTCAAATCACTTTCATTTAAAATGTTAAATCATGTTGAAATATTTGTTTGAAATAATATCCTATGGCAATACGTAGCAACCGCTAATTTCATACTTCCTTAATTTAGTATGTGAAATCCTAAAGAACCACTAAGTTGTAAGTAATATGTTGTGGAAATACTTAAGCAGATGCTAGAATCAAAATATATTTATTTATTTTGTTAAATCCTAGTGACCGCTATGTTCCAACTATTGTGATGTGGTAGTATCCTATCGGCCTAAGAGTTCAAAATATTTGTTTTTGAGAATCGATCGCTAAGATGAGATTTTTTTTTGAGGCATAACTTATCGGCCACTAAGATCCCAATATCTTACTTTTTTCATTGAATCCTAGCGACAACATATCTTCAAATAATATATTGCAACATAAGCCGCGAACAATAACCTACAAATTTCATTCTTCGTCTTGTTAAATGTTCGAGACATCTAAGCTCGAAATATACTATCAGTGGAAGCAACTAGATGCCATGTAGCCAAAAATTTGTTAAATCATACCACCAATAACTTACAAACATTATGAGTATGCATATTCCAACGTACACTACCCTCCTAGAATCTTAATTTTATGTGTTAAATCCTTGCAACCATAACCATTATGCCCCAAATAATATGGGTTAAATTCTAACAAATGTTAAGCTTAAATTATTACATCGTTGTAAAGGCTAGTGGTCATTAAGCTCAAATAAATTTAATTTAAAATGTTAAATACGCTTGCATTTCTTTTTAATATATTTGTTTGTTACAAGACGTAGTGGACACTATTTTCATATTACCTTAATTTAATTTGTGAAATCCTAGTGACTGCTAAGATACAAATAATATGGTGTGGCAATACCTAGCGGACGCTATACTTGTAATCTCTCTCTTTATTTTGTTAAATCTTATGCCACTATCTTCCAAGTATTATGATGTGGCAAAGTTGTCTAAGTGGTGTATTATTTCATGACATTCAAGATTGAGAACCGATCACTAAGCTTAGAAAAAAATTGAGTCATAAACTAACACCCACTAAGCTCACATTATCTTACTTATTTTTTCGTTGAATGCTAGTGACAACATATCTTCAAATAAAATGGTGCGATATAAGCTAGAAGACGCTAAGATAAAATTTTAATTCTTCATCTTAGTAAATGCTCGAAACATCTAAGCTCGAAATATTCTACTGTGGAAGCACCTAGATGCCGTGTAGCTCAAAATTTGTTAATTTTATTTGTTAAAGCATACCACTGACAACTTGCAAAAATTATGAGTATGCATATTCTAGTGGACGCTAACCTCCTAAAATATTAATTTAATATGTTAAATCCATAAGAATGCTATGCTCCAAATATTATAGGTTAACTCATAATGAATGCAAATCTTAAATTATTACATCATTTTAATTGCTAAATACTTATAAGCTCAAATAAATTTCTTGTAAAATGTTAAATCCAATTGAATGCGTTGTTTTAAATATTATTTTTTTGCAATATATAGTGGCCTCTCGATTTCATACTATCTTAATTTAGAGTGGGACACCATAGAGACCGTTAAGCTCCAAATAATATTTTGTGGAAATACCTAGTGGAAGTTAGACTCACAATATATTTCTTTATTTTTTAAATCCTAGTTATCTCTATGCTCCATATATTCTCGATTTGGTAGTTTCTTAGTGGCCTATGACTTCAAAATATCAATTATTGAGTACAAATTGCTAAGCTAAAAATTTGGTATTGTTTTATATCCTAATGTAATCGCTAAGCTTGGAATATCTTTCTTGTTTTTGTTAAATCCTAGCGACAACTAATATCTAAATAATATGTTGCAACATAACCCTGATTGACCCTAAGCTAAGAATATAATTCATTAATGTGTAAATTTTTAATAACCCTAATATTCAACATAGTAGTTTGTGGCCTTCCATGAAGACTAATAATATTGTGTCCTTCCATCAAAACCCTAATGAATAAATATATATGACAACACTCTATCTTCCGTCCATAATACATGGCCTACTAATAATATTGTTTTGAAATAATTATATCATCGTGACTACAAAGCTATGTGATTTTTTTGTCATGTCATAAAGCAAGTGGAAAAGGAACTATAAATTTAAATAAAAATTATTAAAATATTGAATATATAAAATTTAGGCATTTGTATAATATGTTTACCTTCAATAACACAAATATGCATCTCACAATTGAAAACCTAATATGATTTTATAGTATTAAACCATTTTGTATCCTTGAATTTATTCTCACAAAGTCAACGTGGCAACCATGTAAACAATGCACAATAAAATAATTACCTTGGGTTGTTTCTATCATCATAATAAAAGGGAAAAAAGGTATACCTAAGGATTACCAAAAAAATATTTTGAGTCTCGCAAAACATTACAATTTTAAAAGCTACTAATTATACGATGACCATCATTATTGGGAAAAAAAATCCCGAGGGGGATATAGAATGGAGAAAAATTGAAAGCGTTAAATGAAATAAAAACCAGAGCTAAAAAGGGATTAAATTTTCTTTGGTTGGGGCACAACATATTCCTTGTTTTCTTGAAGAACAAGTGGTGTGAAAAAATGATCGAAGGAACCGGTAAATAGAGTCAGGGCCATGGAGCGTGTTTTCGTAGGGAAAAATAGGGTAGGGCTGACATGAGAAAGAAAGGAATGAGTAAGCACAAGGAGGTTTCAATAAATAATCAAAATGAACCGTAAGTAGAGCTCGCCATGGAGTACATTTTTAGGGCAATGCAAGGTTGGACTAACGAGAAAAGACAGATTTGGTTGAAGATATAAAGAATGAACAATCCCGCAATAAAAAATGTGCACATTTAGTTTAGTATACATTTTAATAAATACCTTATTTAGATGAGATTATTTCATCCTTGGTGATTCCGTTCAAGCAACCATCTCGCTGCATCGACTTAACTATCTACACTATGTAATGCCTCGTATATATATATATATATATATATATATATATATATATATATATATATATATATATATAAATTTAAATTATTTTTTGGTTCTCTCCCCACCCCCGTATATCTAGCCTTGGTTATGGATCCGTAGAAGGAGGAGATGTTGAGGAGGCATAACTTTTGAGGGGACTACTTTGTTGCAATGATGCACTATTTTAATGTGGAATTTAATATTTCACCTACTAACTCCATTATCCATAAGCAGTGACATGACCCTTACACATGGCCTCAATAACCAAAATTAATTCTTACTAGGCATCGATTTCTCTTCCTTCCTAAAAAAAAAAAGAAAAAAATAAAATTTGTGGTTTGAGCTCACAAAAGGGGAATGGAGTCGATGGCCTCCTACCTCTTTTCTTTTCTTTTCTATTGTTAAACATGTCTCGGTGCTAGTGTGTTGGGGGTATTTTTTTGCGCAAGCTAAATTTTTTTCCTTATGCTAGCCGCATATGTATTTGGATCGGTGTCCCCCTTTTTTTTTTTGCTTCTCAAGCCTGTATAGCCTCCAAACATCAAGCTCTAAATTGTCTTCCCTGGGTTGGTCAGCATGGAGGTATTCTTAAGTTTTATGAAGTGAAGGAGATGATTTTTTTGGCTACGTACATACTAGCGATGGGAGCTGTGAAGGTTCGACACCGCGCTTGTTGGTGGGTAAAAAGTTGTTTTTAGACTCTTTTTGTGCTTTCCCTATATTCATGGCTATTCCTTGAGACCCCATCACTTTGAGGCATTTTTCAAAGTTGTCTTTCATGCATCATGAATGCTCCCACATTTTACATACGTGGCGCTAGTGCACCCGTGACTTCATCCGCAAAGATATTTTCCTTTGTGCTTCAAGGGATGTCCATTTCCTACTTTGGCACCCCATTTTGACACGGGATAGAAAGATGTTTAGAAGGTTGTGGAGTTTTAATTTTCCCCTAGCCATCATGTGTTTTCCTGGGCCTTTTCAATAAACCCATTTTTTGTATACCGTAGTCATGGCAGTCCATGAGACCATTGTTCTTTCTGTTTGATGTTACTTCTATAATGGAGCTCTCTTCTCATGCTAAACATGGATGGGAATGGAGTTGGAGCACCCAGCTAGTAGAAGAGGGGAGATTCAACCTCGAAGTTTGTTGTTGATGGCCTGGTGCGAAGTGTCCATGCAATTTGTAGAAGCTATAAACCAAGCAAGATAACTCTACCCTTTGCTACAATTGCTAAAATTTAAAAATATCATGAAATAGAACTTTCTTTTCCCTAAATTTGGTTTTTCTTTGCTGCTTCGTGGTGGGTTTGTTTACCTTGCGAGAAATCTCCCCTTTCCCCTTGTAATCTCTTTTTTTTAATTTATTGTTGTTAGCGTTAAAGTGAATAGAATAGATGTAATTTTTTTCTTCCTCCTACATTGGATTTTGTGTTTTCATGCTGAAGTAAACAACCTCCTACCATCATTAACGATATTTTTGTGTTTGAGTACCAAGGTTAGTAGGCTAGTTATAGCTAGTAAATGTTGTGGTGAAAGAAAACCTGATGTATCCTTAAACTTCTTTCTCTTTATACGAGCTTACTATCTATATTTTATTTTTATTTCGGGTATGTTGATCACTATTCTCATAGGTTATGAAAATTTGGATTTAATTAAAAACCACTAGGTTGAACCCGATCATGGTCAATTATAGTTGTATATGAACTTAGGCACCCTTTCGATTTATGAAAATAAATTTCGTAATGTTAGTTGTTTCCCTTGGTGTTTCCCAACCATGGTGAGGTGTGGTTGTTGAGGTCTATTGGAACTCCATGTTCTCCTTTCTTGGACTAGGTAGGTGGCCCTTTGTTGTCCAATCAATCCCATAGGTTTACAAAACTCTATGTGTTTGACTGTAGTGGTTACAATTATGTATGAAGGGGGTATCGTGGCTAAGGTACCTAATTGCTTAGTCTTTTTGCACCTTGGTTATTCCTTTAGAATTGATTAGAATACTAGACATTTACCCAATTGCTTGATGATCATCGGTGTAGGTCCAGATGTTTAAGCCTTTCCTTAAGGGGCACTTTGACCATCCCTTATGAAGTTTGTACCGCAACTTAATTCTTGGCACCAAGATTTGAAGTTACATATGAGAAATTATAGATGGTACTCTTTTATTATTAAAATACCTTGGCCTAGTTTTATTGCGTGATGACTTTTGGTGGTGTACATAATTGTTCATCTCATTGTTTTTGTTGGACATTGATTATATATTTTATTGACAATTGGATGATTCATGTATAGTGAAATCCGTTGACATATGATAGAACTATTAAGATTATTAGGGACATTTGGGGGTAATTATTTTTATAGATGCGTTGTTGATGTTATGATGGAAAATGTTGTTGAGATAATGTATTCGGTGATTCATGAAAACATGTTTTATTTTATTAAAAGAGTGGTATGATTATGGTAATGAGGGTTGTTTTAAAAGGAACTTGTGATGGGAAGGAGTGATCCACTTGTTGTTTAAACCGAAACTATAGGCTTATAGGGAGGGTTTGGAAATCCCTAGTGTGGTAAGACTTGGGTTGATGTTTAAAATGTTAACTTGTATGATGGAACCCTCTTTACTCGCTTGTTGTTACTTTCCCAAAAGGAAAGTGGTCTCTTCTTGAATGATTGTGAAATTCCTTGGAGTCAATGGCCGAAACTAGTATTATCTGCTTTCCCTTGTTAAACAATGTTGAGTGGTGGTCGTGTATTAGTTTTCCATCATATAACCTATATGATTACATGATTAAAATTTTAATACACTTGACCTTTCATGTTAACCTTGAAATCCGTGCTTCCTCCTGGATTTATTATTCTTTTCTGGTCATTTCTGAAAATGAGTATCATAGCTTGTGTTTTTGGTTTGAATATTAGTTCTCAATATTTTAACCTAAATTGTTTATTCGATGGAAATCCCGTTACACTAGATTGTTGTTTCTAACTTATCAGGCCATTGGCCCCTTCTCAAATGATTGTTTAATTTTTGTTGCTTTGAGATAATGTTCATAACTGAAGTATAAGGTTGTTCTTCTTAGATTGAAATGCATGAAATTTTCTTATTAACTTAAGGAGTTGTTAGTATTTAGATATTTGATCCAATCCTTAGAATAAAATGTTTTCCTTTCTTGATATTGTTAGATATTAGCTTATTGTTGCTTTGTGTAGTCTTATCTTGCTCAATTCTCATGAACTGAATCAGGTTATTAATGGTTTCTCGATGGATTATGGGAGTAGATGAGGGAGATTCTTGTAAATAATTACATCAATCTTGGTTCTCAAGTTCCATTGCACAAAATCTTATTTGTTGTAAAACTCTAGGATGGGATTCAGTGGAAAATTTAGAAGAGGCAGTACCTTAGTATCATGTCTCGTGGAGTAATGTTGTCATAATTACTAAAACCTTGACTTGTTTTGTCTATCGTGGAAAATATACAATTGATCATCGTATTGTTATGAGTATTTTTATTGTATTATAGAACCTTAGTATATTGTGGTTTGACCGATTGTGCTTACCTTCTTGCTCCCAATTCAAGTTCAATAGAATATTTTGCACCCTATGTATTGTGCATCATGTTGGAAAGGATTAATGTAACCATGTTTAGTTTTCACAAGCGAGTAATGGTAAAATTTTCTCTTGAGATAAAATGTTGAGGTGTAAACCCCGCTTTGACATAGTAATAATGCAATTATAAACATTTTAAGATGGTTGGGTAATCCTTTTAAAAGTTCTATATGAGTGAATTAATGTAGATGTGACCTACTTGATAACAATCAATTCCATAAGTGATCAAAGAGGAAACTATCCTTTGTAAAGTAAAATTATATACCTTGCTATCCCTAGCTAAACTAATGAACATTATCTTTTTTTTGGTGAATTCTTAAATGGTCTTAAGGTGAAATCAATGGTTAGATTTTAGAAGATAATAAGATTTAATAAGTAGGAGGAAATAGTTTAGAAACCATGCAATCTATCTCTCAGCCGTTTGAAAGGTAAATTGTTTTCTTTTGTAAAACTCATCCAGTGAAGCCTAAGTGAAACCTTTAATCATTCTGGATAAATTCCTAGCCCCAATCAAATCTTGGTTAATAACTAATGAGATCTTAAAGATGAATTCAATTCGAGCTTCTTCCTCTATCCTCTCTTGAGTACATTGTAATCTCTCTCAAGTGTTGTTAAACGTTTGATCCATGCACAAAGGAGATTATAGTTCTGAAACTAAATGGTACTTCCCTCAACTGGAGTTTGCGCTCATCACCTTGTGCAATGGAGATAGGAGGAAATTTCTGTAGCTTGAGTATGAATAAATAACCTTGTGAGAATTGGAATAATTTCCTTTATTATTCAAATGAATTCAACAAGTTATTGACTTATTATCGAGGGTCCTCTTTCTGAAAACTTGATCTTAAGATATTTAGTCAAAAAGTATAAAAGAGAGAAGTTCACCTTTGTTAGAAGAATTTCCCAAATCAAATCATGAATCTCCTTGATCGTAAAGTCAGGTCTTGAAGGAATTTTCTAGTAAATACATAATCTTAAAAGATTTTCCATCATGGGATGCCCCTAATAGTAACTATGTATTGAGGTTGAACTTTGACAGTGTGCCTTGTCGAAAAGAAAATTTATTTGTTCATGTTGGGTGTTGTATCTTTCCTTGTTGCCTATGTGGTCAATGTTGTGTCAAGCTTATTTAGAGTTGGTCGTAGCCCCTTCTGGTCACCTGTGTCATCATGTAAACTCCTAGTAAGTCAAAAAAAAATTATCCTGTACTTTGCTATGTTGTCTTGTGTGTCTAAAATAGTGGTCATGTTACACACTATTTCTCTCGCAACCCCTTTTACTTCCCTAGTTTGTGTGCACCTTTTTGTTACCGCTTTATTATTCCCTTTTTATTAATCCACAAACAAGATTATAAATACTACCTAACTCGTTCTCTAGCCAAAACAACTAGGATTATTACACTCACTCTTCAATCTTCGCCGCTTTTTATACTATTCTATTATTTCATGAGCTACTATTTTGTAAGACCAAAAATACAAAAACATTAAAACTATTTCTTTGGGGTATTTTTTTTTTTTGGTAAATTTCACTTTAGAAATTTTGAAAATATGGAAATTGTGTGATATGGAAATTTGAAATTATAGTAGGGGAATTTGTGTTAATATTGAAATTTCAAATTCTCAAAAATGTGGGGAATTTACAATTGAATTTTGTAATTTACAACTCATTAAGAAAATGTGTGGATATCGAAAAAAACAATATTGAAATCAACACCTTTTTTATTGGATATAATTTAAAATAGTTTAAAATGTACTAAAAATATAATATTATAATAAAACAGAAGAAATAAAGTGTATGAACGTATAGGCACATTTATTTTTATTTTTATCAAAATTGACCCAAAAATGTTAGAAAATGTTTATAATTAAAAGACGTATTGGTATATACCTAACAACCACTAAGCTATATCATGATTTTTTATTCTATCGCTATTTCCAAATTAAGTAATTGTTGTGCCAAACGGACCCTATGTCATTTCAATCAATAAATAAAGTAGCTTAGTGGTCATTATGCATTTTATTTGATAAGAAACGATGTGAATTATATGTTGTAATGATTTATCTTATCAAAACTTCAAAAATATCACTTACTCTTAGGGGTATATATGGATTCCAATTTACAAAGATATATCTTATACGAGATAAATATGTAGTGCAATAATTGCACTCGCCATGTAAAGTATTCCCAAGTCAATACAATTACAATCAATGAAAAACAATATCGATCCAAAGTAGAACAAATAGAGATTTCAATGACAAGTGATAATGATAGAGCATGGTGGATGCTAAGATAGACCATTATTTTTTATTAAATAGCTATTCTCAAATTAGAAACTGTTGAGCCTAGAACCACTACATTATTCCTTTCAACTAGTAATGGAGCTTAGCGGTTGCTAAACATTTTCTTTGATACAAACCAAAAGTCTTGATCCCTCTCGATGGAACGTAGTGTAGGAATTGGCTCCACCACGTAACGTGCAACCAATTTCGCACAATTATAGTAATTAGAAATTGTAATTTATCTAAAGATGTAAAATGGTGATTACTACCATGAGAGGTAATGAAAGGATCATAGTGAACTCTAAGATAAACCATGAGTTGTTAATCAATAAATACTAGGAAATTGAGAAATTGTTGAGCCTAGCGGTCACTAGAATTTTTCTTAGAGAAATATCTTAGGAGAAATAAACAATTCTTGGATCCTCTTGATTGAATGTATTGCAGCAATTATGTCATCCATGTAAAGTCCACCCAATATGATATAATTAAAATCAATGAAAAACACTATCAATCCAAAGCAAAACAGATAGTGATTACAATGACAAATGATAATGATAGAAGCCTAGCCACCACTAAGATAGACCATTTTTGTTATTATATAGTTTTTCTCAAATTTAAAATCGTGAGCCTAGCGGCATCTACATTTTTCCTTTCAAGTATTAATGAAGGTTAGCGGTCGAAAAGCATTTTAATTCGTGAAGAATAGAAAGTCTTGATCCATATTGATGGAAAGCATTGCAAGAATTGGCTCCACTAGGTAACATGCAACCAATTTGATAACATTATAATCATTGAAAATTACAATTAATCTAAAGATGTACATATAGTGATTGCTATGACAAGAGGTAATGATATGATCATAGTGGCTGCTAAGCTAGACCATGATTTTTTATTCAATGGATATTTTGAAATTAAGAAATTTTTGAGCCTAACAGTTGATACCATTTTATTTGATACGAATGAATATGGATTACAATTTTCAAATATATATCTTAGGAGAAATAAATAAGACTAGATGCCTCTCGATGAAATGTAGTGCGTAAAATGGGTCCCCCATGTGAATTCTACCCAATATGATACAATTACAATCAATTAACAACACTAACCATCCAAAGTTGAAAAAATAGTGATTACAACGGAAAATGTTAATGATAGGATCCCAACGGGCATTAAGATAGACCATTTTTGTTATTATATATCTAGTCTCAAATTTAGACATTTTTTACCTATTAGTTGCAACGTTATTCCTTTTAACTAGTAATCGAGCTTAACGGTCGCCAGCATTTTATATAATATGAATAGAAAGTATTGATCCATCTCAATGGAAAGTAGTGTAAGCAATTGGCTCCACTAGGTAACGTGTAGCTAATTTGATATAATTATAATAATTGAAAATTATAATCGATTTAAAGTTGTACAGCTAGTGATTGCTACGACAAGAGGTAATGAAATGATCTAGCATCCACTAAGCTAGACCATGATTTTTTACTCAATATTTATTTTGAAATTAAGAAATTTTTTAGCCTACTGGTAGCTAGGATTTTTCTTTGATACGAACAAATATGGCTTATAATTTACAAAGATATATTTTAGGTGAAATATATAAGTCTTCATCCATCTTGTTGGAATGTAGTGTTACAATTGGGTCTGGCACAATAAAAGTCCATCCAATAAGATATAATTGCTATCATTGAAAAAAAATATCAGTCTAAAGCTGAAAAGATAGTGCTTACAATGAAAATCGGTAATTGTATTTGATGAAAATGACCACTTGACCTTCAACCACACTCGACCCTCAAGGTCATGCCAGAGTAGTTGATGTTGAATGTCTCGTGAATATTTATAGGATGATCGAGAGATTAGGATCTCGATAGTGTGATCTCTTGGTAGCCGAGCTGACAAAGGGAAGATCTAGAGGCTATGAATGAGTAGCCTAAATTCCCTATGGTTTGTATGCCTAACTTGAATCTATGTTTTGATCTAGATCGAAGTGTCCATGTAAGCTGAATGAAATTAATAGTCTATACTACCAATGAAAGAAAACTAATCTAAAAAAATCACAAAACTGAAATACTACAATCACAAACAACAATTTGCTTTCTATTCGAAATAATTAAATCTACTTCTACACTAAAAATAAAAAAGTGAGATAACCCAAAGGTGGTTATTCACTTATGCTTAGTGTATTGAAACTAAACTAACTCAAAACAATAGATTTTCCAAATGATCTATGATATGTAGACAACCTCCTACAAATATTCTCTCCTTCGATCCACAGGATGGGAAGAAGAGGATCCGTCACCGGGTATCACTATGAAAGATTCAAACCATCTTCAAGATTAACTAATTACTTGCAAATGAAAAGAAAATGATTTCTACTCTATTTGATATGGAATTGAAATTAACAATTCATAATTGACAACTTAATAAACAAAGAAAACAAATACACAACTCCAACTTGGAAGAGTAAGAACCTTAGCAAATCTAGTAGTATCAGTATATGTCCCCTCGGTTCTTTCCTTTATTTCTCTAAGTGTTCATGTGAGTCCAAGGGATTGGGAATGTAAACAAAATCAACACCAAGGATGGCACTTGAACAATGGTAGCTAAGAGGTAATCTGGATGCAATGCAAGTAGAAGAGAGATAGCACAAGAGATCTGATCTTGGCTATGCGATTCCTAGTGAGATTATGACAACAAAACAATACAAGATACACAAAATTCTCAGCCCCTTTTTTCTTGAATACAAGTATGGAATATATAGGAATGGAGGATAGAAGGTCACTTCATGCACAAGTCAATGAAGAGGTAGTTCTAGTCATTAAATCAATTTAAAAATAGAAGGAACAAGGAGAAAAAAATAAAATGAAGTTATTTTTAGCAAATTAGGCTCACGAATGCGCTAAAAAAGTAAACTTAAGTGAATTATCACATGCACTTTATCGCATGAATCTTTTGGAAAAATCAATCAGACCGCTGCCCACGCATAGGGTGGCGGTTTCAAAGACCGCCACCCTGTAGGGTGGTGGTTTGTGAACCGCCACCCGTGTAGGTGGATGTCCTAGCACCAAAGGCCAAAACAGGCACAAAAGAAGGGGGAAGCTAGAAAATGTAAAGAAAAGACAAGTAAGGCTATCTAAGCTACAAATATATACTACGAATGACAATGTAGCATGTGTAATTTTGGGTGTGTACAGTAATCATAGAGCCTAGTGGCCATTAAACTAGACCATTTTTGTTATTATATAGCTATTTTTAAATGAATAAAATGTTGAGCCTAGTAGCTACTATCTTATTCTTTTCAACTAGTAATGGTTCTTAAAGGTCATTTTTTTAAAATTGAGAGACTATTGAGCCTAGTCATTGCTATGTTATTCCTTACAATCAATAAAGTAGCTTAGTTGCATCTATGCATTCTATAATATAAGAACCTAACTGAATTATACGACATAAAGGATATATCTTATAAGAACACTATAACGATTCATCCCTCCTAACGGTATGTAGTGCATCACTTGGATCCATCAGGAATAGTCAAGCCAATATGATAAACATATAGTCATTGAAAAATAATATCAACTCAAAAGTGCATGGATAGTGGTTACAATGACAAGAGGTAATGTCTGGAACCTTTTCGATGATAGGCTAGCGGTAATTTTCTATTTTATCTCTCTTTTTAAATCAAGAACTAGAAAATCATAGAGGCATTTATGTCATTTCTTTCAATTAGTAATGGAGCTTTGTGGTCTGCTAAGATTTTTCTTTGATATAAACCGATGTGAATTACAACATACTCCAATGCTCAATTTCAAATAAAACTCATTATTTGAACTTCATGTAGCTCATATTTGTATGCTTTCAAGAATAATTACTTTGCAGTCAAGGGAACTCATTTGGGAGGGATTACTTCATCATCCTAGGAATCACTACATTATATCACTACTTCTTCAAGAGGATCTTCGGCTTCAAAGGCATCAAATATCCTTACTTCAATTTCTTCTTCATACAAATAATCTTCCTTTTAAAATGGGAAAGAAAATACCTCAATTTTATCTTTGCATCCATCAATATTTGGCTCAAGAGGGACATCAAATTTCTCATCCTACTTTGGTTCAATATGGCCATCTTTCATAATGGTTAAGACTTTCAAGTTAGATTCATCATTATCTTGTAGGTTTATGGATTGCATTAGGAGTTCGGGACTCGAACTCGTGGATTTTTTGTTTCTTCTATGCCTTTATTTTTTTATACGATAGTTCTTTACAACTTTTCACGGGTTCATCACAAGCTGGTCCTGTCCTCAATCAATGACATTGTTGAGAGCATATTAATCTCCAAATAAGAATTAAAATACCTCACGTTCATTTTGGATAAGCACACAAGCTGAATTTTTCATTTGATATTCACCAAAATCCTTTTCCTCTTCTTCATGGTTTGCGTTGTCTACTAATTCAAAGCTACCCTCTTGTAACTCAAATCTCCTCATGCTTCTTCAATTTCCATTCCTCTCTCGAGAAGGCATGTATATCCCTATAAATACGGGAATATCCTCTTCCTCTTTAGTTATTACAAAGTAATTTATCCGCTCTTATCTTGATACAAGATGTTGGTTTATGGGCTTCAAGACTTTTACACAATGTACCTCATCTTCTTCTCTTGAAGCAATTTCTCCATGTCCTCCTTCACCGGTATGGTTGAGGAAAACAAATTCATTTAAATTTTACCCCCAACCGCTAATAAAAACCCCTTCTTAACAACATTCCAAATGAATCCGGAATATCTACTACCAAAATCATCTGAAACTTTATTTTCTAGAAATTTGGTGAGAGCCACCTATACATATTTACCTTCCTACAAGTGGGACCTCTTTTGATTCTAAAGAGTAACAAGATAAACCAAGTAGAGTCATGGTAAGTTTGAGAGCCTTGGTGAACTTTAAAGGCATCATATTGTCTGAGGCACCAAAATATATTATGTAATTGTTAAGTACATATTCTCCAACAAGAAGGGAGATGTAGAAAGGATCTACCTTGTCAGTCTTGGATGTTTTTAAGGAAATTATGTTTTTGAGGGGGCGTAGGTGGGTTTGGAAACATGCCTTAGAACTAGAGGTTATAACATTGGGTGATATAGTACCACTCGTAATATATTGGAAGAACCTCTCAAATTTTTGGGATGAGTCTTCAAATATTAAGTTTCGAGAATTTAGAATTTGGATTTAATTTCATATTCTATGAAATCAAAAGGAGCATATGTGGGTGAAGGTGATGAAGGGTCTACTTTTGATTTGGGACAAGTTTGGAAGCAGGACTATATTTTTTGGGAATGGAGGGTATTTTAAAAGGTACACTAAGAGCTTTCAATGTACTAGATTTAACAGGGGAAGATTTAGAATTAGAATTGGAAGAGGCATCATAAGAATTACTTGGAATTGTGGGAGCATTATTACTTGCTATAGGATTAGACTTCAACAATGTAGACTCTATGGAGGGTGGGAGCGGAGATCCTCGACTGATTATTTTGTTTTGAGGAGTTTTCATAGGAGGATCTTCATTCTTCTTTTTCCTTACAATAATGGAGGGAGATGTTCCATTCTCAAATTGGGCACAAGTGAATATTACACATGAGAAACCGGGTGCATATTCTTCATCACCTCAATAATACTCATAGAATCTGATTTATGTATCATTCTCAAACTCATCATTTTCCGGGAAATAACCACCTTCACTTTCTGGTTTAAGATCCTCTTCATTTTTCTTACTCTTACAATTTGCAATGACAAGTGTGGCCTCAAAGGCAAGCATTCGTGGTGCTCCTACAATCTGATTTTCATTGCTTCTTTGAGAAGAAACTCATTCAAATATTTTCCTCCTCAATGATGCCATTTCATTTTCTTTTTTCTACATTAAAGGATTAGTTCTTTCATCTCCAAGACGTTGAGCTTTACCCTTTTAGGAATTCTTGATCTTTCTAGATGGGATGAAATCATAATCAAGTTCAATAGCCAATATTTATACTTCTGCAATATCCCTCGGTTGAACTCTTCATAGGAAAAATCCTACCTCCAGTGATTGAGAACTAATAAAGAATCTCTTGACATTGTTTTCTGATGGTGAATCCTCCTCTAGTATCCTACAAAGTAACCAGTCGAAACAAGCCATGAAGTCTCGCATAGTTTCATTTTCTCCTTTCTTTATTTGTTCCAATTGAATAAGGAGGTCTTGAAAGTCCTCAGTAAATATGAATATTTCCTTGAAATTTGTTTTGATGTCATTCTAGGAAGTGATGGATCGGGCAGTAGAACATAGAACCATTCCTCTACTTTTTCTTAGAGAGAATCCATGAATAATCTTACAAAGACATATTCATGTTGGACACCAAGAATTCTACATGATGTCATGAAAGTAGTGATCTATTCTTCAGATGTGGTGTGCCATTTCCTTTAAACTTTGGAAATTTCTTGCATGGGAACTTAATGGTAGGTCACAAAGAGGGTTCAAGAGAAAGTGGGCTTGTATTTTTCCCCATGGGACAATTGGTTGAGATCCTTCTACTTTGTTTACCATTATTTCTACTTCCTCTTTAGTTATTGATTTTACAAATTCCTTTTCAAACTCTTCTTCTTCTTTCGAGGACTCAATTCTCAATGGTGGTGGAAAATGAGATAATTTGAAGAGGGAGTATTAACAAGAGTTTAGATAGGATTTTTCTAGTGAACTACTTGAAGACCCGAATGGGGAGTAGGCTTGAGAGAAGAAGTATGGATTATCTTTAATTCATTCTTGCTGATTTTTCAAAGTCTCAAAATAGGAATCAACACCACCTCTCAATATGTTCAACCTAATGTATCTTCCTTCAGCTAGCTTTTTTTAAGTTCTTGGAGTGGGAATATGAAAAACCACTATGGAATATGAAAGGTCACGTGCATGAACTTATAGTGTATGCTATTAAATATGCCCCACGCTGGCAAAAAAACTATTAGCGGTAAAAAAAAATTTGGTGGAAAAACTTGTTGATTTCTTGACATTCTCTCAGTGAATCTAAGTCCCTCCACTTAACCAAAGGTAGCTACATTATATGCATGCATGAGTAAATGTGGATTTTCCTAGTGGCCCTATGGATGGGGATCCAACAGGGGCACTCCATTGACCATGAAGAAAATCTTTCAATCACTTTCTAGGGAAGACTTTCTTTGAAGAGTGGGAAATGGGAATGAGAAAATAGGTAGGAGAAATAATGTTGCAAAGTAGAAAATTAGATTCCTATACACACTAGTTAGAAATTTCAACACATGAATTTATAAGAAGAAACAACATCTGTAAATAGCAACAAGACCAAATATAGTTTTTTGATCACAAAGTATCGAGAAACCCTATAGTCAAAGAAAGCAAGAAACAACTTCTTCTTCTATGGACTACTTAAAAAAAAATTGTACATAGTGTGGGAAAGGATGAAAACTAGAATGGAGGAAATTAGAAGAAAATGGATATCTCCTTTTCTTTCTCTAAGTACAATGCACTCTTGAGTTTACAAGATAAATTTCAAACTCTTTGAAATGGGAGTTCCTTTTCATATATCCTCGTATAATTCAAAACTTTTTAACTTCCTAGGAAACTTTTAAGTCCCTTTTTATAACATAATGGTGACTTATTGCATTAGGAAAATTAATACGTATGAAAAATTATAACCCTAATGCAAAATTATAACATTGAGAAGAGATAGAAACTTTGGGGAAGAGGAGATAGAAAGTGTGAGAGAATAAAAAGAGGATATGACATCCTTGATGAACTTCATTGATCCTAAATTATGGAAAACTCAATGTGATGAAACTATTAATCTTCAAAATTTTTGTGAAACTCCTTCCAATTGGCTCACGAATGTTTTAGAATGAGTATTTGAAAACACTATCGAATGGTTTTCGCGATGACCATAACTTCCACCCTGTACAAGATACTCCTACAACTCAAGCCTCAAGTGAGTGTCTGGAGACATTGTTAAATTCTCTAAGATGAGTCTTGAATTCCCTAAGAGAAATGCACATGGATGATCCTCAATGATGGTGTTGACCTCATGACCATCCTCTATATTGTTATTATTAAACGCCCTTTAAGTATGACTTACTATTAATAGTAAATGCCCAGATGGGAGATTTACTATTTTTTGTAAGAAGTGATTTTTTCCTCTTCTTAACCATCCCGATGCAATAAAATCCATCATTCACTAATGTGCACACTACCTTCATGTCGAATACTTATTGGGGTGACTTACTATATGTAGTAAGCACCATATAGGGCTTACTATTTATAGTAAGTGGTTATTTTCACTATTTTTACTTTGAACACTCATTCGACTTCCTAGTGACCTTCAAAGAACAATTCCTTTTCCATAACTACTTTTGATGATGAATTTCCAATAATAGTGAGTCCAGTATAGAAATATTGGTGTTCTTAGAAAGTGGACTTCCACTTCTCGGTTTGTGATGGAACATATTTTTTCAAACTTGGCTCATTTCATGGTCTTGTCCTCCGAATTTTACTTTATTTTGCCCACTAGAATGCTTGGAAATTAAATTTAAAATGTTCACCTCGTAGTTGCTTCAATCACGGAGTTACAATAGCGCCAATACTGAGCTCAAAATTTTTAGGTGTGTTTTTTTTTATTTTCTACAAAAAAAACTCCATTACAATAGGTTATTCATTTGGATTATGTGTACAATTTTTTATCTTGTTTCAATTTCTCGATTATTGGGAAATTTGACAAATGTGAGCCAATGCACGAAATTGGGATTTTGTTGGAATAAATGTTTCAGGAACTATTCAACCTCCAATTTGTTATATATTGATCATCTTGAAAAATGTGGAAGTCTCAAAGGAAACACGCTAATCCGGCTTGTATCTTGCAAGATATGAAGATTTTTCGATTGGGTGACTTCATGGTTATCTGGACAAAAAATATTCATTTTCTCCTCATTCTTCGTTTCTTCAACACTTTTGATCAATCCTTCCCCTAAGACCTATGTATTTTCATGGATTTGAGTGTTTATTTGTTTTGGTAGATCTTGTTCAAAGCATCAATGGTGGACTTGGGTGTGAGCAAGTAATGGTGGACAAGTTACAGAGAAATGACAGGGTGAACTGTGAAGAAGAAATGGGGGGAAATAACGGCTAAGTGCAAGATTTAAATTATTCAAAAAATGCACTGAAATGGGTGAATTTTTATGTCCCTAACATCCCTAACCTTAAAGGAATGTGAGGGACATCAATTTCCATGGCGATCAAGGTGATGGGACGTGGAAGAGATCCAACAACAGGGAATGAAGGCTTGAAAGCACCCGGGGTTGCAAATTCACTCTTGAAGAGGTCACATGAGTGACCAGCAATATCCTTAGAGGATGGGATAATTTTTCATGTTTTATGTTCCTCACCTTAAAGGCACATGAGGGATATCAAATTCCACGTCGCTCAAACTAATGACACGTGGTAGAGATCCAACGGTGAAGTTTTTAAGCTCCCACAAACACCTGGGGGCTGAAGTGGTGATCATGGAGGTCGTATATGGGTTTAAAGTTATTCGAGGGTGTTGGGAAAATTTTACCAACCTTGATTTCCCTGACCTTGAGGGACGTAAGGGAAACAAAATCCCGCCAATCTCCTGGAACTTAAAATTTGACTAACTTTTGAACCTTGATAACAACTTGCGACGGAAATATCTTGAGCTCCCAATGGACTGATTTTATGAAATTTTATATGATCTTGACTATAAATGTCCTTATAAATCCAATGGTGGGATTCTCGACGGTCTTGATTAATCAATTTTTTCTCCGAAAATCATATTTTTGATCTAGTACTCAACCCGTGCATGATAAAACCTACTTGCAAAACCCTTGCACTAAATTTTTGTGAAACAAATAATTTCACCATATTTTAGACATTATAATTATATCTTCGATGATTTTTTTCTCTAACTCTACCCAGAGCTCCTAGAATCACCTTCTAAGTTTAAGCACTTTTTTGGCCTATGTAATGCCTAGGCCTTTAAACCATGATTTTGATCATACTACTCCAAACACCCCAAATATTCCCTAAGTCTTCCAAAATCACTTCTATGATGTTTCTAGGCCTTGAATTCACCTCCATGTTGGATTTGGCTCCTTTGTTCCACTCCAAGGGGTTACTCTACTCCTAGGAAGACCACGATAGCCCTTCCCAACACTCCCCAATGATAGCATTTTTCAATAGCTCTTAAAATTACCTAGGGGGATTGACTTGAATTTGCTAATTCACCTAGGGTATGAATTAGCACAAATTGGGAGGTTACTAGACTAATCAAGGCAGACCCGAGTGCCTCGGAATGGTAAAACATGAAATTTTTTCTACAGTGGTATCATTCTCATGCTTGGAAATTGTCAATTTCCCTATTGCACATTTGCACAAAAACAACTATATCTAGCATTATTTCTAAGGATAACAAGAAGAAGAAGATAATGGGACACTTCACCACCTTTTCACTCCATGCTTTATAAACACAAATTCCTTTTTCCATGCATGTCGCCACATTAAGAAAAGTTTTCATATTTCTCATATTTATGGTTACACCAAACATTTTCTACGGGTTGAAAAAAACTACAATAATAGATGCAAGAGGGAAAGGAGGAAACTAGAATGGTGGAAAGCCATGATAAGCTTGTATTCTTCCTCCATACTTTGATGTGTCACTCCCATTCCCCATCAATCTAATGCCATTTTTGGAATGCAAAAAGTTTAGAAATGATTGAGTAAATTTATTCAAAATGAAATGTGGATAAATACAAGAGATAATTTTGTTAAGAGGAAACTACCTACAGCTAACAATGTGCCGGTTATATGTAACCATATCAAAACAATGGATTATAAAAATTTAACTATAACAAAAAAATCATAACTAATACTACAACCAAGCATTAAACATATCAAAAAGTTTTTAAAACCTTTATAAATCATGTGTCACTCACCTACACTATTCCATTTGCTTATATGGCTCTGTAACTCATTCTCATGCCTCATTTGGCCTTGAAGATCCTAGACTAAGTCTATATGGGGACCTGAAACTTATTTCACAACTCCGTTGACAATTTTTACACTTTTGCAAAATTGGAATTTCAAACTTCATTACGATGGATGGTATTGGTGAAGTGAACCTAAGCTAGGGGAGATTCTTTCAGCTTCAATATTGTTTCTATTGGATTAATTAATGATTACATGGAATCTGTAGATGTGTGTTGTTAGAGAATGTAATAGATCACATAGTCTGCAATTTCATGATAATCTTCGTAAAAAGAAAAAACCCCCAAAGGAAAGATGTGTAAAATTGATGAAGATTGAAAATATAGAATATATGAAGTGTTAAGTTTTGTAACAACAATCATATTTGTAAGTTACAACAAAGAAAGGTTCATTGCTAAAGTTAAAGGTATTTTAAATTTCTTCCCTTCATGATTAAATACATTCAATTATGTTATTGAGTTGTTTAATTCATTATACAATCCATACATAAAGCTGAAATACATAAAGAAATACACAAATCTGATTCATAATTCAATGTTTTATTCATAAGGAATTTCAAATGTTCCCACACAAGCCATGGATGTAACTCAAAATTAAATTACAACTATTGAAGTAGGAGGTACATATGCATGAAAAAGAAATTAAAGGAGTATGAAATATCCCATCATTGCCTTGGGTTTCTTTGGCTTCATTGATGCATTTACAACTCCATCTTGCTCCATCTTCATCCTCACTTCTTAGCAAATGACATTGTACCTAAAAGAGAAGAAAAGGAAGGATTGTGAATTTTGAGCTTGGGGTTGATCATTATTCCTATACTATCTAGATTCATGCAAGTGGATCTCCTAACATCAGAGTCATAAATTACATAAGGATCAAAGGTACAACAACTGATAAAAGCATTATTTTGTAGTAGCATATATGACTTATTCACTCAAAAATAAGGGAGAGAAGAAAGACAAAAACTATGGAATAAAAGAGAGCTTAAAAACCTAATGTTTTCTAACAAGTTTATCTAAATGTGAAGATACAGTAGGAAGAAACAAGTGATACATTTTGTAACTTGAATTAGAAAAGTACATTTATTTCAATTTAAACTAAAGGCTGAATTTAACTAGAATGAGACAAGATTATAGCTGAAACAGAATGGAAAAGGAAATCAGAGAAAATTTTTGACAAGGGCTTTGGTCATGTAAAATGGACATTTTACATCTTTCCATTATGATATTTCAAACTAATACATGCCTTAAATCTATATATAAATCTAATAGTAATAATACATAAAGAAGATAATGCATGGTGTAGTAAAATATAACATTAGATTACTGAATCTCAACTTCCAACATCAAGCCATAATTCAATAGATGAAGGATACAAGCTACCAAATAAAAGAAAAGAAATGTTACATCTTAATCAAATACAACTGAGAAAGAAAGGACCAAATTCACATTTCTAGGTAGTCTTTTCCAAATTTCATTAAGAAAGATTCAAAAATGCTGAAGTAATGCTCAGACATCAACTCAGAATTGGATTATAAACAAACAAGTTATATGAACATGGAAAAGAGCTCTAAGAAAGGAGAAGATTGATGGTAGTTATAGAAAACACAAGGTACATGAATGATCATCTCATAGTACAGTTGAATCAAGAGAAAGTATAATAATAATTGCAGCAGATAAGCACAAGTATAGAAACATCAATGACTTACACAGTCATGAAAAGGTTACAAAAGAAAGTGAAGAAATAAAGATAGAGCTTATAAAAATCTGATTTTTAGATCAAGATGGCCACTTCCAGATGAGCTGCTACGGGGTGTATGACATGCACGTAAATAATTAAAGATGCTACATCACTTCTACAAAGTATAAGTGCAACTAAAAGTTGCGAAGGAGCTATACAACAAAACTACATCCACATTTACAAATTTCAATTCTTGTACAACATCAAAAATGATCATGTAATCAAGGTGGATAAACATAAATAGCTATTTTGAACTCATAAAGAAAAATTCACATCTTATACTCAAAGTAACATCAAAAGAGAAGGATGATGATATGGAGTATAGACAATGCAATCAAACAGAAAAGGAAAAAATGAGCTCAAGATGGCAAGGGTTCTGAATCTTAGAATGAAGATGATATTGCAATAAAAGGCACATTATTTATCAAATTCCAATTTAAGAAAAGAAGGTGTTTCATTCATAGAAAGAAGAATATATCATTAATTATTTTAGTAAGTACAACTCTTCATCAGGTTACAAGGAAAATGATCAAGTTCAAAGTTCACATATTATCATATTTTAGAGGGAAAATAACACAAAGCATGATCAACAATCAAAAGAACATCTATACGAGTTATAGTAAATGATTATTTATGAATTATAGTATGAATTTTATAAGAATGATCATATAAGTACTAACATTATCTTATAAGATCAAAAGGATAACTATGATTGTATATTATCTGTTCCATATTTGAGGAAGTTTAGAAGTCACTTTTCTAAAATAAGCTCAAATTCAAGGGTGTAGAATGTAGTTCAAGGTTAACTATGAGAAGTATGTACAATGCAATTATGTTAGTGAAACAACAACTAAATCATCCTTTGAGTTACAAATGATAACTATCAAGATACAATTAAAAAAAAGGAACTATTTGCAAGTACATTATTTCAAGGAATGGGAGTTGTATTTAGCATTTAGAAGCTACAAGTATCAAAGATTCAGGTAGACATTACAAGCATGCTACAACTATCAACTTCAAAATGAAACAATGCAATAAAATGTTTATGTATCAGGGTTTAAGAAAAAATTAATAAAGATTTCGATTATATTTCAGTCAGAATAAGTTGTCGAAAAGATGACAATAATAAAATCTTTCCATCAAATGATGAAAATAACAAAGCTATTTTCAGTTTAAAACTAAATGAAACACACAAATGACAACAAATCTCTACAGGATAGAAATTAGACTACATATTAAATGGATTTTTCATTAAATAAATCCATAAATCACAAAATGTGAAGCTTCAAGAGCACAAAAAGAGGGCCCTCACAATATAGGTACATGGCATCAAATATCAAACTAGGTTACATAATGAAATTTGAAGGAACCCTACAAAAGGAGAAGCATATACATAGAAATATTCAGAAGGAGAAGTAGAAAGATCTTCAAATCTTACTAGGAGAGTTCACAAAAGATGAAATAGAAATATGACAATCCCATTAATGAAATGGAAAAATACACAGATACAGATCAAGAAATGGCTTATTTTTTACGACCATAAAATATTCTTCAAGTTTTGCAAAGAACTCAGAGAGATAAAACTTGAACTCACTAGTTTTAGGCATCAAAAGAGAAATTAATACCCAGTTACGTTTTAGGCTTGAGAAAATTTTCGTGTTAAAAAATAAAGCTCAATGATACTCTAAACCAACGAACACATAATATCATAAGAGTACACATTATTCAAGAAACCGAGCTCAAATACTACAACAATGGCAACGATCATCCACAACCAACTCATTCGAAGCTATATTAGAGAAAAATTCAAGAATAGAACAAATTCCCATAACGATTTTTAAACTTGTGATTACCAGAAACAACGAAGAAATGAAAGAAATATCGAGATACAATACTCAAGAAATGCACCCCATATTTCCCATAAAAAGTGACACATAGATCAAAAATCCAAGTTCGAGTGCACTCATAATCATAAAATAACAAGGAAGAGAAAAAAATTTCATAGCGAAATCACATTTTAAGATGAGGCGAGGGAAGGAGATATGCCTTCCCACAAAAAATGAGCTCAAAGCTTGAATAAATCAACAATGGTGGAACAAAAAAAATTGCCAGGGCTTCACCTAGAGAGAAAGAATGAAAATTAAATGATCATTAGGGTTTGAGTTACTTTTACCACATGAGCTCAAGAGGTGAGTTAACGAAACTTAACCATGGTCAAAGATCTGACCCAAGCCAACCACTAAGTTTCAGATCAACGGTTCAAGATCAACCAGTACACAAGATCATCAGCCAATGATCAAATGTAGAGTCAAAAAATTTAGATTCTCGAAGATCAATGATAGATGAGCAAGTACATAATCAATGGTACTCAAGAACTAAGGTTAACTAGAGTCATCAAATTACACATGTGTCGAACTCCAATGAGATCCTAATTCATCCAAAGTTAGATAAGTTTCCAATGACAAATTTCAAGGGATGAGTCATCATGAGATAGGGAAAATCCCCAAATAATCAAATCATTCGCATTTTTTACCTATATCAAAAGGTGAGACACTATAATGTGTGTCATGACCAAATATAGTCAAACTAAAACTTTAGCCTTATTTCATATAGATCGAAAGGGGCCAAATAAATCATGTGTGTAATGATGTTCAAAAGATAACCTAGCAATATGATGTATGCCATGATCAAGGTGAAGGAGCTCCATTGGTGATGAATATGCAAGGTCAAAGAAGGGCCCATGATGGAGCAGATAAGACCAAGAAACAATGAGTACATAGAATATTTTACCTTAATCTTGCCAAAATTCTCATACTGAAGGAGTTGAAATCAAAAGGATGCATTACTTTGCATGTACACATGTGGTCTCCACAATGGGAGGTCTAAAAAGCAAACAATATCATTATGTGCACAAGGTTTAATTTTACATACTATCATAGGAGACAAAGAAAATTATGCATGGAGATGTCAACATCAGAGCCTGTAGGTGATCCCCACACTTTGGGTGAATTTTGTAAAGTGTTAAATGAAAATAATTATCTTTCTCTCACACAGGGACATATTATTTTGCATGTGCATCAAGGGGAAAGTGGATCAAAATTACAGATGTCACATAAAGCACTAGAAAGTAGAGATTGCATGCATTGGAGAAGACTTTCTCATCAAGTAAAGTTTATTATTAGCATAATTATTCACCCAAATTTATTAAAAATATAATAGTCAACTTCAATTTGACTGAGTTGTATTTTTGTAACCAACACTATTAATGTCTCATTGTATTAGCATGCTTATTTTTATTCCTTTATTTATTTGTGATAAAGGATAAAAATAGGGTGCATGGGCGAGTATAATTCTTAGTCTATTTTTAGGATGGGTGGGATGAAGAAATTTTTCTATATATTGTATGCATTGGAAAAGCACAAAGAGGACTTTTTGGACACAAGAGTGTTGAAGTAGTTTTCCAGTTTTTCCTTTTGAATGAGAATTATATTCTTCCTTTCCAAAAAAATTGTAGTCTTGTGTATGTCTTATTAATCCTTGTGAATGTCAAATTCCCTAGTTAATCATCCTACCCTGTTGCAAATTTAGTATTTTCTACATGATATTAGTGTGCATGTTTATCTTATCAATATTGTTGTGAATTTTTCCCTCAATACATCAAGTGTTTTGCCTTAATATTCTACTGAAAACTATTGGTTTGTGCATCCAGAATTCATTCTCAGATACTTGTGCATGTACTTAGTCAAAGCCCTCAATAAGTTTGGTGTATCACCCTAATTTTCCAATTATCTTTAAAACAATCATCTTTTACCCTCAAAACCCCAAAATCGGGTTAGGATACATCAAAAGGAACTCGAAATTGATACTCAAAGACTCACCTCAACAATAGGTATACCCATAGACTTGAGGTGTTTCCATTGTATCTACGAAAGAGAGAGATCCATTTTGCAAGCTTAGAACACATGTAACCATCTCTCTGGTGCACTTTCAAGAGATAATAGTTTTTGGCACGCCTGGTGTGACCATGAATCAAATATGTGAGAAAATTACAACAATTTACAACAATGAAAAGTTACATTTGATTAAAAAGTTGCAGCAATTTATTCTAAAGATTTAAAGATTTGATTTTGGCGACTCCATAAATCTGATTTTTGACTAGTTTTTGCAGCATGTTCCATGCCTAAAGTGAATACAGATCATTCATAAAAGGAATTCCATTCTAATTTTATTTCTTTACCTTTGAATTCTGCAAGAAGAAGAAGAGTTGGTAACACCCTACCTTATAATAGGCCTGGTTTTGACAACCCTCCTCCTAATATTCCTTCACCACGTATTAATTTCTCTATTCAGATCCCAGATTTTTCAAATGGCTATTCAACCACCTAGGAATTTTGTGACCTTCACTAATGGTAGCCCATTAGTAATTCTAGTTTATCATGATATCCCTAATGCTGCCATGAAAATATTTCCTTCATTCACTAGTGAAAATCAAGTTACACCTACAGAGCACATCAAATATGTTACAACCCTATGTGTAGTCCATAATATTACTCATGAAGATGTGGCTTTGAGACTTTTAGTTGCATCCTTTAAAGGGAAAGCCTTGCAATGGTATAGAAATTTAGAGATTAGAAGCATAAGAACTTGGGATGAGTTAGGTGGTAAATTGCTGAAACAATTTCAAGATAATTTAGATCATTTATCCCTCATAGAACAACTATCTACAATTAGAAGAGATCCTCATGAATTTATGGCTAGTTTCAATATTCATTTTTCTAGAACTTGGAAAGAATTCCAGCAAGTGTCAAGCCTCAAGCTGACCATGCTTTCCTTTATTATCTTAGAGCATTAAACAGTGATATATCAACTATGATTCAATTTATGGGAGGTGACACTCTCCCGAAACAGCTTATGACATTGCTATAAAGGTTGAAAATAGTCTTATTCAAGCTAGAAAGTTAGCACCAAGGCCTTCAATGCCTTTTTTAGCAGATTTGGCACCTATCCCATAGCCTATCACCATTATAGAACCTACTATTGCAACCCCATCAGATGATGTGTTTAAAGTTTTTATAAAATGGGAAATAAGATGAATTCGATTGAAAATAGGCTTGTATTACCTAGAAAGCCTTATCATGATCCTTATAAGAAAAACTAGCAAAATAGGTAGCCTTATCAGTAGAATCAAAATTATAGGCAATCCTTATCAGCAAAGGTACAATTTGACCCAAAGGCTCCTAGTTCATCTAATGCTTTAGTTCCAGCTTAATATGGCTACAAAGAATAGTGTCAAAATTGTAATCAACCTCATTCATTTAAATTTTCCCAAATGATTTCCTGAATATAAGTCTTATTGCACAACCTCAACTTGATACATTGTTCATGCCTCAAATGGAGGGTGGGCAACAAGAAAATCATGTTCAGAAAGAACCTAAATAGAACTTGGTCATTTTTAGTGAGGATGATTTTATTGCAGTTACTACTAGGGCTCAAGAAAAGGCCTAGGAAAGTCAAAAGCTTCAAAAACAAACCTTTTCTCCCCACAATCACAAATAAAACTACAACTATAGGCAAAAATTAGCTAGCAGTTTTGTTTTTCCACAAAAAAAGTAGTTTTTAGCTAGTAAAGAACAACAAAAACAACTACAACCTGATCCAAGAATATTATTTATACCCCAGATATCAAAAGTAGCTGAAGCAGAATCAGTTTTCACTAAATCCTATGCTAAAACAATAGAGTTTATTTATGAAATTGTTGCTTCTTTTAACATTGTTGATATAATGAAAATTCATAATGTGAATATATCAATGTGGGATGCTCTAAGTATTCTAGGACAACAAGAGCTACTTTCTCATGAACTTTCTAAGTTGCAGACTACTTCAAAGACAACAAAAAAGTAAATTCAAAAATAGATATGGTCCTTGGAATAATGGAACAAGACCGCATTAAAGAAGTTAAATGGATGGTTCAAAAGTTTTTAAATGATCAAGACATCAAGAAACCACCACCATTTTAATTTTCACTGATTATTAGAGAGCATCTTATTCATAACTATATGGTTGATAGCGGTGTAAGTAGCACAGTTATGCCAAAATCAATTGCAGAAAAGTTGGGTTTATAGTATGAACCTATAGATAAGAGTGTGCTACAGACTTGATGGGACTACAATGAATACAATTGGTGTCATCAAAAATCTATAGGTAACATTACATGTTTGTCTGAATGTTTCCATTTTGCAAGATGTTACTGTTGTGGATTTACCTCCTTACTTTGTTATATGCTTATCTAGAGATTTCACAAAGAAAAATAGGAGGTTATCTCTCTTTAGATTGGTCTTTTTTGTTATTCACTACACATTATGGGACCAAATTTACTATCAATTTTGAACCATTGGCCAGATTTCATATCAATCCTCATGCTTCTAATGCATTAGCTAATTATGTAACCTTAGACTAGTCTGATTTTGATAATACAACTCATGTTTCAAAGACTAGATGGTGTTTCTAATCTGTTTATGGATGAAAAGACACATGAAGAACATGCTCATGATCCTTTCAAATAATTTTAAGAAAATTTTTTTGGTGTGTATTTCCTGCATGAGGAAAACACACCAATTCCCTTATTTTACAAACAAAAAATGAAGCAAGGGATTTGGAAGATTCATTTTAATGGAGCTAAGAACAAGAAAGGACAAAGAGCAGGTTTGATGCTCACTTCCCCCACAAATGAAAGGTATTTCTCAACTTTGAGTCTCCAATTTTATTGCACTTGTAATGTAATTTCATACAAAGAATTAATTCATGGCTTACTTTGGGCGAGAAGAGAGGTATTAGTATGTTACAATTTTTTGGTGATTCTAAGTTGGTTATTAATCAAGTAAGAAATTTCAATGTTTGTGAGAATCCATTAATGAAGTCTTATAGACATAAGTTTTAGACTTAATGGAAGATTTCAATGCTATTAATATTCAGTCCATTCCTAGAACAAAAAACAAGTATGCAAGATAGACTTGCAGCAATTGGTGCTAGTTTTGAAGTGTTGGAATAGATTAAAAAAAATGAGATTCAACCTCACATAAAGCTGATTGTCAAGCCCTCTATACCTGATAATGATTTTAATTTTCATGTTTTGAAAATGATGAAAATATTTGTAGGTTTTTACAGCATTGAAGCTAAATTTTCTGAGTAAATAAAGAAAAATTGTAGCAGCTTATATGGTGACCATATTGTTCAATTGAAGATGTAAAAAACTACCTCAAGGCTTGGTCACATTTGAAGACATATAGAGCATTGATGATCAATTAAGGAAAGACAAAATAAATATGTCAACACATGCAAACAATTATGAAGAGATCTCAGTTGATGAGGGAAAAAAATTATTTCTCAGAAAGGTATGTTCCTTAGCTGAGAAAATTTCCTTTATCAATACTTGTAAGGAATTTAAGGATGTTTTCACTTGGAAATACCAAGATATAAAAGGGTTTGATCCATGTTTGGCATAACATACTATTGAATTACAACCAATGAATCCCAAGCCAAATATCTAAGTTGAATGAAATCAGAGTTATTATTGATTCAGTATTATCTTTCTAGTTAAGCATTCAAGTGGGTAGCCAATCTTGTTCTTGTTCGGAAAAATAATGGAGAAATTAGATTATGTGTGATTTTAGAGATCTTAATAAAGCTTCACTAAAATATCATTACCCACTGCCCAATATGGATTATATTTTAAGAACAGTTTCTGGTTCTGATAGACTATCTCTTTTGGATGGTTATAGTGGATACAATCAAATTCTAGTCTGAGAAGAAGATAGATACAAAAATTTTACCACCAACTGGGGTACTTATGCTTACAAAAGAATGCCTTTTGGTATTTCAAATGTTGTGCAATGTTTCAACATAAAATGGACATGGCTTTTCGTAGCTTATTAAATAAATGCATATGGTTTATTTGGATGATGTTATCACATTTTTTTAAAATTCAAATGAACATTTAATATATCTAAGGCAAACTCTTGAGTTATGCAGATAGTTTGGAATATCTTTGAATCCCAAAAAGTCTATCTTTTTCTTACATCAAGGTAAATTTCTTGTTCATATTGTTTCTAAACAAGGTTTAGCAATTGACCCTTTCAAATTGAATCCATATCACAACTATCATTACTTCATCACAAGAAGGCATTATAGAGTTTTCTGGGAAAATCAAATTTGTTAGAAGATTTATTTCATATTTTGAATAATTCATTAAACCATTGACAACTATGTTGAAGAAAGAGAATACCTTCTCTTGTACTAGTGAAGGGAGAGAAGGGTTTGAAGCAATTAAAATATCCATTTCTCAAGCTCCTACTCTTGCAAATTAAAATTTGATAAAGATTTTACAATGTATGCACTTGCAGGAGATGAAACAATCTCATCCATATTAACTCAGGTTAATGATGAAAATATTGAGTAGCCAATTACTTTCTTTGGACAAAGTTTGCATGACTACGAAACAAGGTACACATTTCTTGAAAAATAAGTACTTTCAGTAGTTAGAGGACTAAAGAATTTTAAGTACATGCTTTCAAACAACAAGATACATGTTCTTGTTTCTCATCCAAGTGTAAAATATTTCTTGTTAAATAAAGAATTGAATGAGAAGAGAGTAGGCTGGATAACGAAAGTCATGGAATACAATGTTGATATCCGTGTTGTGAAGATAGTTTGAGGTAAAGGTTTGTGTGAGCATCTAATTGCTGATATGGAAAAATAGCAGGATGTAGAATCAAAGATCCAGAATAACATGCTGAAGTTACATATCAGCAATCAAATAACATGGTGCAACCAGAAAATCAGCAACCTTGAGCTTGTTCAAGAAGTTCAGGAATCAAGATGGATGACTGATTTAGTTAACTATCTACAACATGGCACTTATCTGGAAGGTATGGACAAGAAAAAATAAATATATTTCAGGTTACAAGTTGTACCTTATGTTTTTATTGATGGTGTGTTATTCAAAAAAGATATAAATAGAATCTTGTTGTGATGTGTTGATTATGATAGAATTCAACAATTATTATCCAAATTCCATGAAGGACCTGTAGGGTCATTTTTAAAGCACGTACCACAACCTTAAAAATTATGAAAGTTGGTTACTATTTTCCCAACATATTCAAAGAATGTTTTGAATGGATCAAAAAGTGTAAGAAATGTGCATTCTTTATTGGAAAAGAACGTTTAGCTTCGCTTCCCTTATAGCCTATTTCAGAGGATCAACACTTCATGTAGTGGGTTCTGAATTTATTAGCATGATAAAACCACCTTCATCACAAGGACACAAGTGTATTTTGACTGCTACAGATTACTTTACACGTTGGGATGAAGCAATAGTTTTGAAATATGCTAATGAAACTTTGATACTATCCTTTTATGAAGATATAGTTTACGATTTGGTGTTCTAAAGAACTATCATTTCAATAATGCCTTAGCATTTCTTGGTGTAAAGGTGACATATTGGGCTGTAAAACATGGAATTTATTTAATTACATCATCTAATTATTACCCATAAGGTAATGGGTTACCCAAAAGTACTAAAATAATCTTAAAGATCATCGAAGAACACTCAAGATAACTAGAGAGCTTGGCATCCGATGTTGAATTCAAAACTTTGGGCTCACAAAGTGACTCCTAAAATATCAGTTGGCAATTCACCATACAAGCTTGTTTACAAAAGAGAAGCAAGAATGCCTATTTAAGTTTAGTTACCTGCATTATATTTGCTACATCAGATGGAGCTACTTGAGAATGAACCATTACAGATTCATTATGTAGAATTGATGGAGTTACAAGAGCTGAGAGATCAAGCTCATGTGAACATGGAAAATAATCAAAAATAGATGAAGAAAATTTTGATAAGAATGCTAAGTTTAGAATATTCAATGAAGGAGACATTGTGTTGAAATGGGATGTTGATCGTGCAAATCCAAGAAATCATATGAAGTTTGATACAATCTGAGTGGTCCTTACATGATTTCATCTTGCAAAGAACATAATGCTTTTTGGCTTTCAAGACTGAATGGAGAGGAAATTCCTATTTATGTGAATGGTATGTTTCTCAAATGCTATTATCAAAAATCTTACAGTGTTTGTTTAGAGTAGGATTTACCTTTCAATAAGTGGAGTTCCTACACATTATATTTTTTTCAATTCAATAAGTGCAAACGTCATGCACATGATTTGGTTACCATAGATCCTTCCCAAATTTAGTTTATTTTGGAAGGATTGACCTTTAGGAAAGGAATATTTTTATTACATGTTATGGACTCTATACCCAATGGACAAGAGCAAGGAACCGGTTACAAACCAGTAGGAAGCTTTCCCACAGATCACAAGAAATGTTGACAATTTTTTTGCACTTGTGCAAAAATGGGAAACTCAAACTTTGTTATGATGGATGGAATTGGTGAAATGAACCTAAGCTAGGGGAGATTCTTTTAGTTTAATATTTTTTTTCTTTGGATTAATTAATTATTACATGAAATTTGTAGCTATGTGTGATGTTACAAAATGTAACAGATCACATAGTCTACAATTTCATGATTATCTTCAACAAAAGGAACACAAAGCCCCAAAGGATAGATGTGTAAACTTGATGAAGACTAAAAATACAGAATAGATGAAGTGTTAAGTTTTGGAACAACAATCATAGTTGCAGATTACAGCAGTCAAGGTTCATTGCTAAAGTTATAGGTATTTTAAAGTTCTTTCCTTCATGATTAAATACATTCAATTATGTTATTGAGTTGTTTAATTCATTATACAATCCATATACAAATATGAAATGTAGAATAAATACACAACTCATTTTCAAAAATTCAATGTTTTATTCATAAGGAATTTCAAATGTTCCCACACAAGCCATGGGATGTAACTCAAAAGTAAATTACAACTACTAAAGTAAGAGGTACATATGCATGAAAAATAAAGTAAAGGAGTATGAAAGAACCCATCATTTCCTTGGGTTTATTTTGTTTCAGTTGATGCATTTCCAACTCCATCTTGCTCCATCTTCATCCTCACTTCTTAGCAAATGGCACTATACCTGAAAACAAGAAAAGGAAAGATTGTCAATTTTGAGCTCAAGGTTGATCCATATTCATTCATGCAAGTGGATCTCTAACATCAAAATTAATAAATTACATTAGGATCAAAGGAAGGAATGATAAAATCATTATTATATAGCAACATACATGACTTATTCACTCAAAAATAAGGAGAGAGAAGAAAGAGAAAACTATGGAATAAAAGAGAGGCCAAAAAGCCTAATGTTTTCTAACTAGTTTATCTAAATGTGCATATATGTAAGAAGAAAGAAGTGATACATTCTGTAACTTGAATAAGAAAAGTACATTTATTTCAGTCCAAACTAAAGGCTGAAGTTAACTGAAATGAGACAAGATTACAACTAAAATAGAATGGAAAAGGAAATCTGAGAAAAATTTGATAGGGCTTTCGCCATGTAAAATGGACATTTTACATCTTTCCATCATGTTATTTCAAACTAATACATGCTTGAAAGTTATAGATAAATCAAATAGTAATATAGAAAGCAGATAATGCATGGTATAGTCAAAGATAATAGTTACTAGAATTTAGCTTCCAACAACAAGCCATAATTCAATAGATGAAGGATATAGTTACCAACTCAAAGAAAAGAAGTGTTACAACTTAATTGAATACAACTAAGAAAGAAAGGACCAAATTCACATTTCTAGGTAGTCTTTTCCAAATTTCATCAAGAAAGATTTAGTAATGCTCAGACATCAACTCAGAAATTGATTATAAACAAAAAGTTGTATGAACATGGAAAAGAGATCTCATAAAGGAGAAGATTGATTCAATCAAAAACACAATTATAATTAGAATTGCAGCTCATAAGCACAAGTATTAAACATCAATTACTTACAAAAGAATGAAAAGGTTACATAAGAAAGTGAAGAAATAAAGATAGAGCTTATACAAAATCAAAGTTACAGATCAAGATGACCACTTCCGAAGAAACAAAGTGTATGACAAGTACAAAAATAAATCAAGATGCTACATCACTTCTAAAGAGTACAAGTGCAACTACAAGTTACAAAGTAGCTTTAAAGTCAAAACTACATTCACATCTACATATTCTAATTCTTATACAATATCAGATGATCATGTAATAAAGGTGGATTAGCATAAACAAGAATTTTCAACTCATAAAGAAAAAGCCACAACTTATGCTCAAAGTGTAAGCAAAAAAAAGAGAAGGATGATGATATGGAGTATAGACAATGCAATTAAATAGAAAAGGCACAAATATGAGCTCAATATGGCAAGGGTTCTGAATCTCAGAATGAAGATGAGATTGCAATAAAAGGCACATTATTTCTCAAATTCCAATTTCAGAAAGCAGTGGGTTTCATTCATAGAAAGAAGAATATATCATTAATTATTTCAGTAAGTACATCTCTTCATCAGGTTACAAGGAAAATGATCAAGTTCAGAGTTCAATATTATCACATTTTAGAGGTCAAATATCCAAAGCATGATCAACAATAAAAGAACATCTATATAGTTGTAGTAAATGATTCTTTATGACTTTCAGTATGAATTTTCTAAGAATCATCATAGAAGTACTAACAAAATCTTATAAGATCAAAAGGATAACTATGATTGTGTGTTCATTGTTCCAGATTTGAGGAAGTTTGGAAGTCACTTTTCTAAAATAATCTCAAATGCAGGGGGTAGAATGTAGTTCAGGGTTAACTAAGAGAAGTATATAATGCAATCATCTTAGTGAAACAACAACTAAACCATCCTCTGAGTTACAAATGATAACTATTAAGATACAGTTAAAAAAAATGGAACTATTTGCAAAGTACATTATTTCAAGGAATGGGAGTTATATTTAGCATTTATAAGCTACAAGTATCAAAGATTCAGGTAGACATTACAAGCATGCTACAACTATCAACTTCAAAATGAAAGAATGCAAGAAAACATTTAAGTATCGGGTTTTAGAAAAAGTAATAATGATTTTGATTATATTTCAGTCAGAATAAGTTGTCAGAAAGATAACGATAATAAAATCTTTCCATCAAACCATGAAAATGACAAACCCATTTGCAGATTTGAAACAAAAGGAAACACACAAATGACAACAAATCTCTACAAGCTATAAATTAGACTACATATCAAATGGATTTTTCATTAAATAAATCCAGAAATCACATAATACGAAGCTTCTAGAGCACAAAAAAGGGCCATCACAGTATAGCTTCATGGCATCGAAATGTCAAACTAGGTTACAAAACAAAATTTGAAGGAACCCTCAAAAACAAGAAGCATATACCTAGAAATATTCAAAAGGAGAAGGAGAAGGATCTTCAAATCTTACTAGTAGAGTTCACGAAGACTAAATACAAATACAACAATCCCATTACTGAAATGGAAAAATACATAGATACAGATCAAGAAATGCTTTATTTTTAGAACCGTAAAGGATTCTTCAAGTTTTGCAAAGAACTCAAGAGAGATAAAACTCAAACTCACTAGTTTCAGTGAAGATTTTCGAAACCCTCAAAACATCTTTAGAAGCATCAAAAGAGAAATGAATACCCAACTATGTTTCAAGCTTGAGAACATTGTCATGTTTAAAAACTAAGCTTAATGATATTCCAAACCGACGACCACATAATCTCATAAGAGTACTTGGTATTAAGTAAACCAAGCTCGAAGTCTACTATGATGGCAATGCAGACATCCATAACCAACTCATTTAGAAGCTCTAACAGATAAAAAGACAAAGAAGAGAATGAATTCCCATAACGAGTTTTAAACTCACGTTTCTAGAAACAACGTGTTGGTGCTCAATTTAATCTCACCTCGTTTGTCCTTGAAATTCTTCAATTTGCGGGATTTGTCTTGTTTTCTATCTCAGTGTATTGATGCATGAAAAATCTTTCCTCCATTTGGTTACCATGATCAGTCCCTTCCTTAGTCGAGGATCACTTAAATTCCAAAAATTGTTTTTTGTTCCTCTGTCCTTGTGAAAAGAATCAGAACTTGGGAAAAAACTCATGTTTTTCCCTTCCTTTCATTTTCCACAATCATGTTTTTTTGTCCCTATCATTTTTGTCCCAAATATCTATGGAAACATGATTGGTTGTAGATCGAAGGATCATATTTGGGACTTATATCATTTCCAAATTCTCTGTCCTTGAAAAAGGATTCATTTTCAGGCACAAATGGTGATTTTTCTACATTTTACGGTTTGACGGTGTATTTTTCTAATCAAATACATATCTCATCATTTGTGGAAATGTGGCCCTTTTAGTTGGATGCATCTTGGCGGGGAAATTTGAAACTCTAAGGCCCGCTTCAAAACAAAAACTTGTCCACGTGGAGGGCCGATGCTCATCTAAAAATTAACCTTTTGGTTTGACCTTGGAGTTGCATCGGGAGACACGTGGAGGTTTCTGCTGCATTTCCCAAACTTAGATATTTTTTTCATGTGGCTGGTGTAGCTTTGGTGACCATGGACATGTGGAGGGTCGGTGCTCATTTGGGGATTTTCCTCAGGGTCCCACCTTAACAATTGTGATAGGAAGACACATGGAGGCTTCCACCAGCTCCACTCTATACTTAAACTTTTCAAAGCAATTTTTAAGGCCTAGGACACGTGGAGGGATCATGGCTATTTGGGGAATGACCCCTAAATTTTATTTTGAAGAAGCGCCAGGAGGACACTTGGAGGATTCCACTCACTCTACCCTTGCTTGGACTTTTTAATGACCAAGGAAAACTATCTCGGACCCTAGACACATGGCCTTCCCCGATCCTTCAACCTTTTTACAACTCTTCCAAATAGAGACACGTGGTGATCCCGCTTGTTTAGGGTCTCCACTTTTGAGGACCATACCAAAGGTGCACCAAGGTGACACGTGGAGGCTTCCACTGGCTCCTTTTTTTTATCGAGACTTTTTCAAAGGCCAAAAGGCATTTTTCTTGGGCCCAGACACGTGGAAGGCCCGCGCTTGTTTGAAAACTTTCCCCTGTACTTCTCTTTTGTGGTTTCTCTCTAAGAAACATGTGAACAAATATAATATAAATTGGAGAAGGAGAAGAAACAACTTTTGCTATGGATTACGTCTATTTTTTCTACCCATTTTGCTCCAAGAATCTTGGAGATGCGAATACGCACTATTTTTCATCATTTTTGATGAAATTCCTTATCATTTTCACCTACAAAGTGCCATTAAATGGATTCACAACTTAATTTGTGAGTCCAAGGATTGTTAAGGTCGATATTTTGAAGTTAGAATTTCTTGGGCACTTGCAAAAATGTGAATTACAAGAGAATATGGATACGGGGAAGTGTTGTAGAGGAAGAAGAGGGAAAAGGATGAAATGATGAAGGTTGCAGGCATAAAAGATGAAAAAGGTGTTGCATCGAGAGTGAAAAGGATTACCTGTCAGATCTAGTTGTACAGAGCCTCTGGAAAGTGATTAAAATGGGGATTTCTCACATGATAGAATCAAAATGATTTAAAGGACTGTCAAAAAGGTAATGGCATGACATCATATTCATTAGTCAAGGGCTTGAGAAATGTGATCAATTCATAATTGGTCCACCTGGCAGCTTTCGGATGTGAATTTGTTAAACATCATTTTCTAAGGAAAATTGGTAACAAGCAAAGGTCCCTCGAATATTCTTTTTTTTTTGGGGGAAAATTTGGGATGAGTGAGCGAGTGAAATGTATAAATGCAATGAGAATACTCTTGTAAATGGTCGGGGTTAAATTTCATGAGAAAATTTGAGAAAATCCATCTTCTAAGAAACCCATCTGAGATACCTGGTTAATTTCTTCTATGTTAGATTTTCTATCATGTCAAGTTGGTTGTAGATGTATAGCCATTGACAAGCTCTGAGATTTCTCTAGAATCTCTCCCTTCCTGATGAATCTAAGTAATTTTGAAATTAATTTGTGTCAATCTTGGAGCAATTAGTGTCTACTTTGTTTTAAAATGTCTGTAAGTAGTTTTTCTTGTTCCTATTGCAATCTTACATTGAAATATTTGTGAAATCACACAAGATCTCATCCCTGATGACAGTTTAGTGGCATTTGCAATTTCATTTCAAGAAGATCCTTCATCCTGTGATGAGATAAACAAATTTAAAATCACTTCACTATCATTTGTTGATAAAGATTGTTTGTAAGTCTTTGGGTGTACCTTAGGCGTGATTGATCATAGATTTTGGTGTTTAATTGAGTCTTTTAACTTGAGCCTTTGTGCTAGATTCTCAAAGATTGTGTGAAAATGTGTATATGGGCCTCCATTGATTCACACCTTCTAGTTGAAGGAACGTATCTTAACTATTTTGAAGTTTTCTCTTGTTGAGTTGTCCATTGTTGTGAAGTTTCTCAAATATTTGGTATAATCAACTTTATCCTACTTAATCTCCCACAAAATTATTCAAAAACCATGAATTCATCCTAAACTACAACTGATTTCCCTATATGTCCACAAAGGAACAAAATCTATTTACTAAAATATGCAGAACAATCAGATTTCATAATTTCTTCAAGAACATTAGACTTGTTTTGAAAGTATCTCCATCTTTTAGAAGTGACAACTCTTGAGAGTTAAATTTTGGAGTATTGATCATAATTTCCCAAGGTTTTCTTCATAAAAATCATGCAAAAGAAGGATATGTCCATCTCCTTCATCAAACAAAGGTTACACTACGGGTACTCTCACCCTTGTTGAAAGACACGTCGCCTAAAGTAGTGAGGATAGGTCAAATCCTCTTGAAGGTGTTATCCATCTCTCCAAAAATATGAGTGCAAAAGGGCCAGTTAGATCTCATCCCCAACTAAAAAATGACACACATTATGATTTATCTGTCTCTAAGCTCCATGTTGAACTGTGATGTTGTTCAGCTTGAAAAATAGAACAAATTTGGATACCAACACTCGTGATTTATTTGAGTTTTAGTTTGTTGTGGAGATCCGATTTGCGTTCTACAGAGACTCTTTGAAGTATTTTACAAATGTAGTACATACAAACTCTGTAATACTTCTTACACATCTTGTGTGCTAATACATTGTGAAACATCATTATATGTTCGATCTATAAGAATTTTCAAAGTTGTAAGTTTTGAGTGCAATATTTCCATCTTATACAATTATTGCACTAAATTTTATATCATCGTTGATAAATTTAGTAGAATAAAATTAGATCTTGTAGGATTTGCATGAATCTAGTATTGATAGAAATTTGATAGGTATTTCATAGTGAATTTGCAAAAACTAAGGTGAAAATACTTAGTGGTGACTCGTGTTGTTTAAATTATTAATAAATACCAATGTCTTAACATATATCAAGTAGGATTTGCCATTAATCTCTGCAAAGATAGAAGGAGGAAGATTTGTCTTCACCAGGGACCCTAGTACAAAGGTTGTTTCAAGAGTTATGAAAGTCTAATTCATAATGAAGAAGAATTTGCAAGGTTTTTGGAGATCGAGCATCAAGAAAAGAGATCTCCATTGGTGAAACTGATCAACCTGTGATTGAAGATTGTAATACTTCCTCAAGTGCTTCTGAATCTGGTAGTCTCTTTTTTGAATTGAATTATCCATCTGGAGGGTCCTTCTTTTGTTTTGAAATATTTGCATTTCATTTTCCCATGTATTCTCCAAATATGATAGAGTTTTCTAAGAAACAGAGCCTTTAGAGGGCATTCATTCTGAAAATTACATCCTTATACCACACACAACTTCTCACTCCTCATCATTTTCATCTCCTCTAAGGTCACCTCCTCAAAATAATATGGCTCAGCCTCCACCTAGACCTCCATTTTTTGTTAATACTTTTGGTCCCATCAATTTTAGAGGTATGGTTGGCTATCCAAATGTTGTGCCACAAGATGTAAGAAATATATTTCCTAAGTTTCAAGGAAATAATGCAATCACTGGTGATCAACACTTGAAGCTCTTTGTCAATATGATGGAGGAATTTGAAATATAATTTGAGGATGTGTACATTAAATTGTTTATCCATACTCTAGAAGAAGATGCAAGGGAATGGTATAAATATTTTCTAGATAATTCCATTGATTCTTGGACAGAGATGAAGAATGCTTTTAGATTGCAAAGATGGGCGATAAAACAAACCCTAGGTTTATTTTATTAGAGTTTGAAAACATTAAGAAGAATCATAATGAATCATTGCATGATTCAATACAAGATTTAATAAAACATTAAGCAGATTTCCTGTGAATTTTAGGCCATGTGATGAATCATGTCTGATAAAGTATTTAGATGCATTTGATAGAAAAGCTGCTTACTATTTGAGGGATAAGAACCCTAGAACTTTGAGGAAGTAATTTACCATGGATATACAAATTGAGAATAACATTAAATCAGTTGGAAAACCTCCTAAGAGGGAGGGTGTTAAACTGATCAACCCAGAGAAGCCTCAATCAAGTAAGGTTGTGGATCTTGAGGAAGTTATAAAGACTTTGGCTGAGCTGCCAAAGAAATCTCTTACAAGCTAGCCAGGGAAGAGAAAGGAATTTGAAAAGGTTCTCAAGGTCAACATAGGCAACAAGGATAAGACATATTTTCAAATCATCCTAAAAATGATCAAAGTTCTGATGATAGAGGTAAAGGACCCATGGGAGTTAGAAAACCCCAAGCTTGGGAAAATAAAGTAGTGCCTGATCCTCTAAATGTCAAGTTGTTGTTGAAGAGACAAATGAAATTGATTGGTGTGACAAATGTTTCTTACCCCATCTCACCATGTGAAGTAGATCAGAAAGTTGAAGAAGCTGATGATGATGATAACACTAATGATGATGCATGCATGGTGGATTTATCTACAAGCTCACAGCAAGGAGCAACTTCAACTGAAGTATTAAGTACAAGAACTGCTGTAAGTTTGTGGGATTGCATTCACTGGGCACCTCTTCTTCCTCCCTCTCATACTTTAGAAATATATATGGTACAATATTTTGAACTTCCTAATAATGATTTTGAGTACCTAAGAGCTCTAATGATCAAGAAGTATGATGCAGGAATCCCATCAGAAGAGGATAGACAACTATTAATGAATGTTGTTTTTCCCAAGAAAAAGAGTATAACACAAGAAGTAAAGCTGTCAAAGGGGCAGGGCCTCAAGCCAAACCAAAAACCCCAGTTCTCACCAATGTCTCAAAAGAAACTCCAAAGAAAGATGCATCTGGAAAAGTCCTTGTTGTCTCAAGTAGAACTGGTATTCCCACCCATGCCCAAAATGTGAAAAATATTTGTGCCATCCGATGAGTTTGTCAATCTTTCTCTAAATGCTGCTTTTCCCAAATACATTCCTTATGACATTGCCCAAGTCTTGAGTCAGATCAATATTTTTGTTATAAATTGTTGAATTGCTTGATTCCTGAGCACAAGAAGAGGGCCTTTAATTATTTGGGATTGGAAGAAGATAGGATTACCTAAGGAAGAAATATAGATAATGTAAACACTCCTCCTCAACCATTGCAGACCTAGGAAAACAACCAACATTGAAGGAGATAGGTGAACCACCTAAAGTTTACTTGGGAACATCTTTGGTTGAGTCTCAATTAAATTTTTATCCATTATTTACAACACTGATTATTAAGGAAATATTGTTGCACAATTATATGTTTGATTCCAGAGCATCATGCAATGTTATGCCTCTAGAGGTCATGAATATATTGAATATTAAAGTGACTTCAGCTTATGGAAAGTGTACTGCAATTGATTTTAGAGAGGATCCATCGTTTCTAAGATGTGTAAAAGGTTTGGTGGTACAACTTGCAGCTTATCCGAGTAAGAACTTGAAACTTGATGTTGTTATTGTTGATTTTCCTACCAAATGGGGCATGTTGTTATCAAGAAAGTGGGTTGCAAGTGTTGGTGGAAGTTTTCAGATGGATATGTCTTTTGCCACCATTCCAATTGAAGGCTAGCCTTGTAAAGCTATATGGAGAGAAGAAGATGTTGCACCTCATTGAAGATCCCAATAATGCTTCTTATGAAGTGTTGTATGCTGATGTAGATGTTGAATTTTTTTGGATTTGCTAATGGAAAAGAGCACAAGATTGATCAATGTAAATGTCTTGAACAAGTAGGTTTTCCTTGGACCTTGTTATTCGATGGAGCTTGTTCCAAGTTTGGAAATGGTGTTGGTATTGTTCTGATTTCTCCAGCTAGGAAGAGTTTGTTTTTTCTTTCAAACTCAACTTTGAATGCACTAACAACATTGCTGAATATGAAACATTATTATTGGGTTTGAGAATTACATGGAAATATGGTGTAAAGGATATCATTGTCAAAGGAGATTCAGAAATGATTGTCAAGAAAATTAGAAAATTGTATGCTACTAAAAATCAGAGAATGAAACAATACAAGCATGTAGTCTAGGATTTGATTGAAATTTTTGACTCATTTAATATTATGCACCATGATAGAAAGTTTAATGTTGTTGTAGACAAGTTAGTAGTGCTAGGATTCAGATTTGGTAATTGTACAGTATCTCCATTTTGTGAGTATGATGTTGAAATACTAACAAGGCCATCTATCCCTGAACAATGTTAAAAATTGGCAAGTGTTTGATGATGATGCCCAGGTGAAATGGTTTCTACAGAACCAAGGTGAGTTTTCTGACCAAAATATAGATTGGGAACTAATGGTGTGTGCTACTGAAAGGAAAGGAAACTTTATTTTGCAAAGACATCATCCAGCTGAAGACAAACATGATTCCTAGAGGTTTGGTGGCACTTGAATCAACTTTGATAATGCTAATTGCATTATTAAAAGAAGTATGTCAATTTCAAGATGTGGAAGAGCACAACCTGGGCACAAAGGAAAAACCACATAAAATCTGGTTAGGAAGCAATCTCAGCAAGGAAGAGAAGCAGTCCTATGTTCAATTGTTGAAGAAATATCAAGACTGCCTAGCTTGGTCTTACTCTGAGTTGAAGGCATACATGGAAGATTTGTTCCAACATGAAATTCCTCTTGAATCTAATGCCAAGCCTTTTAGGAAAAATAGAGGTTAATCAATCCGCTCCTTTCTTTGAAGATGCAAGAAGAATTGAAGAAGTTGAGGGATGGAGGGATCATTCAGCCCACAAGGTACTCATCTTGGGTTGCAAATTTAGTACCTGTCAGAAAAAATAATGGTGATATAAGGTTGTGCGTAGACTTTAGGAACTTGAATAAAGCATCATTGAAAGATAATTACCCTCTACCAAACATGGAAAATATTCTACAATTTGTAACTGGTTCTGAATTGTTATCCACTTTGATGGTTTCTCTGGCTATAATCAAGTTGTTACGAAGGAGTTAGAAAGAATAAAGAATTCCTTTACCACTCCTTTGGGAACTTATGTGTATGTCGATTCCTTTTGGCTTAGTGTATGCTTGAGCAACTTTCTAAAGAGCAATGGATGTAGTTTATTAGTTGTATTAATGATTTCATTGTTGTTTATCAAGATGATGTAACTGTGTTTTCTAGAAAAAGAAATGATCACTTACAACACTTGGAGATAATGATGTTAAGGTGTAGAGAGTATGGCATATCATTGAATCCCAAGAAGTTCCATTTTGGATTGCAAAAGGAAAAGCTTCTTGGTCACATTGTATTAAAGGAAGGGGTCATGATTGATCTCGAGAGAGTGGAAGCCATCAACAAGGTTCCAATTCCAAGAACTAAGAAGGGAGTTCAATCCTTCTTTAGAAAAATAAACTTTATTAGAATATTTGTGTCTAACTTTGCTAAGTTGACCATCCCCATTACTAGCATGTTGAAGAAGGACCAAGTTATCAAATGGGAAGAAGCTTCCATTCAAGATTTCAATGGGATCAAAGAAGCATTAAAGCATGCCCATTTTTTTGGCAGCTCCAAATTACAAGAAGCCTTTTCAAATGTTTTCTTTTGCTTCAGAAAACATCATTACATCTATCTTGTTGTAGAAGGATGATGAAGGGGCTGAGACCAATTGGATTTTTCAGTAAGGCATTGCAAGGAGCTGAGTTGAAGTACACCATCATGGAGAAGCAAGCATTTGACTTGGTGAAAGAAACAAAGGTTTTTAGACATTACATCTATAGCTATAAATTTTTGTTTATGTTCCCCACACCATGGTGAAATATATTTTATCGAGATGGAGGTCTCAAGCAAAATATGTAGATGGGTAAACAAGTTGCAAGAAGAATATGACATGGATATCCAAACCACGAAATTGATAAGAGGTTTTGGCCTAGCTAAGCTTATGGCTGAGAGAAACTTGCAAACTATTTAGTTGAATGAAGTATAAGGAGAAAGGGTGGATGTCCTTGAAAATTTGGTAATCTCTGAATGGTACAAAGATATAATATTTTATCTTAGACATCTATGTTGCCATGGAAATTTGAGTAAAAATTAGAAAAGCTCTTAAGTTAGCCTCTCAAAAATATGTCATTACTTATTTGGGTTATCTTAAGAACCCGAAGGGAGTGCTCTTAAGATGCATTACTAAGGATGAAGCCCCAAAGGTAATTTCTGATCTCCATGGAGAATTTTGTGGGGAAATTTTGGTGGAAGAGTTACAACACATAAAATCTTGAGGGTTGGTTATTTGTGGCCAACTCTCTTCAAAGATACAACTCTATTGGTTAGGAAATGTAAAAGTTTCCATCATTTTTCTGGAAGAATGAAAGTTTCAGGATCCCTTCCTTTGCATCTTGTATCATTTGAAGCCCCATTTAGAAAATGGGGAATGGATTTCATTGGGGAAATTTCTGATCCTTCCAGTGCTGGTCATAAATGGATTCTTATAGCCACTTGATTATTTCACTAAGTGGGTGGAAGAAATCCCCACCAAGAAAGAAACACACCAAGTTATCATGGACTTCATGCTAAATCAAATCATATGCATATTTGGAGTGCCAGCTAAGATTGTTGCTGATAATGCCATGAGTTTCAGAGCCAAAAATTTGGTGGCAATGTGCAAAGAGTATGGAATCAATTTGACATATGCTTCTAACTACAATCCCCAAGGAAATGAACAAGCTGAGTCCAAATAAAAACTTGTTGAAGATCATTAGAAGAACCTTGGAGCTGAACAAAAGGAAGTGGGGTGAGAAACTAAAGTTTTTTGTTTGGGCTGACAAAATCACTATCAAAAGAGCTATTGGTAAAAGCCCATTTGAGTTGGTATATGGAACTCAAGCTTTATTGCCCCTTCATTTGCAATTTTCTTCATTTCATTTTTTTCAACAAATTGAAGATCAAGAAGTTAGTCCATATGATGCTCGAATCAATCAGATTATTGATTTAGATGAAGAAAGAAGGGCATCCCATCAGTGGCATGTGAAGTTTAGAGAAAAGTTGAAGAATTTATTTGACAAGAAGGTGACTCCAAGAGCTTTCAGCATTAGGGATCTTATGTTATTATGGGATAACATGCATGAAGATAAGGGAAACATGGTAAATTTGATGCATTGTGGATGGGCCCTTTTTCAATTGACATTTGAATTGGTGAAAATACCTTCTTCCTAAAATAATTAGACAAGGAACTGCTTGAATTTCCTATTAATGGCAGAGCATTTGAAACATTTCCTTGATTGATTTCTCAAAATCAAGGTATACTCCATTGTATAGTGTATAGTCTTTTGGTTTATTTCTACTTTCATGTTTTTCTGTTTTTGTTTGTCTTGGTCCTTGGTGGCCGTTTTTTTGGTTTCTCAGTTTGTCCTTGGGGGAGTTGGTTATTATTGTTCTACTCTACAAGCTTATTCTTTGACTCTGTTGCCCAATGGTTTATTTTTGGCACTTGGTCTGCTATTTGTTCTTGTGGCACTCACAGGAGTGCCCATCCTCGAGTCGGAGCTGATGTTGGTGCTCAATTTGATCTCACCCCATTTGTCCTTGAAATTATTCAGTTTGTGAGACTCTGTCATGTATTTTCTATCTCCCATATTGATGCATGAAATATTTTTCCTCCATTTGGTTTCCATGATTAGTCCCTTCCTTGGTCGAGGATCACTTAAAGTCTAAAATTTGTTTTTTGTTCCTCTATCCATGTGAAAAGAATCGTAACTTGGGTGAAAACTCGGGTTTTTCCTTCCTTTCATTTTCCACAGTCACATTTTGTTGTCCCTGTCATTTTTGTCCCAAATATTTGTGGAAACGTGATTGGATACAGCTCAAGGATCATATTTGGGCCTTATATCATTTCAAAATTCTCTTTCCTTGAAGAAGGATTCATTTCTGGGCGCAAATGGTGATTTTCCTACATTTTACGGTTTGATGAGTGTATTTTTCCCCGGTCAAATTCATATCTCAGCATCTATGGAAACGTGGCCCTTTCTAGTTAGATGCGGCTCGGTGGGGCACTTTGAAACTCTAAGGCCCGCTTTAAACTCAAAACTTGTCCACATGGAGGGTCGGCGCTCATCTAAAAATTTTCCTTTTGGTTTGGCATTGGAGTTGTTCTAGGGAGACACGTGGAGGTTTTCACCGCCTTGCCTGACTTAGACAATTTTTTCATGCAACTAGTGTAGCTTTAACAGACCATGGACACGTGGAGGGCCGATGCTCATTTGAGGATCCACCTCAGGGTCCCACCTTAAAACCTGATGTAGAGAAAGACACATGGAGGCTTCGGCCGACTCTGCTCTATACTTAAACTTTTCAAAGCAATTTTCGAAGGCTTCGGACATGTGGAGGGACCGCGCTTGTTTGGGGACTGAACCCTAAATTTTTTTTTGAAGAAATTCCAAGAGGACACTTGGAGGCTTCCGCTCACTCTTCCCTTTCTTGAAATTTCCAATGGCCAAGGAAAACTATCTTGGACCCTACAAACATGGCGCACTTCCATTGATCCTTCAACTTTTTTATCAATTCTTCCTGGTGAGACACGTGGTGAGCCTGCACTTGTTCATGGGTCTCCACTCTTGGGGACCATCTCAAAGTGTGCCATTGAGACACGTGGAGGCTTTCACTAGCTCTTTTTACAATGAGACTTTTCAAAGGCCAAATGGTGTTTTCTTAGGCACAGGACATGTGGAAGGCCCGCTTGTTTGGAAAGTTTCCCTGTACTTCTCCTTTGTGGTTTCGCTAAGGAAACACATGGATGAATCTAATATAAATTAGAGAAGGGGTAGAATCAATGGTTGTTGTGCATTTCATCTATTTTTCCACCATTTTGTTTGAAGACTCCTGGAGATGTGAATACACACTATTTTTCATCATTTTTGATGAAATTCCTTGTCGTTTTTTGCATGCAAACGTCCATTGAATGGATTGAAACTTAATTTTGAGTCCAAGGATTGTTAAGGTCGATATTTTGAAGTTGAAATTTCTTGGGCACTTACAAAATGTGAATTACGAGAGAAGATGGATGTTGGGCGAGTTACAAAGGAAAGAGAGGGAAAAGGATGAAATGATGAAGGTTGCGAGAGTGCAAAATATGAAAAGGTGTTGCCTTGAGAGCGAAAAGGATTACCTATCGAGATCCAACATATGTATAGAGCCACCGAAAAGTGATTAAAATGGGGATTTCTCACATGACATAATCAAATGATTAAAAGTACTATCAAAAAGGTTGTGGCATGGCATCCTAGTCATTAGTCGAGGGCATGAGAAATGTGATCAATTCATAATTGGTCCACTTGGCAAATTTTGGATGTGCGAATTTATTAAACATCACTTTCTCGAGGTAAATTGGTAACACATAAAGGTCCTCGAATATTATTCTTTTTTTGGGGGAAAATTGGGATGAGTGAGCGAGTGAAATGTATAAATGTAATTAGAATACTATTGTAAATAGTCTGGGGTTAAATTTCATGAGAAAAAATAGAGAAAATCCATCTTTTGAGAAACCCATCTGAGATACCTAGTTAATTTCTTCTATGTTATATTTTCTATCATGTCAAGTTGGTTGTAGATGTATAGCCATTTCGAGCTCAAATTGCTTCTAGAAGCTCTCCCCTATTGATGAATCTAAGCAATTTTGAAATTAATTTGTGTCAATATTGGAGTAATTAGTGTCTGCTTTGTTTCAAAATGTCTGCAAGTAGTTTTTCTTGTTCCTATTGCAATCTTACATTGAAATATTTGTGAAATCACATAGGATCTCATCCCTATGACAGTTTAGTGGTATTTTCAATTTCATTTCAAGAAGAGCCTTCATCCTATGATGAGATAAACAAATTTAAAATCACTTCATTATCATTTATTGATAAAGATTTTTGTAATCATTTGGGTGTACCTTATGCATGATTGATCATAGGTTTTGGTGTTTAATTGAGTCATTTAACTCGAGCATTTGTGGTAGATTCTCAAATATTGTGTGAAAATGTGAAAATATGGGCCTCCATTGATGCACACCTTCTTGTTGAAGGAACGTCTTAACTATTCTAAAGCTTTATGTTATTGAGTTGTCCATTATTGTGAATTTTCTCAAAGATCTAGTATAATAAACTTTATCTTGCTTAATCTCCCACCAAAATTATTCAAAAACCATGAATCCATCTTGAACTACCCCTGTTTTCCTATATATCCACAAAGGAACAAAATCTATTTACTAAAATATGCAAACAATCAGGATTTCATAACGTCTTTAGTAACCTTAGCTAGTTTTGATAGTATCTCCATCTTTTACAAGTAAAAACTCTTGAGAGTTAAATTTTGGAGTATTGATAATACTTTCCCAAGGTTTTCTTCATAAAATTCACGCAAAAGAAGGATATCTCCATCTCCTTCATCTAACGAGAGGATACACTACAGTCCTCTCACCCCGGTATCCAAATATCTAACAGCAGGAGGCACGGCCTAAAGTAGTGAGGATAGTTCAGATCATCTTGAAGGTGCTATCCATATCTCTACAAATCTAAGTTTTGGGAAATATACCACATTGAAGAAATATCACCCAAGAAATGAAAAAAGATCGAGACACATACTCAAGAAATATACCCCATATTTCCCAAAGCAAGTCCATATCAAAACATCCATGTTGAGATCTTGAAAATAATCAAAAATAACCAGGAAGATCAAGAACTTTCATCATAAGAAATCAAATTCAAAGATGAGGTGAGTAGATATACATTCCCATAGCAAGAAATAAACCTCATATTTCCCAAATCAACAAGCGACGTACGAAGAAAAACATCCAGGGCTTTGATAGAGCATTAAATAATCATAAAATTCGAAGATGTCTTTTACCACACGAGCTCAAGAAGTGACTTAATGAAACTTAACCACGGTCAAAGAGCCGAAAAGCCAACCACCAAGATAGCAAGAATGAAAATCAATGAGTTCTTTTAAGATCAAAAGTGATATAAGATCCATGGTGGGATCAAATACAAGATACGTCAAATTTAGAAAAAGTATATGAGATCATTGGGATCAAATACAAAGTTAGATGCTTAGAACATAAACAACGATAGATGAGAAAGTACATAATAAATTCTACTAAGTAACTCTAAGCTCAACCAGAGTCATCAAAGTAAACACGTATCGAACTCCAATGAAATCCTAATTCATCCGGAGTTAGGTTAAGTTTCTACCGATAAAGTTCAAGGGATGAGTCATCATGAGATAGGGGACAAGCCCCAAATAATCAAATCATTCACATTTGACCTATCAAAAGGTCTGAAACTATAGTCTAACCAATAGTAGTGCTATGATTTATCAAAAATTCGACACTATAATGTGTGTCATGACCAAAGATAGTCAAACTAAAACCATAGCCTTATTTCATACAGATCGAAAGGGGCCAAATAAATCATGTGTGCAATGATTTTCAAAAGATAACCTAGAAATATGATGTATGCCATGATCAAGGTGAAGGATATCTATTGGTGATGAATATTAAAAAGTCAAATAAGGGTCCATGATGGAGGAAATAAGACCAAGAAACAATGAGTATGCAGAATATTTTTACCTCAATTTTGCCAAAATTCTCATCTTCAAGGATTTGCAATCGAAAGGATGCATTACTTTGCATGTACACATGTGGTCCCCACAATGGGAGGTCTAAAAAAACAATAACATTATGTGCACAAGGTTTAATTTTACATACTATCACAGGAGATAAATAAAATTATGCATGGCGATGTCAACATCGATCTGCAGGTGATCCCCACACTTTGGTGGAATTTTATAAAGTGTTAAATGAAAAAAATTATCTTGCTCTCACATAGGGACATATTATTTTTCATGTGCATCCAAGGGGCAAGTGGATCAAAATTACAGATGTCACATCAAGCACTTGAAAATAGAGATTGCATGCATTGGAGAAGACTTTCTCATCAAGAAAGGTTTATTATTAGCAAAATTATTCACCCATCTTTATTAAAAATAGAATAGTCAACTTCAGTTTTACTAAGTTGTATTTTTTGAAACCAAGGCTATTAATGTCTCATTGTATTAGCATGCTTATTTTGACTCCTTTATTTATTCATGATAAAAGATTAAAAAAGGGTGCATGGGTGAGTACATTTTTTAGTCTATTTTTAGGATGGGTGGGATGAATAATTTTTACTACATATTGTGTGCATTGAAAAAGCACAAAGGAATAATTTTTGGACACACGAGTGCTGAAGAAATTTTCTAGTTTTACCTTTTGAATGAGAATTAGATTTTGCCTTTCCAAAAAATTGCAGTCTTTTGTATGTCTTATTAATCCTTTTGAATGTAAAATTCCCTAGATAATCATCCTACCCTATTGTAAATTTAGTATTTTCTACTTTATATTAGTGTGCATGTTTATCTTATCAGTATTGTTGTGAATTTTTCCTTAATACATCAAGTGTTTTTCTTAATATTCTCCTGAAAAAAATTTGTTTGTGCATCCATAACTCATTCTCGATACTTTTCCACGTACTCACCAAATACCTCAATAAGTTTGGTGTATCACCTTGTTTTTCCAATTCATTTACAGTCATCATTTTACCCTCAAAACCCCCAAAATCAGTTTAGGATACATCAATAAGGAACCGCCTTGATACCGTAGACTCACCTCAACAATAGGTATACCCACATACCGAGGTGTTTCCATTGATCTATGAAAGAGAGGGATCCATTTTTCAAGCTTAGAAAACATGCATCCATCTCTCTACACAGGGTGTACTTTTGAGAGATAACACAACTTGTACGTGTAATCCGAAACTCATGTGAGTGTCTCAACACACTATTATCATTATCTTCATTCCTCTACCATGATCCTCAAGCTATCGTGTTCCATCTCTTAGGCTATCAAGGTCACCCGATTAGGAATACTAGGCAAAATGACCATTCTCATTGTGTCCACTCTTGAGTCTTGCAACCTTGAATCAACCCGAATGACCATGCCAATCATCTGCTAACACTCCTAGACAACATAATTTTTCATTAATGAGATTTAACATCAATGAAAACATCTAAAACCTCACATGTGAATATAATCCATATGATTTGAAGCACCACAATCAATAAAAATGTAGAGGTGGGGGTATAACTTCAACTAGGATCTCCCTTTTTCTCCTTTCCCGATTCTTTCTCTTTCCCTTTCCCATTGATATTTTCATTGGAAAATTAATTGGTTGATTAAGATTGTTTGCAAGACTCAAGGTAACCTATTTTCTTCTTCTCAAGATTAATTTTGAGTTTTTCAACTGCTTCTTCAAACATTTTATTTTATCATGCCTTCTTTTGAAAACCCACATTTGATCCTTTCTTTCTTAGATGTAATACTAGAAGAGTAAGTTTTAGAGTTTGATTGTATTGAGTTGGAGCTATTTCTATGTTATTGCACTTATCTCTCTTGTATTTTCATTATTTTCTATCATGCAATCATATAATAGACATGTCGCATGGCTCTAATGAAGTGAACTCCACGTGTGAAGAAGCCCTATGATGTGAAGCACCAACATCAATAACCCATGTAGGAGGTGGTATATCTACATCACGGGCTCTCCCATTTTTCTACTTTCCCGATTCTTTCTCTTTCCATTTTACATTCATATCTCGCATTAGATGATTCATTTCTTGATGAATATTTTTTTAATACTCGGGGTCACCTATTTCGGTCTTCTCAAGAATAATTTTGAGGTGGTCAATATTTTTCTTCAAATATTTTCTATCATCATGTCTTCCTTTGCAATAATCAAATTTAATCCTTTCTTTCTTTGACTTAACACTAGAAGAGGAAGCTTCAAAGTATTATGTAGAGGTGGAAAAATTTTGATCCTTCTTGCTTTCTTGATCCTTGTTATTCTGTTTATACTCTTTGTCTAATGAGGTTTTATATTTTCCATTCTTGGCAATGAGAGCTTGAGGTTTGGAGGACTTTAACATACCCATTTGGATTAACTTGTCTTTCTCTTTATTCAAATGGATAATAAATTTATCTAAATATGGAATAGACCATGTGGATTTAAGATCCCTCTTTGTAGCATAAAATGTAGAGACAAAGATAAAGTAGTCGTGACCTAGTGTCGCAAGAACTAAAATAATTAGCTATTTATCCTTCTTTTCTATTCCATATTCCTTAAAATCCAATCGTAAGGACATGATCTTGGTAAAATAAATATTCCAAAGTGTAAAAGTTCTTAGGACTTAAGATGATAAGTTCTATTTCTAGCTCATGAACCCTCATATTGTCAACTTTCCCAAATAAGGTTTCTAAACATTTCCAGAACCTGAGTGAGAGATTTGGATGAATCTATGTGAAAAAGGAGTTCATGAGACAATGAAATTCATAAGATACCAAAAGTTTCATCAAACTTATTAAACCCCTTAACTTTTTTTGCATCTTCACTAGGCTAAGTTTCTAACCCCATTGTGATACAAAATAATAGTTTGCTCTAAGTTTAGAGCAATGAAATAATAATGATTATTAGATTAATTATTCAATATCGAGATATGAATAAATAGGAAAACCATATCCTACTATTAGGTAATCAACAATCAAAGATTATAGGAGAGAATCATGTGGTTCTTTAACCCATAATATAAAGAATAAATTAAATATGTGTAGTTATTGAAACAACTTCACATCACAACTTATAATAATGTGAAGACTAATAAAGATTCTTGAACATTCCCACCTTAGTGTGAACATGGGGAAGAAATGTGTAGCATTTGAACTAGAAACAATATCATATGCCTCCACATACTTTTAGGTTTGCATATTACTAGTTTGGATCTTTCTGCACATGACCAAACCGCTTCACCAAAGTGAATACCATACTATCTTCTCACACTTCCATTGAATCACCTACATACGTGAACTCAACAGCTTCTTGCTTTTACTTCCAAAGTGAATGGTCTTTCACCGGCCGATCGATGTTAGAAGTATGATAATCGAAAATCTTATCAATCAGAGGATAAATCTAGTTCATCTTCCCTCTTATACAACTTTTCTCATATTCTAAAATGCACATTCTCCTCATTTCAATCATAATAGGTAAGGAAACCACAAACCATTTTATTTTGCACACACCACACAACTGAAAAATAAATGCCACCATACCAAAATGTGACCCCATCATTGGTGACTAACGTGAGACGTTGATCACCCTCCATCCTTCGTTGCCTCTGACCTCCAATAGATATGTTTTTACTCAAGAAATGTGATCTTGAAACATTTTTTTTTCCACACCGTAATTATTCTTTTCTCCCATCCCACAATGTGAAATATTTCATTTTTGGACATCGGGTAACACCGAAAATGCATTTATGAGGCAAAAAAATTCTTTGGTTTTTATAAAATTTTTAACAACACAACTACTACAAAGACACTACTTTAACACTCACATAATGACACAACTATAATAATTAGTGATAATTTTACTATGACTAATTTATGACAATATACATAAATGACTATTTTGAACCATAATGACACATACATTTAAAAGACTCGATTTTATGATTTGACTAACCATATAACAAAATTTAATATGACTCAAACTAAATATATTATAAACTATATTAGACAATGACTAAAATTACACATTAACATAAAAATAAAGATTATGATCATGAATGTGTATTAAACAATAGATATTTCAAAAAGACAAATGGACTCATTTAAAAATATTTTGACGAATAAAAATGAAACAAGGACTTAATAAACTTTGACATATATACTTACCAGTAATAGAAAGCCGTCTTTAAGGGCATGCTTTTGGATACCAATATTTGGACAATTTTCATGGAGGGAAACTTCACCATGGAGGTAAACGCATGGGCTTCCACGTATTAATAACAATGCATGGAATGGACTCTTTTCCTTTTGGAATGTGGGTGTAAAACTCAACTATCAACACATTATCCTTTATCTTCTTGCTTATGGCAGATGCACTTTGGGGAAAATTTCATTTTTACGCCCATATAGATCTTGAAAACTAGACTATTTTCTTGTCAACACGTAGAAGTATAAAATACATGTCAATGAAGTATGCCAAGTATCTCTCTTGAGTTGTGAGATGGATCAAAATTCTAATGATCTATCAATTTTTGTGCAATAACATGGTGAATTTTAAGGTATCACATAGCAGTCCTATTTCAACGAACAACAGAGTGACATAACTCAGGTATGGCGTGGCGCTTGAAACATTAAACAAAAAATAGTGCAAATATTTTCTTGAATAGCAGGAAGAATATGACACTCAAAGATCACATATATAGGGATCTGCAATATACAAATCATGTACACAAAGGTGTATTATTACAAAATATCCAGGATGTAGATATCTTCGAAAGAATCAAATGGATTTCTCTAATAAATATAAACAACCTTAAAAAATATGCACCAATGTTCAATTTTGATATCAATCATAACGCAGGGCAATTGAAACACCAATAAATGCCCATATTTAATCAATCCATTGTAGAAAGAAACCTTCTTTGATACAAAATAATAATTTGTTATGAGTTTTGCACAACAAAATAATAATTATGATTTGATTAATTATTCAATATCAGAGATACAAATAAATATGATAACCATAGCCTACTAATAAAGAGTGAACAATCCAATATTCTATGAGACATTGGTGTCGTTGTTTTACCCATAATAAAAACAATAAACTAAATATGTGAAGTTGTTGAAACAAATTCACATTACAACATATAATAACTTGAACAATAATAAATATTTCCTAACAATACAACACAAACCTTTTCTCGTAATTCAAATGGTGATTTTTGATTTCCATTATTACTAGTTAAAAGGTGTAAGGGCATTAACCAAGCTTATATCCATTTTGCAAAAAGTAAAGTTGAGGTAGTTGTTGCAGAAAATAATGAAATGTGTGGAAAGAAAGAAGTGTCAAACACACAGTACACCCCCCAAAACTATATAAAGTATCCCCCTATTTTGGAACTTTATAACTTAGTGTATTTTGCAAAATGAATAGGTCTAATGCGTGGAAAATGAAAAATAATTAACTTTTGAAAAAGTGGAACTTGATTTTGAGCTACTAATCAAAATTTATTACAATAATTATTTCCCATAAATAAGCCCTATTTTAAATGAATTTGCACTAAACTTGAAATGCAATTTTTTACTAAAATATAGTATTACCAAAAGAAGGTGGTTTTACGGGGGCTAGCAGAGCCCCTTTCCATAGTCAAGGCTATTCCGGACGAGGCCATTAGGCCATGAAAAATATTTTTTTGTCTGTACATAGGTTGTGGCCATGTTGGTTCAAGAGATATTCACCACGATCATTAAATTTCTACATATATGAGTGTAGCGAACAAATATGTTGCAGGACTAAAAACACTAGACATGGTTTTGCAATGCATGTATGGGTCATTTTGAAACCTTCACTTGAGCCTTGGTGACTTTATGGGATGTAAAAAAACCTTCAAAGGTCTCAGTAGCACACTGTGAGAGTTGTTTAAGTCTTCCAAGGAGCCTCCAACAATGTTAAAGGGTCTACAAAACACATTATAACCCTACAATAGACAATCTCTAGGATTGTATATGTAGTATATGGGTCTGAAAACCTCATAAGCTTGTAAATAGGATATATTCCCACAAACAAATAAAACCAAAATTTACACCCAAACACTTTCAAAGAATGACCTCAAATGAAAATAAACTTGAAGAATAATAACTAGACAAGATCAATAACAAATCTACTCGATACCGTATCGGAGAAGTTCCACATATATTTTGGTTTGAAGAATTCACAGGAATGATGCGAGAGGGGAATTTCTCACAAATAGAGAAAAGAAAACCTAAAGACTACAAATTACAAAAATACAAGAGAGATAATTGCAATAACATAGAAACAACTCCAACTTAATACCATAAAATAGAATAATGTAAGAAATGTACATATAGGAGCTAAATGTGTAAACTACTACTAGAATCATGACAAAGATCTAACTAGAATAGTCATAACAAACACCTAGAATAGTGTAGTGAAGTATACACCTAAGAAAGAGTATCCCATAAGTATAGGGAAACTCCAAGTGAGGTGGAATATCCCAGTAGGATAATACAAATTAAGTGAAGAAAATAAATCCTAGACTAACAGATATATCTTTGATTACTCATGTCAATCTGGACACATATTCAATATGTGTTACGGAAAAATGATTTTATTATGACAATATTAAATACCATATTTAAAGGCACATTAAATTTTTTGAGGATAAATATTTTTGAAGAAAAGTATAATGCCTTAAATGTTCATAAAATGCCTCATAGGAAATATAGCTCCAATCATCAATGTTTGTTGAAAGATACATGAGAAAAAATAACTTCCCTCATGTAATGATGCTTTATTTAACACCGAAAATCCCCACATAAATTTAATCTAGAGAGAAATGTTAATTGTCATCCTGTCCTCTCCAGCCATGTTGTTCTCAAATATAATACCAAGTATTAATCTAATAATGAGAAAATATCTTAAACCTACAATCATAGCTCACAAGGATTTCAAGCCATTCACGCTATAATGACCACTCCTCCAGTACATTTAGATATGTTATAGCTAAGAGTGTTGTTGAGCTTGAAATCACTACAAAAAAACTTTCCATGTGTTACATAAAATTCCACTTCTTATTTGAAATTGTCCATTTGTCTTGTTAACCATTGTAAAAAGGTTTTTATTAAATTCTTCCAAGGTGATTCAAATCATCTTAATAATTCTACCTTCATTTCATACTTACATGACACATCGTTCCCCCTCAAATTCCCTCTTTCTCATTGAAGTTGCCCACTCTTGGTCTCATGAAAAAAACAACCCAAAACTTAATGGATAAGGGGGTTTTTCAACTGTTATGTATTCCTACACCTGTACATTTGAGAAACCATTAAAATAATATCCTCCCTATGAAGATTTTTTTATAGTGATCTCCTCTTATACAAACCATTTCACAACATACTCATATTTGTAAGTAGTCCATCTGAATATTTTACCATCCATGGGATATTACTTGCACAACATACACATAGGCACATGATTCTAGAGAATATTTCAACAAACATATTGATGACAATGAACCAATTCAATGAGATGAATAGAAACTCTTGTATTATCTCCATCACATTATTAATATCACACTTTATGAACTAGACTTTTTAGGATCTTGATTTCCACAGCGAAAACAATTTAGGCAATGGTGATGTCTCCTCTCACTTGCAATATATTTTTCCGAGTTTAAATTAGTTTAATCGAACATCCACTATCATCCCCCATTCACTTTTTCATACCTCTACAATAATTATTCTTGTCATCACCTTCTTCTGGTGTAAAAATACAATTCAATTGATTCGTATATTTCTTCTGGTTGCGATATTGAATGCTCCAGACTTAATCAAAACCCTAGATAATAAAATTCCTCTTCTCGTGCATTGTACATTGTATTTTTTGACGCATATGATTAGAAGAAAGGTTTTATGTTGACTCGAATGTGTATACAGGGATCCAGGACAACAAGGTCCTGGAATTGCTTACCCTCCTGGATCCTTCGCCCGAGGGCATGAGTGATCGCGTGAATAGAAATCAGTGAATAGAAGGCAAAAATTAAAGAAGGCACCTATGCTACAGTGTTCCACTGATTTTATTTCTTACATTTTTTAGGATTTTTTCCTATGTTTTTCTATCTGCGCTTTGATTTTTTTATTGAGTCATTTGTTGGACAATCAATGACGACCTTTGTTTAGGTTGTACATCGACTTAATTGAGTGAGTTTTGAGGCTTTATTTTTAGTTGGAGCACATATAAGGGTTATGGATCCGTTCAAAACCCTCAGTTGGGTGATCCCTGAAACTAGTGAAATATTTTATGGACTGGTTGGTGTTTATGTGTTGTATTATTGTTTTTTATACTTGTCTATAATTTGGCAGCTTACATTTTATTTTATTTTGTTTTATATGTATATTTTTGTCTTATTTTGGATTAATCATAAAAATATTTTTGTAGGATGTATATAGGTTAGGGAACTTTTAAAAATCCACCTTTACCCCTATAAACAAACATTCTATTTGTCACCAAATCTATAACTAGCACTCGAAACTATTCTCTAACACTTCCAACACATTAAGACAGGTTCCATCATTGAAACTAAATCTTACAACATACAAAAGAGAGAGGGAAATTTTTTCAATTAATGTAATTAAATGTGTGCTTTCGTGAGTTCTAAGAGGATATAGCTTGCATTTTATTGTGGTAACTCCTATTGGTAATTCTACCTTCAACATTTCAATTTCCATAACACACACTTGCCTCTATATATTCCTCACTCGGATGTAACTTGTTGATCCGTAATCATAATCATATCTCTCAATGTCTGCAACTCAATGGGTTGAAACTCTCAGTGTGATTGCATAACATGGAGCTTTTCCCAAAGTGTGGGAATTTACAATCGGGAAAGCTCTCCAGATGAAGGTTGGTTCCTATTCCTCTATTCAGATGCACACATTCAAATCATAGAGGATCTACTCTAAAATCTACTCTAACTTGCCAAGGAGATAGGGTTAATAAGATGCAAGAAAATAAACCTAAACTAACAAATGTGATGCACCAAAGGAATGTTGAACACCTACTTTGCCATTAAACACAAACCATAAAAATGTAATACAATCACCATGAACATATAACCAAAACTACAATGAGATATCAGATGAAGGAAACAAACAAAAGAGAGGGTTGAAATCAGTAATGCCCCACCCTGGGACACAGGAAAGCTGACCAATAAGTCACTAAAAATTGGGTAATATTTTTTAATGAAACTACTAACCATACAATACCGAATTCGATATTATTTATTTTAAACTAAATTTATTTACCCAATTACTTAGTCACTAGCCCTAAATAATTTTATTTATCAAATTTCTATTAAGTTTGCTAGGGACACCTAGAAAGAGTCTACACCCTTTTTAAATTAATTAGATTTCTCCCTTTAATTTATTTACCCACACACACACTTACCTAATACTTTATTTCCCATTCACATTTAAAATGCCCATGGCTCAAAAGTATTTAGGGTTAATTTCGGACCCTAGGATCAAAGAGATCTCAACCCTTGATCTAAATTTTCCCTAAGTATGCCCTAAATATTTCCTTATGTTCTTTTCTTTTCATTTTCCAACTCTCATTTTATTTTGTTTTGTTATTTGTAGGTGCAGAATGAGGAGATATGGAGTATTTGTTCATGGAGATTTATTGACGAGTCATCTCATTAGTCAAGCATGTATAATTCTTTTTTTGTAAATTTCCTCACCCAAAATCTCGGGTTATTAAGTATGTAACATACCCATGAATTTTCTTTTTGTTGATGGAGGCAAAACTTCCTGATCTCTCTCTCTCTCTCTCTCTCCTCACATAAATATATACAAAACCAATTTTATATGTAGATCCGAAAGAAAAATTGTAGATTTAAAAGGTGGAAGGGAAATAATTGAGTATTGGACGCAGGGTTTGGTCTAGCATTGGGTGGTGTGGGATCCACGACAAAGGGTCTACGTGGAGGTGTGAAGTGTGAAGGAGGAAGGGGAGAGTTAGAATGGAGGATGACTGTGTAAAAGGGGCAGGGTGCGTGGAGGAGGGAGAGGTACGTGGGAAGGGGAAAGGAGAGGGGATAATGGAGTGGCATGGTGTGGCTGCACATGTGTGGGTAGGGCTTGGCCCTCCCAAAACTCTATTGTTTTTATTCTTTAATTTTTTTAGTTTTTTTTTATTTTAGAAGTTTAATAAGTTTAATAATATAATATATTAATATACATATATATATATATATATATAATATGTAAATTAGAACATATATTTATATAATACAAAATAATTATATTTTGTCATATATAATATAAAATATTTACCTTATGTTGTATAATATAATCACTGGGTACCATTATATTAAAATCTATAAATCCTAATATATTTTAAAATATAGATACAAATGAGTCATAGTAAAAACTACCACTGTATTATTAAATAAATCAATATGTATCTATGCAAATTTTTATCATAGTTAAATTAGTATAAGCCAACTCTATTTTATATACATAGGTAAATTTCTATTATTTTATTTTATGTGAAAATACTTCACATACCATGTTAAAGAAAACTATCCCAAGTTGTATCCTGTTGAGGTATGTTTAGACCATGATATGTAGTATGAAATACCTACTCCTTTCCAATATATCCATTTTATTTGAAGAGAGAAACTAGTTGTATTTTATTCACTAAATTGCAAAATATATAAGAAGAGATGTATTTCAAAATGATACTTTATTTTAAATACAATCAATTTACAAGATTTGACAAGAGGAGATCAACAAGAATAACAATATTTCGATCAATCATCTTTCCTTCAAGGAGTTACAACTAGTTCATATTATAGGAAACATTTATTACAATATTTCATTTCCAATAAGCTTAAACTCAATATGCAATATATTTCAAAAATACAAATCTACTCAAGAAATCCCATTACAAGCTTCTTTACAAGGTAATATCTACTTCATGAAGGAAAGCTTTCATTTTAACAAAGAATTACTAATTACTCCATTCCACATTAGAAGACTGAAATTTGAAAATATATTTTCTTTTCAAACAACCATGAAGGCATCACTTCTTAATGCAGCAAGACTATTCCGCTCATGGAAAGTAGCAAGTTTTACAAATACATACAACTTTCAACTATATTCAAAGAGTGAAATAAATACAAATTTGAGACACACATGCTTTCACAAACTATACATATACCCCAAATGGAAGGCTTCCAAAGGAGCTCACTTGATAAAGAACACATGCTTATCAAGAAGCTAAAAATTTCAAAACAAGGAGAGAACCATAAAATACCATGCCACCAAAGATAATCCAAAGAACCCCAAATCTTAAGGCTCCAACTTGAATTCTTTTCAAGAATCCAAATCTAAGAGAGAAAGGATTTTTAACCGCCCAAAATTTAGGTATGATTGTATGTATTTACAAGGTTGGAAGACATGGTAGCCTCCCCCCAAGCCCATGCGAGAGAGAGCTAGCTTCCACAACTTTCGCACAAGATAAAGGGATACAAAACAACATTACATTTTCACCACCAAGACAATCCCTAACACTAAGATGAACACCAAAAATTTTCAAAGAAGGAGAGGAGGAGAACCCATATTTTACCTCCAAAATGCGGAAGAGAAGAAGAGATATCTTAGGTATCAAAAGTGTGGTCCAACATTGGAAGCACACAAACAAGAATCTTCACAACATTATAATTTTTCCAAGTCATTAAACCCTCCTTATTCCTTCACTCTTTCACAAAATCCTTTTTGGGAGGATTTTAAACTCATTTGGTTTCCTCTCAAGAATGGGGAAGGGGTTTCAAACCATATGAACCACCTTCCCACCTCAAACCATGTGAGGGGAGTAATAATAACCTTCATGCCTTGCCCATCAAGCCATGAGATTTGAGAGGGAAAATCCCTCTCTCTTTCCCCATAAACTCCAAAATCCATCATGCCATATAATGGATGGAGAAAAGTAAAACAACACAAAGCATAATCAACAAATAGCAACACACAAGAAACAACACACACATTTGAAACAAAACAAGACTAAGATCTAACATAATAAAAACATAAAATGAGCCCAAAGATCCTTCCTTCAAAATCTCTCCAACACTCTAGATTTTCCACTTCCTTATCCAAGCAAGATCTAGCTCCAAAATCACCAAACCTCCAAGCAAAAACTCCCAAAAAAAGTTCTTTGCTTTCCCCATGAGGAGAATTTGAAGAGAAGCCAAAAAATATCCTCACAAATGAGGGGGTGACATGTGTTACCCCTCTCTTCCCTCAAAGTCAAATATTCTCTAAATAAAAGAGAAAAAGATAAATCAGCTTTTGACACTCTTCTCCCAAATTACCCAAAATGAAAAAAAAAAAAACTTTTCATGAACTTTTGACAAATACACATACCAATCCATCTTACATGGATGGTGACCAAAAAGAGAGGAAAAATGGGAGGAAACTCCCTCTATGCCTTGAAATTAATCCCCTACCTATTAGGTAGGGTTTAAGGGCCTATTTTCATGCTAAGTGACCTCCCAAACTAAAAGGGGTTACTTAAAATGCCTAAAATAGCCTAATTTCGGGTTTGGCACATTTGGGAACAAATGTAGAGGATGTGGGGCCCATCGAAGGGTTCACATGTGACCCTAATCCCCTCTAATTAAATACACCATTACCCAAACACAAAACTTAATACAAGTGGGGACCATTAAGTCCCCAAATAAAGTTTACAAATCAAACTAAACATCCTAAAACGGATTAATATTACATGACATACTACATTACAAATGAGGGTCACCAAGGAGCCCAAATAATGAAAGTTAATACTAAGGAATCATACAATAAACACGGTTAGGACTTATCCCCATGGGCCACTTGTGTAAAATTTGTGTAGCCACCTTGAAACCCACGTTCTCCTGTGACATGTCACCTGCACACTCATTGCACACATTAAACACACATTTCTGATACAATGTAAATCAACCACTCAATAAGCGATCAATGAAATCTATGCTAGCATATCATCAATTTGGAATTGAAAATGCAAAAGGATGCATGATTACAACACAATTTACCATGATTTATCCCTAGAGATAAATAAAAGTGACACACATCCATATAATCTAAGCATGTGACTAAGTATCTAACATATCTCAATTAGGTCTAACCAACATCGAAATAAGTTAGTATCCACAACATCAAATGAAAAAGATGTCAACATACTAATCAAATAAAATTGGTGCTACGCACCCAAATATCCATACATGTCCAAGAAGGTCAAATATCATAACATATTGTCCAACATATATCAAATCCCTGTCAAATCATGTCTATGAATAAAGAAGTCAATAGATAACTGAGGCTATAAAAATGTGGGCACTACAAAATCATCCACAAACTTATTTTATTACTCCACCAATTTTAATATAGTACATTACAATGGAGAAGAGGTACTAACTTGCATTATAGTCTTAATGGGAGGTTTGAACTCCACAAATTCACTTACGGATAGAAAAGAAGGGAAAGGGCAAAGCAAAAATTTCCAACATTTAGAAAAATGCCCCTCCTTAAAATATATAGGAAGAATATGAGAGAAGGGGAGAGAAGAATTACAAATCCTACTCCAACCACTCAAAAATGCATTGAATTCACCTACAACAATGATGGGTTCTACTAACAAACCCATACCTCTATGTACTTATTCATTGTTGGGCAAGAAAGAAAACCCATACTTCATTATTTTGGTAGGTGAAAAACACAGGACACCCTAAAAAATGGTGGACTATATTTCTTAATTTTGAATAACTTAGTCCCACTAATTTTAAGTAGCAGAAGTAGAGATTTCCAAAATTCCTTTCTCGTAAAATATGAAGGCCGTAGTCAAAAGTTATGGCCATTTGAAGGTTAGGGTGTCATTATGAAAAAATGGTAAATTGCTTTGACTACGACTTTTTGGAGTCTGAAATAAATTAAACCTCTGAAATCCTGAAATTAGGAATTTCAGACATTTTTCGTTTTGTAGATTGGGCTCCTGTTCATCTACCTAAATTACCTAAGAGTTTGGAAAATCTGAAACTTAAAAGTCTGAAATTTTGGACTTTAGGAATTCGGGATTTCAGACATTTAGGTGTGATTTTTTCATTTTTGGGCTTGAGAGTTCCAAAACGTAGAAACCTAAAAAAAAAAAATGTCTGAAATTTCAGACTTTCAAAGTTCAAGATTTTGGACATTGTCGATCCTTTTGCATTCCTTTTCACCAAGATCCCAAACCCAAAATTCTAAAATTTCAAACTTTCAAACTTGAGGATTTCAGATTTTTTGAGGCCGTCTTTCCGAATCCACACTGAGAACTCTGAAACCCTAAAACTTGAAAGTCAAAATTTCAGACTTTTAGAGTTTTGGGTTTCATAAACCTTTTCCTTTTTTTCCAACTTTTGCCACCTAGAACTCCAAAAACCCGAAAGCTAAAAATCTAAAATTTCAAACTTTCGGTGTTTTGGGCTTTGAGATTTTTATTCCTTTTTCATTCTCTTGAAATCCACATTAGCCCACCTCCAAAAAGCCTCCACATCCAAATTCTAAAACCAGAATTTCAGACTTCTTCCTTTCCCAAAATCTCTGTAACTTGCTTCGCCCCCGCTTCAACCTTTTGGACCAACTCTGAAATGTAAGCTCTCTTGATGGATCAACTCCTCCATTTTCACTACGTGCAAGTTCTTATTTGTCCAATTTTTCCCGAGGGAAAAATTAGATAACAAAACCTCTTTACGGAAAATCATTGGTGCTTTCTATGAATCACTAAAACATTAGCAATATATTCTCATTCATAAAATGAGCTTTATATCCTCAAAATTTCCTTATTGACCATCACCTATGGGAGCCTTTCCCCTTTAATAGAACAAGGTATTTTAGTCAAAGGTATATCATTTTTTTTAGTGACCTCTTTTGAAAACCTCGTATCAAGGAAATTCCAATGTATTTTGGAAATTTACAAGGTTCAATTTTATAAAGAATATTTAATAAGTCTATCACTTTGTAAACAATATTTTGGATAAAAGGGTTTGATTTTACGCAAATTTTTATCCACCAACTCCTTCTCAACATTCATAATTCTTAGGCACATTTCAAGGATTGGAAGTTCCTCATTTCTTAGATAAATTTTTCCTGTCACAGGTGAACTTTTATTTTCCACTCCTCCCCTCATTTGTTCACAATTAAAGACATTGTTGATAGACATGACTAAATGTAGAAATAATTCAAATTCCTCTTGTAATGCCTACATTTTACACACATAAGTACAACGGTAAAAATATCGGGATAATTTTTTTACTTACATTTCTCACTACACAACACCACAAGGGCTCGAAGAAAAGAAACTTGACAATACATAAGACACTTACAAATTTATCAAATCACCTAGCCACACGGCAACACCATATACATTCCGATGCCACACTTTCTCCAATGAACAAATGATAGCAACAACTTAGCCATAAGAAAATGGACTCAAGGATTGAAAACCCATAACACATCATTACCATGATTACATCTTCAATTACGACTAACATTCCAATAACATTATTATGTAAGTATAATTTTCTCTTTTTTTTACCTACTGATTCATAAGTTCATTCCATATTTAACTTACCATTCAACCATTTATGTTTTCTCTTTATGCCTTATAACAATCTCCATAACTTACATAATTATTTTTCATATTTAAAATTGCATAAAATGTTCCTTCTTCTCTCATTTATTATGCTAAAGGTTTGTTTCTCAAAATATGTTTAGTTGACATTTAATTTTACCCTCATTAAGCAAGGGGACAAAATATAAGTTCTCGAGGGATAAATAATAAGATTCAAAGAGGTGAAGGTTCAAGTTTCCCTTTCCTATAAACCTTCTTCCATTCAAGAACATTTGTTCTCATACTATGGTGGTATTAGTTCCAAATTTAGTTTGATTCAGTTAAGCATTAACAAGACATTATTTTATTTTATTTTATTTTTAGTTGACTCCATATTGGCTCAAATGCCTAGTCCCACCAAGAAAAAATTGTATCCATTCTTAACCAAAAAGTCGATGCTATAATCAACCATAAGAACTTCAAATAAAAAATTGTTCCTAAATAATTATTACATATACTTTTTTTTTGAGGTTGTTTCTTAGGTCTCTTTTTGGTGTCACTTTATAACATGAAGAGTTACAAAATTACTAGTATAACATCTTGAAGAAGTATATCTTTTGTTTTCTCAAAGTTTTCTCTGACCAAGGAAATTCATATTCTTTTTAACATAAGTAAATGTCTAATTGAGTTATAAGGATTCCAAGAGTGACATTATTCCTAACCTCAAATATCATTTTACTCTTATATGATTTACTCTTACATTGCACTATGGTCTCATTATTAGCATCATTTTATCACATTTGTAAACAAAATAACACATACTTTTCACTAATGGATTCACTACTACAAGGAGTGTAACCTAACATGAGACAACTCAATTCATACTTTGTAGTGTTAACGCATACTACAACCAAGACATCCACTTGTGTAATTTAATCCCAACATGAGATCAATCATAGGAATATCATAGGAAAACTACCTTTGTTTTGTTTTGGGCCACTCACTAGGGTACAAAAGGGCAGCTGGGCACATGGGGTAATGAGACCCCTTTTTCTACACTTCTCTTAAGTCAACTTATTTTAAATACAATAGCATTTTCTAAGAGTTATGTACAATTTCCACCCACAAGTTAACCCCTTAATCAACCAAGGTTTGGTATAATTCCAATTGCACCTAAGGATCTACATCCCAACTATATATGAGTTAAAGGTGAGAGTACATATTTATGCTAAACAACCTTCATGAAACACCAAGGTGTTATGTTGTTAGTAACCAAGGTAACACATTTAGATGAGAGGAACTAAAGAGTTTATTAACAAGAGTTTAAGTCATAGTACAACTATTTCACTCTCTCCATTTGTGTCATCTGGGGGTCCCACAAGGAATTCATTCGATGACAAGAAAAAATTCTAGATCTAACTTTGTAAGACTTGGTATTCCACTAGGATACTAAGGGAGTAATAGATCTACTTACTCCATGAATGGTAAGGTTACACCGCATAGTCATTTCTTCAAACAAGGACTCTTAAGGTGACTTCCCAAATAGTTTTCACCACTCAACACAATGTCGGACCTAAAGAGAAGACATACTCGTTACCCCTGCTCATGGTTACCAAATCTAGTAGGAAACCAAATACTCGGGGTAAAATTAGACCATGTCGTTCCTAAAATATAGGTTCATGAAAATGTATTTAAACATACCGTCTATGATGATAAACTCAAACTAGGGTTCTTATTTACATATACTCGAAGGTGTCATCGATCACAAGGTTTAATTTCATTCTATGGTTTCAATTTCTTCTACGTTAAGTGTTGTTATCCACATTTGTTCTCCTTTTAAAACTGAGTAGCATCACATATTCAACATGGATCTTAGAGACAAATAGATCATAATGTGTGTCATTTTGTATCCAGGGATGAGTATACTGGCCCTTTGTCACTCAAATTTATAGAGAGATGGATAAACCTTGAGGATTTGATCTATCCTCACTTCTTTAGGCCATGCCTTTCAACCAGGTGAGAGGACCCTTAGTGTAGCCTTATTTTGATGAAGGAGATGGAGATATCCTTCTTTTCACAAATTTTATGAACAAAACCTTGGGAAAGTATGATCAATACTCCATAATTAAACTCTCAAGAGTTTTCACTTCTAAACGATGGATATACTTTCAAAACAAGGATAAGGTTAATCAAAACATTATGGGATCATGATTGTTCTCGCATATTTTAGTAAATATACTTTGTTCCTTTGGGGATATACAGGAAAACAAGGAGTTTCAAGATCAATTCATGGTATTTGAATGATTTTGGTGGGAGATTTAGTAGGATAAAGTTGATTATACCATATCTCGCAAAAATTCACAACAATGGAAAACTCAACAATAGAAAGATTTGGAATAGTTAAGACGATCCTTCAACTAGAATGTGTGCTTCAATAGAGGCCCAGATCAGCATGTTTTCACATAATATTTGAGAATCTAGAATGAAGGATCGAGTTAAAAGACTCAATTAAACACCAAAATCTCTGATCAATCATGCCTAAGGTACACCCAAAGACTTAGAAAATATTTATCAACAAATGACACAAGAGTGATTTTAAATTTTCTTATCTCATCACAAGATGAAGGATCTTCTTGAAATGAAATTGTAAATGCCACTAAATTGTCATAGGGATGAGATCCTATGTGATTTCACAAATATTTCAATGTAAGATTACAATAGGAACAAAAGAAACCATTTGCAGACATTTTGAAACAAAGCAGACAAAATTTCTAGAGATTGAACATAAATTAATTTCAAAATTTCTTAGATTCATCAGCAGGGGAAAGCTTCCAGAGAAATCTTAGTGCTCATCAATGGCTATACATCTACAACCCATTTGGAATTAACCGGATATCTCAGATTCGTCTCTCGGAAGATGGCTTTCTCAAATTTTCTCTTAAGATTTCAACCCCCGACTATTTGCTTGAGTATTCTCATTACATTTATACATTTCACTCACTCAATTTTCCCCCCAAAAGAGAAGAATATTTGAGGGACCTTTGTTTGTTACCAATTTGCCTCAAAAAGTGACATTTAACAAATTCACATCCGAAAGTTGCCAAGTGGACCAATTATGAACTGATCACATTTCTCAGACCCTCGACTAATGATTAGTGATGCCATGCCACAACCTTTTTGATAGTCCCTTTAATCATTATGATTTTTTCATGCAAGAAATGCCTATTTTAATCATTTTTGGAAGCTTTATACACTGGATCTCGACAGATAGTCCTTTTTCCCTCGAGGTAACACCTTTTCACCTTTTACACCTATAAACTCCAAAGATTTCATCCTTTTCCCTCTCTTTCCTCTACAATTCTACCGCATCCATCTTCTCTAGTGATTCACATTTTTACAAGTGCCCGAGCAATTCCAACTTCAAAATATCGACCTTAACAATCCTTAGACTCAAAAATTAAGTTCTGAATCCATTTAATGGCACTTTGCAAACAAAAGTGACAAGGAATTTCATCAAAAATGATGAAAAAAATGTGTATTCGCATCTCCAGGATTCTTGTAGCAAAAATGGTGGAAAAATAGGTGAAATGAAAAACAAACCATTGATTCTTCCCCTTCTATACTTTATTTTATATCCATCCACGTGTTTACTTGGTGCAACTGCAAAGGAGAAGTATAGGGGAAAGTCTCCAAACAAGCGTGGTCCTTCCATGTGCCCAGGGGACCAAGAAAAACACCATTTCACCTTTTAAAAGTCTCGGTGTAAAAGGAGCCAGCGGAAGCCTCCATGTGTCTCAATGGCACACTTTGAGATGGTCCCAAAGAGTGGAGATCCCAAACAAGTGGGGGACCACCACGTGTCTCAATCTGGTGAAATTGATAAAAAAGGTCTCGAACGATCAACAAAAGGCATCATGTGTCTAGGGTCTGAGACATTTTTCCTTGTCCATTAAAAATTTTGAGCAAGGGGAGAGTGAGCGGAAGCCTCCAAGTGTCATCCTGACGCTTCTTCAAAATAAATTTTAGGGGCCAATCCCCAAATAGTTGTGGTCCCTCCACATGTCCCAGGCCTTAGAAAATTGCTTTGAAAATTTTAAGTATAAATCGGAGCCGGTGGAAGCCTCCACATGTCTCCCTATCGTAATTGTTAAGGTGGGACCCTGAGGTTGATCCTCAAATGAGCACCAACCCTCCATGTGTCCATGGTATGTCAAAACTATACCGGCCACATGAAAAAATTGTCTAAGTCTGGGCAAGGCAGCGGAAACCTCCACGTGTCCCCTCAACACTACTCTAAGGCCAAACCTAAAGGTGATTTTTTCAGCATGCACCAACCCTCCACGTGGATAAGATCTCGAGTCAAAAGGGCCTTAGAGTTTTCAAAGTGCCCCTCTGAGCCGCATCCAACCATAAAGGGCCACATTTCCCCAAGTGTTGAGATGTATATTTTATGGGGAAAAACACTCCCATCAAACCGTAAAATGCAAAAAAATCACCATTTGAGCCTAGAAATGAATCTTTCTTTCAAGGAAGAGAATTTTGAAATGATATAATGTCCAAATATGATCTTCCAAGATTCATCCAATCATGTTTCCATAGATATTTGAGACAAAAATGATAGGGACAACAAAACGTGACTATGGAAAACGAAAGGAAGGGAAAAACTCCGAATTTTGCTCAAATTCTGAGATCTTCTCACATGGACAGAGAGGAATGAAAAACAAATTATGTATTTAAAGTGATCCTTGACCAAAACAAGGGACTGATCATAGCAATCAAATGGAGAATAGAGTTTTCATTCATCAATATGCGAGGAGATAGAAAATGACAGAGCCCAAAACTCAAGAATTTCAAGGAAAACGGAGGTGAGACTAAATTAAACACCAACATCAGGCTCGACTCGGGTATGGGAACTCCCATGAGTTCCACAGAATAAATAGTAGACCAAGTTCCAAAAACAAAGCATTGGGCAATGGAGTCAAAGAATAAGCTTGTAGAGTAGAACAATAATAATCAACTCCCCAAGGATTAATCGAGAAACCAAAAAAATGTTGCCAAGGACCGGGATGAAACAAAATAGGAAAACATGAAATTAATACAAAACCAAGAGACTATACACTATACAATGGCAAGCATCCTGATTCAAAGAAAAAATCAAGGAAAATCTTCAAGTGCCTACCATTCTAGATATGACCATGCTAAGCAGTTCGATGTCTTTAACAACTGGTCATATGATTTTCTCTTTTTTCCATCCAAGTTGCTATCTAACCACATTTCTTCAGGCTTATCATTTGTTCCTGGGTCAAGTTTTTAAACATATTTTGAGGCTGCATCAAACATCAAAGTATCAAGAAAATCATCCCGCTCACGATACATGCATTGATCAATTTCATATTCCTTGAAAGTAACATAGCTCACGAGTTATCAATATCAATATCTACATGCAATACTTCATAAGAAGCATTGTTGAGGTCCTAAATAAGATATAACATTTTCTTTTCACCAAGTAACTTCACAAGGCTGCCCTCAATTGGTATGGTGGCATAAGACATGTCCATTTGAACATTTCCACCAACACTTGCAACCCACTTCCTTGATAACAACATGCTCCATTTGGCAAGAAATCAACAACAACAACATCAAGTTTCAAGTTCTTACCTAGATAATCTGCAAGTTGTACCACAAAACCTTTTACATATCCTATAACTGACACCTCTCTAGAATGCATTGTAGTATACTTTCCATAAGATGATGTCACTTTAATTTTCAATTCATTCATGACCTCTAGAGGCATAACATTGCATGATGCTCCAAAATCAAACATACAATTGTGCAATAGTTTGTCCTTAATAATCAATGTTGTAAAATGATGATGGGTCAACATTTAATTGAGACTCAAACAAATATGTTACCAAGTAAACTTCGGTGGTTCACCTATCTCCTCTAATGTTAGTGGTTTTTCTATGTCTGTAATGGTTGGAGGAGGATTATTTACATTATTTATATTTTTTCCTTGGGCATTCCTATCTTCTTCTAATCCCAAATACTCAAAATCCTCTGCTTGTACCAAGGAATCCTAAGAAGATCAACAATTGGGACAAAAATCTTGATCGACTCAAGACTTGGGCAATGTCATAAGGAATTTATTTGGGAAAAGTAACATCTAGAGAAATATTGAAAAACTCATCGAGATGGCACAAATTTTTCACATTTTGGGCATGGGTGGGAACACCGTTCTACTTGATAGAACAAGACCTTTTCTAGATGCATCTTTCTTTGGAGTTTACTTTGGGACATTGGTGAGAACTCGGGTTTTGTTTTCACTTGAGGCCCTACCCTTGTGATGCTTTACTTCTTGTGTTATACTCTTTTTCTTGGGCAACAACAACATTCATTAACAGTTGTCTATCCTCTTATGATAGGATTCCTCCATCATACTTCTTAATCATTAGATCTCTTAGGTACTCAAAATCATTATTAGGAAGTTCAAAATCTTGTACCATATCCATTTCTAAAGTATGAGAGGGAGGAAGAACAGTACTCGGTGAATGCAATTCCAAAACTTGTAGCATTTCTTTCACTTATTACCTCAGTTAAAGTTTCTCCTTGTTGTGAGCTTGTAGAGTAGTCCACCATGCATACTTCATCATCTGTGTTGTCATCATCATCAACTTCTTCACCTTTAGATCTTCTTCGGATGGCGGGTGGGGTAAGAAAAATTTGTCACACCAATCAATTTGATTTGTCTCTTCAACAACAATAACTATAGCATTTAGAGGATCATACACTACTTTACTCTCCCTAGCTTGGGTTTTCTAGCTCTCATGGGTCCTTTACCTCTATCATTAGATCTCCGATCATTTCTAGTATTATTTGTGAATTTGTCTTTTCATTGTTGCCTATCTTGACCCCCGAGAACCTTATCCAATTCCTTTCTCTTCCTTGGCTAGCTTGTAAGAGATTTATTTTACAACTTCAGCCAAAGTATTTACAACTTCCTCAAGATCCATAACCTTACTTGATTAAGGTTTCTCTGGGTTAATCAATTTAACACCCTCCCTCTTACGAGGTTTTTCAACTAATTTAATGTTGTTCTCAATTTACAGAGCCATGGTAAAGGCCTGCCTCAAAGTTCAAGAGTTATTATCCCTCAAATAGTAAGCATCTTTCTTATAAAATGCATATCAGTACTTTATCCAACATAATTCAACACATGGCCTCAAATTAACAGGTATTCTTCTCAATGTTTTGTTAAATCTGGTATTGAAATCATGCACCGATTCATTAGGATTCATTTTTATACTTTCAAACTCGATTAAAGAAACCTAGGGTCTAGTTTATCACCATACTTGCATTCTAAAATCATTCTTCATCTCTATCAAATAATCAATGGAATTATCTAGAAAATATTTATACCAGTCCCTTGCATCTTCTTCTAGAGTATGGATAAACAATTTAATGTACACATCCTCAAATTCTATTTCAAATTCCTCCATCATATTGACAAAGATCTTCAAGTGATGATCACCAATGATTTTATTATTTCCTTGAAACTTAGGAAATCTATTTCTTACATCTTGTGGCATAGCATTTGGATAGCCATCCATACCTCTAAAATTGATGGGACCAAAAGTATTAACAACAAATGGAGGTCTAGGTGGAGGGTGAGCCATATTATTTTGAGGAGGTTATCTTATAGGAGAAACAAAATGATGAGGAGTGAGGGGTATCTGTGGTACATGGATGTCATTTTAGAATGAATGCCCTCTAAAGGCTCTGTTTCTTGGAAAAATCTATCAGATTTGGAAAATATTAGGTAAATTGAGAAACAAATTTTTTAAATACAAAAGAATGACCATCTCCAGATGGAGAATTCAATTCAATAAAGAGACTACTTGATTCAAAATGACTTGAGGAAGTATTACAATCTTCAATCACAGGTTGATTAGTTTCACCAATGGAGATCTCTTTTCTTGATGTTTGATCTCCAACAACCTTCCAAATTCTTCTTCCTTCTGAATTATACTTTCCAAACTCTTGAAAAATCTTCTACTAGGGTCCTGGTGAAGATAGATATTATTCCTTCCATATTTGTAGATATTAATGACAAATCTTACTCGATATATGTTAAAACACTAGTATTTATTAAAGAATTTAAACAACATAGAGTCACTCCACTAAGTATTTTCACCTTAGTTTGTGTAAATGCACTATGAAAGATCTATCAAATGTATGTCAATACCAGATTCATGCAAAGATTACAAGATATGCTCTTGTTTTACCCAAATTTATCAATGATTATACAGGACTTTAGTGCAATAACGTATAAGCTAGAAATATTGCACTCAGAACTTACAACTTTGAACAATTATTACAGATCTAAACAAATAATGATGTTTCAGCAATGTATTTACACTTATATCATGTAAGAAACATTACCAGGGTCTATTTGTTCTACAATTGTTTTCAAATAGTTCAAAGAGTCCCCAGAAACGGCACCACGAGTGTTGTTTCCACACAAATAAATATCGAATCTCAAATAATCCCTGGAAATGACATCACTAGTGTTCTTGCTTACACAAATAAATCACGAAGCTGAAATAATCCTCGTGAACCGCATTATGAGTGTCGGTATCCAAATTTGTTTTCCTTTTCAAGCTGAGCAGTATCACATATTCGACATGGAGCTTAGAGATAGATAGATCATAATGTATGTCATTTTGAAGCCGAAATGAGATCTAATTGTCCCTTTGTCACTCATATTTTTGGAGAGATGGATAACACCTTCAAGAGGATTTGATCTATCCTCACTGGTTTAGGTCGCGCATTTCGATCAAGGTGAGAGGACCCTTAGTGTAACCTCTGTTTGATGAAGGAGATGGAAATATCCTTCTTTTGCACAAATTTTATGAAGAAAACCTTGGGAAATTATGATCAATACTCCATAATTTAACTCTAAAGAGTTGTCACTTCTAAAAGATGGAGATACTTTCAAAACAAGGCTAAGGTTACTGAAGACATTATGGGATCCTGATTGTTCTACATATTTTAGTAAATATATTTTGTTCCTTTGTGGATATACAGGGAAAACAGGGGTGGTTTAGGATGGATTCATGGTTTTTGAATGATTTTGGTGGGAAATTAAGCAAGATAAAGTTGATTATACCATATCTTTGAGAAAATTCACAACAATGGACAACTCAACAACAAAAAGCTTCATAATAGTTAAGACGTTCCTTTAACTAGAAGGTGTGGTTCAATGGAGCCCCGGATCAGCACTTTTTCACATAATATTTGAGAATCTAGCACAAAGGTTCCGGTTAAAAGACTCAGTTAAACACCAAAATCTCTCGATCAATCACACCTAAGGTACACCCAAAGACATACGTATAAATCTTTATCAACAAATGATAATGTAGTAAATTTAAATTTGCTAATCTCATCACAGGATGAAGGCTCTTCTTGAAATGAAGTTGCAAATGCCACTAAATTGTCACATGGACGAGATATTGTGTGATTTCAAAAAGATTTCAATGTAAGATTGAAATAGGAACAAAAGAAACAATTTGGAGACATTATGAAATAAAGAAGACACAAACTACTAGAGATTGAACACAAATTAATTTCAAAATGTCTAAGATTCATCAAGAGGGGAAAGCTTCCAGAGAAATCTTAGTGCAATCAATGGCTATACATCTACAACCAAATTGACATGATAGAAAATGTAACACATAAGAAATTAACCAGGTATCTTGGATTGGTCTCTCGGAAGACGAATTTCTCAAATTTTCTCTTAAGATTTCAACCCTTGAACATTTTCAAGAGTATTTTCGTTTGCATTTATACATTTCACTCACTCAATTTTCCCCCAAAAGAGAAGAATATTCGAGGGACCTTTGCTTGTTACAAATTTGCCTCAGAAAGTGACATTTAACAAATTCACATATGAAAGTTGTCGAGTGGACCAATTGTGAATCAAAACATTTCTCAAACCCTCGGCTAATGACTAGGATGTCATGCCACAATCTTTTTATATTCCCTTCAATCATTATGATTTTTCCATTCAATAAATATGTGCTTTAATAATTCTCTTGAGGCTTTTCACAACTGATCGACAGTAATCCTTTTCACCCTCGGGAACACCGTTTTAACCTTTTACCTAAACCTCCATCATTTCATCATTTTCCCTCTCTTTCCTCTCGTAATTCAGCTCCATATCCATCTTCTCTGGTGATTCACATTTTTACAAGTGCCCGAGCAATTCCAACACCAAAATATCAACCTTAAAAATCCTTGGACTCACAAATTAAGTTTTGAATCCATTCAATGGCACTTTTCGGACAAAAAGATGAGGAATTTCATCAAAAATGATGAAAAAATGTGTGTATTCACATCTCCAGAAGTCTTGGAGAAAAATCATGAAAAATAGGTGAAATGTATAACAACCATTGATTCTTTCCCTTCTCTACTTTATTTATATCCATCCACATGTGTCCTTAGTACAACCGCAAAGGAGAAGTACATGGGAAAGTATCCAAACAAGGGTGAGCCTTCAATATGCCCAAGGCCAAAGAAAAACACCATTTGGCCTTTGAAAAGTCTCGGTGTGGAAAAGGAGCTAGCGAAAGCCTCCACGTGTCTCAATGGCACACTTTGTGAGATGGTCCCAAGAGTGTGAGACCCCAAACAAGTGGGGCTCACCATGTGTCTCGGTCAGCAGAATTGATAAAAAAGTTGAAGGATCAAAGCGGAAGGTGCCATTTGTCTAGGGTTCGAGATAGTTTTCCTTGGCCGTTGAAAATTCCAATCAAGGGCAGAGTGATCAGAAGCCTCCAAGTGTCCTCCTGGTGCTTCTTTAAAATAAAATTTAGGGGCTGGTCCCCAAATAGGCGCAGTCCCTCCATGTGTCATAGGCCTTAGAAAATTACTTTGAAAAGTTTAAGTATAGAGCGGAGCCGGCGGAAGCCTCCACATGTCTCCCTAACGTAATTGTTAAGGTGGGACCCTGAGGTATATCCTCAAATGCGCGCCAACCCTCCACATGTCCATGGTCACCAAAACTATACCGACCACATGAAACAATTTTCTAAGTCTCAGGAAAGGCAAAAGCGAAACCTACACGTGTTCCCCGGCGCAACTCCAAGGCCAAACCAAAAGGTGATTTCTCATACGAGCGTTGGCCCTCCACGTGGACAAGATTTAATTTGAATAAGGCCTTAGAGTTTTCAAATTTCCCCACCAAGCTACATCCAACTAGAAAGGGCCACGTTTCCAAGGGTGTTAAGATGTAAATTTGAGGGGAAAAACACTCCATCACACATAAAATGTAGGAAAATCATCATTTGAGCTCGGAAATGAATATTTCTTTCAAGACAGATAATTTGGAAATGATATAAGGTCCAAATATAATCTTTCGAGCTTCATCCAATCATGTTTCCACAAATATTTGAGACAAAAATGACAGGGATAACAAAATGTGAATGTGGAAAATAAAGGAAGGAAAAATAGAGTTTTCTCCCAAGTTACTGATCTTTTCACATGGACGGAGGAATGAAAATCAAATTTTGGATTTGAAGTGATCCTCAACAAAAAGAAGGGACTGATCATGGAAACCAAATGGAGAATAAAGTTTTCATTCATCAATACGGGGAGATAGAAAAGACGACATAGCCCGCAAATTGAAGAATTTCAAGGACAAACAGGTGAGACTAAATTAAACACCAACACTAAGAAGGATCACACATGAAGAAAATATATGCACAAATCTTATACTAGGGTTGAGTGTTGTGGTTTGATACCTTTGTTACATTTTCAAGGTAAGAAACACAACACCAATTATTTAATCATCTATTGCACTCTAGAACACACTACAAGACATTAAATTCAAATTCATTTAACACACACACACACACACACACACACACATATTAATCATTTTTACCATACGTAACTATGAATCAAAATCACACCTATGACTAAATGCACATTTCCCAAGGTATCTCTAAAACTAGCATCTCATACATATTAGAAAATTTCAAACATAAATTTCTCTAACATGGAAATACATTATATATATATAATATTTTCCAATAACATATATAAATTACAATAATAAACAATGATTTACACCATGCCTTTTCGCCATCTCACTTCCATCCTGCAAAACCATGTGAGCATGAAATCAACGATAAATCACTGGCATGACATCCACCCTAATCTAACATAATTAATGTCTTTAGTTTCCCATTTACATAATGAAATTAATAATTTTCATTGGAAAGGAAAAGGGTTAGAGGCATGTATTCATTTCATTTCATAACAAAGGAGAGAGAAAGAGATAGGAAAGAGAGAGAAACACTATTTTACAAAAAGACAAATTTCACACAATAAGCCACAAGATAGAGTTCCAAATAATTATTTACAAGTGTCAACAAGTTTCCACAGTGGTTAGGTAACCCGAAGGGGGTCCTATAACTTTATTTTTATGTTTTCCTACTAGCTACAAAAATGTTCAATTCAGGCTCACAGGCTAAGAAACCACTTTCAAATGTTGCCTTCCAAGGAGAAAACACACCATGGTTAAATTTATACATGTCCACTTAAATACCAAGATTCCATAGGAGCTTACCAAATTAAGAATCGGCGAATGATTTATGATTGGTGGCTAGTTTTCTGGGGCCATCGGTCTTAATTATCCTAGTTGAAAATGAATAAAAGTTAGCTTGAGGGCTCATAAAACCACGTCCAACACTGACATTCGATGGATGAATGTGCAATGAGAAACTTTCTACAATTTCCTCTATATATGGAGAATTCACCAGAGTCGATGGGACTAAGATCTAGCAAATGGTTATCAAACAAAAACATGTTTTCTAGAGCCATCGGTCATAATTGGTCCAGTTTGACCTAGTCAAACTGCGACTAGAGGCCTACAAAGTGCCATTTCCAAAATATCAAGAAAAGTGTTTTTCCTCAAACTGAAGGTTCTAAAAATTGTCTAGTAAAAATACTAGAGGTTTGCGAAAGGTGGATAAGCATTTCGTGGTCGAGGATTCAAATGGTGAGCTAATACGAAACCCAAACATTTCAAATTTAGCAGCTTCCTACATTTGCAAAATGATGTAACAGGGCTCCTAGAAGGGCGTCAAAAATAACACAGAAGATCATTCGAGGTCGATTCAAGGATTGAAAGTGACTCCTCACATAACAAGGTACCCATAGGAAACTTAACATCTTCTTTTTGAGTTACAAGGGTTATTTTACACATCTCCAAAAATTGTGATTTATCTATTTTAACAAGGGAACAAAGGCACAAATCTATAAGGCTCAACTTCAACTTGTCAATAAAATAGGTACTAAAGTAATCTAGTTTAGTTGGGACATTTCTAGATCATCATGAAGTGAGGGTTTAAGTCCATTATTTACCAAGGAATATTGGATCCTGTAAGTTATGTTATAATGTCTTATTGTTTTGAAAACATGATTATTTAAACAAATAGATCTATGATAATTTCTACGGTTTAAATTTTTATCTTATTGTAAGTGAAAAAATAAAAGATAAGAATTATGAAGGATAAGGAGAGAAGAACCATGCCTGGAGGAACGAAGTCGGTCGAATTCATGGGATTTGGTTCAACATCTCACTTTGGTATTTCTTCAAACAATTTTTTTCCTAACAAAGATCATTTTTTTAAAGAACAAGGGCGGTTAGAGGATCAAAACCATTGTTCATTATCCTTACATGCATTTCCATACTACAATAGATATTCGATCATACACAGGACCTAGAAGATGAAGACAAAATTTGTGGTTCCATACGTCATCCCCACCCACAAACTCTCATTCTACATAGGCTGAGGCATGTAGATCTGCAACATAAGGTAAGGGCCTCTATACAACCATCACAAGAAAAGAAAATTAAATTTGAAGGTGTAGTTTAGAGTTTTCCCCAAAATGGTTGGGTGGCCACAACAAATCACACCCAAAAGATCATTACAGATCCATATTTTTGCATTTCTTTTGCCCTTGTATGCATATATGGATGCCCACGTCCTTCTTCTAAGCCAACAACTATGCTAATAAACCAAAAATGAAACATTAAATGGATACACCCCTGAAATATCCTCTCCTTAAGGTGATTTTTGCAAAACAAAACAAGAACCTAATCCTAGTTCTCACCTAAACCCTTCTCCAAACCTCCTCTTTCAACAAAAAACAAGTAAATGCAGTGGCAAGGTGAACCGACCTTGGTGGATATCAGTTTGGTGCATTTTTTAGTAAATAACAAGGCTTCATATGGATTACCAAATCCCTTGAATTACCGCCATCATTCCTTTCTATGAGACCATGTTTTGTATCCATTTCCTCTAGTACACCTACAACTTGTCCAATTGTTTTTCCTAAATATGCAATGTTTCCAGATGTTTCCGTGTGGTTATTTACTCTCATCAAAAATAAAGTTTTTTACAGAGTTGTTCAAGGATGTGATATGTCTGAGGGAAGGTAACAAGCCCATGTGCTTGCTTTCCAACACACTTAAACACGCCTCCACCAACCCCACTTACTCCTCAAATTTCCCACACCACACTAAAATTTTAACTTATAATATATATATATATATATATATATATATATATATATATATATATATATATTATATATATATATAAAATTATTATTTTCTTTTCTTTTCTCTTTACAGTCGTTTCACTTTGGGAACTACATATACCTCCCCTTATAAGAGCATCGTCCTCGATGTGACACAAGGTCAAGATTAAAAGAGGTACTCTTGAGCAATGAGGAGACAATCAACGTCCGACGTCAACAAAGAAGGAAGATACTAAGAGCAAAGTGTAACCACATGGAATAGGGAAATGTTTGATAATTTCTTAATGTTTGAGGAGATCGGTATTTTTTCCTAGTTTACATTATTACTTAGTTATTCTTTCTTTACAATACTTCTTAATCTCAAAAACTTAATACTCATTGTTTATAATTTTTAGTTATTTTATATTTGTGGGTGCCCAACAGTAACTAACATCAAGATGTCACACAAAACTTAACACAACACAAACAACCCACGAGACATCTTGCTACATACTTTCACGAATGTATCACATCACAAGGTCTTTAATTCCACAATGTAAAGATGAACCAAGTAGTCCACATAACAAATAATTTCCAACAATTATGTCATAGACATAAATCAAGTACACACATGTTACTGAAAAATAGAATCATCACACTAATACATATATAATGGGTATCACATGACCCAAAAACCATGATTGTACCAACATAGTGCCAAGTTGATATCCAATAATATATATTAACCAATGAGAGCGTCAAGCCTCAAACATAACAATGTGTAACAAGACTCACAAGAGTACACATAACTCACTATACCAACTCCACACATCCCAAGACATCATGAAACAAATACATATACACCCCAAGAATCACAGGACAACTCCATATACCTCCCAAGGCATCAATCACACCCACAAAAATCTCTTATGCCTCCCTCAAGTCTCTTATGCCTCCCTCCCTCAAGCAATAAAATAAAGAAAAATTTTCCTTTTCGCTCCAAAAAGGCCGGTTTACTACGGCCCTAGGTGCATAGAATCCAGACACACTCTAACCCAAGTGACATAATAACTCATGGTTCAACAATTCACTAGTTATCTCAGTAACTCTTGGGGTATACCCTATACAATAAAGTGGGTCCATAGGTTACACCACTCCATGGTGAATCCAATGACTCTATTCCAACACATTATGACATTAGAACTAACATAAAAATCCATTTCAAATGCCAAGTGGAAAACATACCAAGCCTTGGGCTAGGCTATAAAACTTTAAAATTGATTCACAAATTTAAAAATAAGAAAATAAAATAGATAGTTAGCCATGGTTAGTGGAAAATCCACATGTTAGTGAATAATCAAATAAATTCTCAAAATAAAAGAACATGTCAATCAAGAAAACTTCTGGTTCTAGCAAGAAAAGGGAAAGTGTTCAATTTACAAATAAAATACGTGTAGAGAAATAACACATCACAATAACTATGTGTCCTTATACATCCACCAAAGGGGTGATCAACTCATTGTTGGCACTCATACATCGAGCCTCAACTCATAAAATAACATATCAAATAACACACCTGTCATCATCTTTGTCTGAATCATCCTACCACCACTTCGACAAGGCTCAACATAGTCATAACTACACTTAGGTTGAATCCATACGATAACCATATAGGGAGAGAGAAAGGAGTACAAGTCGCCATCTATTGAGCCTAAGGTGTCCACGAAACACAATATACATGACATCCCATTGAGAAAATTCCATACATACAAAATGAAAAAAGTGGGTTTCAAGCCTATGTAAGATTCCACTTCCTATCTCTTACTCATTTTGAGTTACTTGTCAATAATACACATGTCCTCACTCCAAACATACACTTTTGCCGATTTCCCTTAGGTTCGGTTAGTGTAGGGTTCACAACATAACATAACTACATCACTAACACAATGGTGATTCACACAAATTAACCATAGCATCTTACACATGGTATATATACAAGGTATAACAAAATCATTACTTTCACGGGTTTCAATACATCACATTACCACATAATGCACCCAAAGTGCAAGAACTATATAATAGGGATCATATGTTCACCATATGTCCCTATATCATGACATGAACCATCACATATTACACAAATAATACATATGATGAACACATGAGTAACATTACAACATAAAATTAATTTCTATATAACATGGTGACACACAAAATTCATCACAACATGGTGGTAACATCATCATACAAACCAATTCACTATACACCAATTATGTCATGCAACACATCAACACACCTGAGACCACAACATAAAAAGAAACTCAAACACTCTGCAAATCCACATAAACATTATTTTCACACACACCAAGGTAGCACATCACACGTGAACTCCACATTAAATCCACAAAAAGGAGAGTGAATACTCTCATCACAAACACATCACCATGATAAAAATATGCACTAAGTGACATGCACCACATGTGCTTTCATAAGGTCACAATTACAATGTTGTTCACATTACAACACATATCGCATTACTCTTCCAATATTCACCACCACCATGTAAATCATCACTACTCCAATTTTCCTAGAGGATTCGAGAGCATGAACCTTTGCTCTAATACCAAATGTAATGCCCACATTTTACACACATAAATACAACAATAAAAATATCAGGATAATGTTTTTTGACTTACATTGCTCACTACACAACACCACAAGGGATCCAAGAAGAGAAACTAAACAATGCACAAGAGACTTACACAATTCATCTAAATCACATAGCCACACGACAACACCATATACATTTTGATGCCACACTTTCTCCAATGAACAAATGATAGCAACAAATCAGCTACAAGAAAAGGGAGTCAAGGATTGGAAAACCCACAACACATCATTACCATTATTACATATTCATTATGATTAACATTCCAATAACATTATTATGTAAGTATAATTTTCTCCTTTTTCCACCTACAGATTCATAATTTCATTCCACATTCAACTTACAATTCAACCATTTAAGTTTTCTCTTTATCCCTTATGACAATATCCATAACTTACATAATTATTTTCCATATTTAAGATTGCATACAAATTTCCTACTTCTCTTGTTCTTATGGTAAAGGTTTATTTCTCAAAATATGTTTAGTTGATGTTTAATTTTACCCTCATTAAGCAAGGGGACCAACCATAAGTTGTCAGGGAGAAATAATATGATTCAAAGGAGGTGAAGGTTCAAGTTTCCCTTTCCTATAAACCTCCTTCCATTCAAATCACATTTTTTCTCGTACTATGGTGGTTTTAGTTCCAAATTTAGTTTGATTCAGTTAAGCATTTACAAGACATAATTTTATTTTATTTTATTTTTAGTGGACTCTATATTGGCTCAAATGCCTAGTCCCACCAAGAACAATTTGTATCCATTCTTAACAAAAATTCAATGCTTAAATCAACCATAAGGAATTCAAATGACAATTTGTTCCTAAACCATTATTACATATACTTTTTTTTTCATTTTGTTTCTTAGGTCTCTTTTTGGCATCACTTTATAACATGAAGAGTTATGAAAGTACTAGTCTAACATCTTGAAGAAGTATATCTTTTGTTTTTTTCAAATTATTCTCTAACAATATCGAGGAAATTCATATTCTATTTAACATAAGTAAATATCTAATTGAGTTATAAGGATTCCAAGAGTGACATTATTCCTAACCTCAAATATCATTTTACTCTTATATGATTTACTCTTACATTGCACTATGGTCTCATTATTAGCATTGTTTTATCACATTTGTAAACAAAATAACACATTATTTTCACTAATGAATGCACTACTACAAGGAGTGTAATAACCTAACACAACGAAACAACTCAAGTCCTTCCTCTTATACACAATAGTGTTAACACATGTTTGCAACCAAGAAATCCACTTGTGTAATTTAATCCCACCATGACATCAATCATATAAATATCTTAGGAAAACTACCTTTGTTTTATTTTGGGCCATTTAGTAGGGTACAAAAGGAAGCTAGACACAAGGGGTAACAAGACCTCCTTTTTTCTACACTTCTCTTAAGTCAACTTATTTCAATACAATAGCATTTTCTAAGATGTTATGTTTGTGGAGTAATAGAGTATGGTACACCTTCCATGTGTTACACTCGGAGTATTTTTACGGCGGTCCCGCTCGCCGGTGAGCATGAATCGGGGGGGTTCGGGGCGAAATGCAATTCATGGGTGGTTCATTAACCCATGGGTAATGGAAAATGTAACCGTTATGGGCTGTTTTTGGGCCCATGGTTTTTTCGGTCTTTTTTTCCCATTGTTTTGATACCCACGGTTTTTGCCCTTGGTTTTGATACCCACGGTTTTGTATCAAACTAAGTGATTTTCTATTTATATGGTCTTATGCATATGATAGATGTACAAGCAAATGTATTACAGATGTGTTTTGAATTGGGTTTGAATTCTGTAGAGTTTGTTGAGCATAGCTCCAAACGGATCAGGTATTGTATTGAGAGAGTGAAGCTTGTAATAAAATCGAGCAAGTGATTCTTGGTGGACGTAGCCCAAATTGGGTGAACCATGTTAAATATTGTCTCTCTTGTGTTGTGTTATTTATTACGCACTTTTATTTGAGATCTGTAATATTTTACGCATATTAGTTTCTCTTATTGCGATTCGTGAGGGATTATTCCATATTTTATCTCTTATTTCCTAACATTGGTATCGAGCTGGTTTGGTTTTTGAAGTGTTGAATCATAGGGGAAAGTTTTTAGCTTGAGTGGGAGCTATGGCGATGAAGGAAGATCTAGGGTTGATAAATTCAACGGGCGATTTTCATTCTTTGGAAGATGCGAGATGGAAGATTACCTTTATCGAAGGATCTTTATACTCCGTTGTCTAGAGAAGGTGAACAAACCCTCGAGTATGACAGTGCGGAATGGGATTTGTTGGATCGGAAGGCACTTGGAGCGATCCATGAGTCCTTGCATCTTCGGTATTATTTAATGTTTCAAAGGAAAAGACTACAAAAGATCTAATGGATGCATTAGGAAGTTGTATGAAAAACCCTCTGCCTCTAATAAGATATTTTTAATGAAAAAGTTGTTTAATATGAAGATGTCGAGAATAGTTCATAGCAGATCATTTAAATGATTTCAATACGGTTGTGAATATGCTAGCTTGATTCTGATAGAATTTGATGAAGAAGTTAGGGCTTTATTAATTTTGTGCTCTTTACACGAGAGTTGGAATAGCACTGTAATGGCGGTAAGTAACTCGGTTCCAACTAACTCAAAGTTGAAGTTTGAGGATGTTGTAGGGGTGATTCTAAGTGAGGAAATGTGAAGAAGAAGCTCAGGGAATCTTCTACTTCGAGGGAATGCTTTGTGATGGAAACTAGAGGGAGACAAAGAATAGAGGAAACCGTGGAAAATCAAAAGATCGGGCAAGGTCAAAATCCAAGAACAAGATTGTATCTTTGGAATTGTGGAAAGCACAGGGCATGCAAAGAAGGATATTGGGAGCTTCGGGATAAGAAGAAACAACAGGAAGAAAACAAGGAGGCAAATGTGGCATCGGGTAATGTATGTCGGGATGCTTTGATTCTTTCTTTGCATAATATTCTTGAATCTTGGGTTTTAGATTCGGGGGCTTCTTTTCATCTTTACTCCACATAGGCATTATTTTGTTGATTATGTTCAGGGGATTTTGGGCATGTTTTCTTGGTGATGATGAGCCTTGCGGCATAGTTGGAAAAGGTTACATTCGAGTTAAGATGCGAGAATGGGAATACATGGCTATTGAAGGATGTCGGACATGTGCCTACATTAAGGAGAAATTTGATATCGGCAGGGCAGTTGGGAAGTGATGGTTGTACTGTGATATTTACAGTAGACTCTTGGAAGGTTACCAAGGGTGCTCTTGTGGTGGCAAGAGGTAAGAAGGTTGGAACCTTGTATTTAACCACTTGATAATACTAATGATTGTAATCTTGTGGCTTGGATGCGAGATACAACATTATGGCACTATAGGCTCGGTCATATGAGCCATAAGGGCATGAACATCATAAAGAAGAATTTGCACGGATATACGAAAAACAGGTTTGGATTTACATGTGAAAGCTGCATATATAGAAACAAAAGTGAGTAAGGTTTCTCAAGGTTGGACCTACGAAGAAAGAGAGTAAGTTAGAGCTGGTACATTCTGATGTGTGGGGGCCGGCTCAGGTATCATCTCTTGGGGTTCAAGTTATTATGTTACTTTTATTGATGATGCAACAAGGAAAGTTTGGGTTTATTGTATTAGACACAAATCGATGTATTTGACACTTTTGTTAAATGGAAAGCCTTGGTAGAGAATGAAACAGGTCTTAAGCTAAAATGTCTCAGGTCAGATAATGGAGGGGAGTATTGCAGCAATGAATTTAATGATTATTGTTCTAAGAATGGAATCCACGAGCAAAAAGACGGTTCCAGAACTCCATGCGTGAGAATGGGGTATCGAAAGGATGAAACAGAACTATAATGGAACGTCTTTGAGCATGAGATTACATGCGGGACTGCCTCTTTCTTTTTGGGCGAAGCGGTGAGCACAGGTGTGTACTTGATAAACAGAGGGACCCTCAAGTGCCTTGGATGGAGGCATACACGAGGAGGCATGGTATGGTAAGAAAGTTGATTATTCATTTCTTAGAGTCTTTGGATGTGAAGTGTTTGTTCATATAGACAAGGATGATAGGACCAAGCTAGAGGCTAAATCGAGAAAAATGTACTTTCATTGGTTATGGTGGTGATGACTTTGGGTTTAAATGTTGGAGTATTAAGGACAAGAAAATCATTCGGTCTAGGGATGTGGTCTTTAATGAGAAAGTCATGTATAAGCAGCGATTGCGGGAAAACAGGAAGAATCCAAGAAAGAATATGCGGTGGTAGAGGATCTTCCTCGGATGGGAAAGTGACCCATGAATCGGTTCGGGAACCTATTCAGGGAACCCCAAACTCCTACGGTGAGGAGGTCTTCAGGGTAAGAAAAGAACACGAACGGTTTTCTCCTTCTCTTTATTATTTATTACTCACTTGATAGTGGAGAGCCGAGAGAGCTTTGATGAAGCAATGCGGGTAGATGCCGAGTAAGAAGTGGGAGCAAGCCATGGATGAGGAGCATAAGTCTCTTATGGAGAACCCGGACTTGGGATTTGGTGAAGCTACTGGAAGGCAAAAGAGCATTGTAGAACAAGTGGGTGTATAGAGTTAAAGATGAAGAAGGAGGAAAGAAAAGATATAAGGCCGGTTGGTGGTCAAGGGTTTGCACTGAAAACAAGGTATAGATTTTGATGAGATTTTTCTCTGTAGTAAAAATGACTTCTATTAGAACTGTTCTTGGAATAGTGGCAGCGAAGACTTGCACTTAGAATACAGTTAGATGTAAAGACGCATTTCTCCATGGTGATTTGGAGGAGGAGCTATATATGCAGCAACCGAGAGGGCTATGAGGTCAAAGGTAAAGAGGAGATGGTGTGTAAAGCTAAGAAGAGCTTGTATGGCTTGAAACAAGCTCCACGTCAATGGTATAAGAAGTTTGATAGCTTCATGATGGAGCGAGGTTATATTAGATGTCATTCGACCATTGCGTGTATCTGAAAGAAATTTGAGGATGGAAGTTATATTATCCTGTGTTTGTATGTTGATGACATGTTGGTTGCGAGGTAAAAACATGCAGGAAATAAAAGTACTCAAAGAAAATGACTAAGTGAATCCTTTGATATGAAGGATTTGGGGGTAGCCAGACAAATCCTTGGTATGAGGATAACTCGGGATAGGAAGGAACGGAAGTTGACTTTATCTCGGGAAGAGTACATTAAGAAGGTATTAGACGCAGGTTTAACATGCGGGATGCTAAACCGGTTGGGACTCCTTTGGCGAGCCATTTCAAGTTATCAAAGGAGCGGTGTCCCAAGACGAGCGGGGAAAGAAACCGAGATGTCAAAGGTACCTTACTCATCGCGGTTGGCGATTTGATGTATCTTATATGGTGTGCACTAGGCTGATATTGCCCATGCGGTGGGAGCTATGTAGTAGATTTATGAGTGATCCGGGTAAAGAGCATTGGCAAGGTAAAGTGGATCCTTGGTATTTGAGAGGAACCATGGGGATAGTTTTGTGCTACAGTGGATCGAGACACCACTTTACGTGGTTATGTAGATCGAGACATGGCTGGAGATGTAGACGGAAGGAGGAGCACACGAGTTATATTTATCTTTGTAGGTGGGACAGCAAATGGTGGATTTCACGACTACGAAAGTGGTGGCTTTATCGACCACGGAGGTGAGTATGTTTGCTGCCACGAGAGGCAAGCAAAGAGATGATTTGGCTTACAACACAATTGCTTGAGGAGTTGGGGCATAGCGGGAGGAATGTAAGCTATATAGTGATAGTCGAGTCTTACACCTAGCTAAGAACTCTACTTTCCACTCCAGGATGAAGCATATACAATTGAGATATCACTTCATCAGGACAACTTTGGAGGAAGATAAGTTGAAGTTGGAGAAGATTCATACCAGTCAGAATCCTGCAGACATGATGACCAAGGTGGTCACAAGGGATAAACTAAAGCTATGTTCAGCTTTGGTTGGCCTTCGCGGATGACAGTGAAGGGTTGAGAAGCTTGCTCAGTGGAAACTAGTCTCCAAGTGGGAGATTGTTATGTTTGTGGAGCCTATTTTCATGTTAGAGTATGGTACACCTTCCATGTGTTACACTCGGGTATTTTTACGGCGGTCCCGCTCGCTTGGTGGCGGAGTCGAGGGTTCGGGGTTAAAAGCCCCATGAAATAATTTTCATGGGTGGTTCATTAACCCATGGGTAATGGGTAACCGTTATGGGCTGTTTTTGGGCCCATGGTTTTTTCGGTCTTTTTCCCATTGTTTTGATACCCACGGTTTTTTGCCCTTGGTTTTGATACCCACGGTTTTGTATCAAACTGCTTAAGCAGTTTTCTATTTATATGGTCTTATGCATATGATAGATGTACAAGCAAATGTATTACAGATGTGTTTTGAATTCGGGTTTGAATTCTGTAGAGTTTGTTGAGCATAGCTCCAAACGGATCTGGGTATTGTATTGAGAGAGTGAAGGCTTGTAATAAAATCTGAGCAAGTGATTCTTGGTGGACGTAGCCCAAATTGGGTGAACCACGTTAAATATTGTCTCTCTGTGTTGTGTTATTTATTCTGCACTTTTATTTGAGATCTGTAATATTTTCTGCATATTAGTTTCTACTGTTGTGATTCTGTGAGGATTATTCCGCATATTTTATCCCTTATTTCCTAACATAAGAGTTATGTACAATTTCCACCCGGAAGTTAACCCCATAATCAGCCAAGGTTTGGTATAACTCCAATTGCAACTAAGGATCTACAATCTCCTTACCTCGCACGGTTACCAAATCTAGAAGGAAACCACATACTGGGATAAAGTTGGACCATGTCGTTCCCAAAAGATGGGTTCATGACAATATCACTAAATTTATAGAATATGACGCTAAACTCAAACTAAGGGTCTTATTTACTTATACTAGAAGGTGTCATAGAGCACAAGATTTAAGTTCATTCTATGGTTTCAATTTCTTCTGTGCTAAGAAGGATCACACATGAAGACAAGTTATGCACAAATCTTATACTAGAGTTCATGTGTTGTGGTTAGATACCTTTATTACATTTTCAAGGTAAGAATAACAACAACAATTATTTAATCATCTGTTGCCCACTATAATACAATATAAGACATTAAACTCAAATTCATTTAACACACACACACACACACATATATATATCAATCATTTTTACCATATATGTAACTATGAATCAAATTTGCACCTAAGATTAAATGCACATTTCCTAAGGTATCCCTAAAACTATCATCTCATACATATTAGCAAATTTCAAACATAAATTTTTGTAACATGGAAATACATTATATATATAACATTTTCCAATAACATATATAAATTACAATAATAAAAAATTATTTACACCACGCCTTTTTGGCATCTCACTTCCATCCTGCAAAACCATGTGAGCATGAAATCAATGATAAATCACTGGCATGGCATCCACCCTAATCTAACATAATTAACGTCTTTAGTTTCCCATTTACATAATGAAATTAATAATTTGCATTGGAAAGGAAAAGGGTTAGAGGCATGTATTCATTTCACTTCATTTTGTAACCAAGGAGAGAGAAAGAGATAGGAAAGAGAGAGAAACACTATTTTACCAAAAGCCAAATTTCACACAAGCCACAAGATAGAGTTCCAAACAGTTATTTACAAGTGTCAACAAGTTTCCACGGTGGTTAGGTAACCCGGACGGGGTTCCTGACAACTTTCTTTTTACATTTTCTACTAGCTGCAAAAACATTCAATTTAGGCTCGGAGGCTAAGAAACCACTTTCAATCGTTATCTTCTATGGAGAAAACACACCATGGTTAAATTTTTGACGTGTCCACTTACATACCAAGATTCCATAGAACTAATAGAATTAAGAACTTGCGAATAGTTTACGATTGGCATACTTTTCTAGGGTTGTTGGTCTTAATTGGCCTATTGCAAGCGAATAAAACTTAACTTGAGGGCTCATAAAACTACGTCAAACACCGCGTTAGATCGATTTAACGTCAATGAGAAACTTTCTACAAGTTCCTCTATATATAGATAATTCACGAGTCAGTCAACGTGGGTGAGATCTAGCAAACGGTTATCAAACGCGACAACATGTTTTCTAAAGCCACTTTGGTCATAATTGGTCAGTTTGACTTAGTCAAACTATGATCGGAGGCCTACTAAGTGCCATTTCCAAACTATCAAGAAAAGTGTTTTTCCTCAAATCGAAGGTTCTAGCCATGAGCTGATCCCAGTAAAAATACTAGAGGTTTGCGAAATGAGATAAGCATTTCGGTTTTAGGATTCAAATGGCGAGCTAATACAAAAACCCAACTTTTCAAATTTAGCATCTTCCTACATTTGCAAAACAATGTAAAGGGCTCGAAGAAGGGCATCAAAAATTACACAAAGGTCATTTGAGGTTGATTCAAGGATTGAAGTGACTCCTCACATAACAAGGTACCCGTAAGAAACTTAACATCTTCTTTCCAGAGTTACGAGGGTTATTTTACATGTCTCTAGAAAATCATGATTTATCTATTTTAACAAGGGAGTAGTCCACAAATCTATAGGGCTCAACTTCAACTTGTTAATAAAACGGGTCTTGAAGTAATCTGGTTTAGTTGGGACGTTGCTAGATCATCATGAAGTGAGGGTTTGAGTCCACTATTTACCAAGGTATATTGGATCCCAAAAGTTACGTTATAATGACTTATTGTTTTGAAAACATGATTATTTAAACAAATATATCTATGATAATTCCTACGGTTTAATTTTTTTATCTTATTGCAAATGAAAAACTAAATGATAAGAATTATGAAAGATAAGGAGAGAAGAACCATGCCTGGAGGAATGAAATCGGTCAAGTCATGGGATTCGATTCAACATCTCTCTTTGGCATTTCATCAAAGCAGTTCGTCGTCCTAACAAAAACTCAATTTTTTTAAAGAACAATGGAGCAATTAGAGGATCAAAAACATTATTCATTGTCCTTACATGCGTTTCCATAGTATGTACAATGGGTATTCGATCATACACGGACCTTGAAGATGAAGAAAAAAGTTGTGGGCCATATGTCATCCCCACCCACAAACTCTCATTCTACATAAGTGAGGCGTGTAGATCTGCAACATAAGATAAGGGCCTCTATCTACAACCATCACAAGCAAATAAAATTAATTTTGAAGGTGTAGTTTAGAGTTTTCCCCAAAATGTTTGGGCACCACAACAAATCACACACAAAAGATCATTACGAGATCTATATTTTTGCATTTCTTTTTGCCCCCGTTGCACAAAAGGCTTCCCACATCCTTCTTCTAAGCCAACAACTATGCTAATAAACCAAAAATGAAACATTATACGAGATACACCCTTGAAATCTCATCGTTAGCAATAAAACATGTCAAGTCGTACATGTTGTCTATAACACATGCAAAAAAACACTAACCTACCATTCTTTGTGGGGATTTAATTTGAAGTATATATAGGTCTAGCTTGGGATATGTGCCACACCCTTCACGTGTATGTTTCCCTAGTCTCTCGGGGAACCACAAGAAATTTCCCCTAAAAATGACTTGGGGTCATAGAATTCAGAAAGCCCAATGCCATACGTTGCACAAAGAAACTATTAATATTGAGGGACTAAAAGTCAAGGGATTACTTTCATAGTTTCCTCCATCCCTCTCACACTCTATCATTTTCTCTTTCTTTTGAATGTACGGTCCGTTTAATGGAAATTTAATTCGATGAAGCATTTCAATTGCAACATTCTTCTCTTCTCTTTAGCGAGGCAATTGTTTCTGGAGTCTATAGCCTCCACACCATACCCATATCTTCTTCATTACTCTTGCCCCACATGTTCATTTCAAGATAAATGACGAGAATGAACTAAAGCGGATGCAGCATTTCCCCTCCTCCCCTCCTCCCAAATTAAAATTTTTACCATTCAGCACAAGTATCTCCCACCATCCAACCTACGCACTCTCCTTCAATTGTCCCCTCCTTCCACATCATAGTGTACCCTTGCCTTCCTTTATCACACTGCCCATGTTAGTTTTAACCGTGCAATAGTCTCAAAACTCGTTGGTGTTGAGGTTCCCACAAATCCACCAACTTCGATCTCTTTCGATACATCAAAGTGGCTCTTCTGTCTTTTGCGCACAAGACCTGGCAAGCGTGAAGCTTAACTTGCAATAACGACAGTCAAAGGGGGAAAGTCGCGACGGATAATTTTGTTCATTGTCATGCATCGGCTGTCATTGATTTTTATTATTATACACGGCTAGTCAGTTATGGTAATAAAAATACGTTTGTTTAGAATTATTCAAAACGAGGTTAGTCAACATTCAACTTTCGGTAGAGACGGTGCTTTATTTTGTTACAATCCTTTTGAACGGGTCATATGTAATTGTTTACCGTGTCCACCATCAATTTTCCAACGAGTCTTCTAACACGCCTGACCATATATACACGGCCTTTTGTTTCATGTTTCACAGATACCTTTTAGTTTATTTATTTCATTCACAGGTTGCTTCAGATATTTGAATATGGGAATTAAGGGAATGGAGATCGAGATAAGAGTGCCGAGCTGTTTAAGATGCCCTATCTCGCTGGAGCTGATGAACGATCCTGTCATTCTCTCCACAGGTATTACTTACGATCGACACAGCATTGAAACCTGGTTAGATGCTGGCAACAATGTCTGCCCCGTCACAAACCAGATTCTTCAAACTCACGAGACAATACCTAATCACACTCTCCGTCGATTTATTCAGGATTGGTGTGTGGCCAACAGCGGCAGAGGAGTTGAACGAATTCCTACGCCAAAAGTTCCTCTCACTTCCGCCCAGATCGATTCCATTATCGCAGAGGCGTCGGCGGGCGAGATTGAATCCATTCGTAAGATCACGAGACTCGCCAAGGAAAGCGAAAGGAACAAAAAATGTATCGCTTCCACAAATGCATCTTCTGTTCTGGCATCCCTCTTTCCAAAGAACAGCTCTCAGGCCTTGAATCAATCGCAACAATCCGTGGAGATTTGCGAAGAGGCTGTCGGGGCGCTGGCCACGATTTTGCCCTTATCTTCCGAAGCACTGGGATTGCTTGCTTTGTCCGATGCCAGGGATTTCCTCGCATGGATTCTTCACCATGGCAATCCGGAGGCAAAGAGTAACGCTGTCGCGATTCTTAGGGAAATGTTTTCGAAGAATAATTACAGGGACATAATGGCAGGAACAGATGGATTGATAGACGGAGTGGTGCAGGTATTGAGAGAGCCCATATGTCCAGCAGCTACAAAAGCAAGTCTGGCCACCATTTACAACATAGCCCTAAGCAAAAGATATCGAGTTAAAGTGGTAGAGGCGGGGGCTGTTCCTCTTGTGGTGGAGATGCTGGTTGAGGGAGAAAGAGCCATTTCTGAGCGGGCGTTGTTGGTGTTGGACATCCTCTGCAATTGCACGGAAGGTCGATCGGCCGCCTCATCCAACGCATTAACGGTGCCGATCATCGTTAAGAAGATATTGAGAGTCTCCGACGCCGCCACAGAGTTGGCAGTATCTGTTTTATGGAGTATTTGCTACAATTCTGCGGAGGATGGGGAGGCTGTGATTGAGGCGTTGAACGCAGGCGCCTTTCACAAGTTGCTGCTGTTAGTGCAGGTTGGATGTGGTGAAACAACGAGGGATAAAGCTTCTAAATTACTCAAGCTTTTCAACACATACACACATGATTGGGAATGTGCAGACACGCTCCATTTACCTTATGTGAAGCCTAACTAATCTATAGATACCTGAAAGTCTTTGTGTACAGAAGAATTTTATAAATATATTTATTATGGAATGATACAATGTTTGATTTACAGTTTTTCTAAATTTCAAGATTCTGAAAAGAAGTAACGCGCATTACGCATGGAACGAAGCGAAAGTGATAAACAAGAGTCTCGTTGATTTAGTCAACATAGAAAAAGCACGCGTAGAGTCTCTCTAACGTCCACCTACAATTTCACAAAAGTTTTAGACACTAGACGAATGTTTTAAACTCGCAACGGTGAAGATGATCTTGAAATCAAGATTGAAGGACTTTTATCAAAGATACTAAAAACTTACTCTGTCAGCACTTTAGATGTTTAACAACCCAGCCGTAAACATGGATGAAATTGTTATCAGAAGTGTGCAAATTGACACGGGAAAGGGGAAGAAAAGGGAATTTTTTTCAAAAAATGAATACATAAAAACTTGCAAATAAAAATATATACACGATGGCAACTCGTGTCATGCGATTGGTATACAAGAGGATTGTTTTATTTAATTGTTAGATTGTAAGCTTAATTCTGTTTTAAAATTGAAAGAGAGAAACAAAAATTAAACGTATTTACAAGAATTGGTTGGGTCTGTAAAGTTGTGATACTTTTTAAAGATTCATAAAGCAGAGTGAAGTTTGAAATGTTCATAAATCCATATAGGAATACAAATGACCCACAAGGCAAATAAAATAAGCTTGATTGCATGGGACAAGTGCTTTTTTTTTAGCTTAGACATGTATAAATGATTGAAATCTTGTGATACTAGAATCAAACCTAGTGTAAAAGTGCCCAAGAACTTGATTTCTGAAATGGGGCTCTCGTCATCAAGCTTGAATGTGTGAATGAGTCGTATGGAGTGTAATATCCTATCCTTTTTGTTTACGAAATTGATAATTTTATAAATGGTCAATAGAACACCAATAGATTTGACCAAAGTTATTAACCAGGTAGTCTTTGCTCATACCGGTATATCTGTTAAATACATGAAATCACTTATTGGACAATGAAAATAAGTTGATGCATCACTTCCAAATCATTGGCTCTATAATAATGTTAGCGAAATTTATGATACATACATACATACATACAACTAAGATAACTTATTTAGTGGGAAGTATAAATTGTACTTGTCTATTTAGAACAAGTTGAGAGTGTTTGGATATTGGGACCATAAATGTTGTGATTTTCGTTTGTCTAAATACACCTTGCAAAACGAGTGGATATTGTTTAAGTGATCCATGAATAGGCAGTTTTGGAAACCTAGATTGGTTTACGGTTGTGAGATGACTTATTAATAGACAATAAATTATACCACTTAATTTAAGTGGATGACATGTATATGTTGTGGCACATATATGAATATTTGTTAGTAGGTGGAAAATATGTTAGTGTTATTAGCATAGACGCACATACATTAATGATATTTAATTTTGGGCATATATATTAATGTTGTTAAGTGGAGGCATAAATTTATATGTCGAGTTATATGGAAAATATCAACAATAATCAAACCAAGGAAAGTATATGCGAAGTTAAGTTTATCCAAGGTAATATGTGTGTAGTGTTGGTTAATATAGAAGTGGAATGTGTACGTGGGATGGTAAATAAACTTGGTAGGGTTTTATTTTTATGAATTTAATGCAAACATGACTTCTCGAGAATGGTTAGATTCCCTAGAATCCAACTCCAAAGGTATTCACATCATTATCTCTTTGTTCATTTCATTGCTTTAATTTTTTTGGCTCTCCTACGTTTGTAGGTTATGGAGATGATGGTATTTTCCTCCACTATACCTATTTTTCGGTCGTGCGAATGATAACAAAAGGATATGTCATCTTCTTGGAAAAAGGAAATTTTCATGTTGTTATTACTGTTATTTTTATTTTGGATACGGTTACACTAGGAAGAAAGAAAAGTTTAGTAAAATCCTTCACGTATTATAGGCATGATCTTCTCACCTTATTCTCTTGTAGCATGATTTTTATAGTTTGATAATGGTGAACTCGTGTTTTTCTTCTGTTTGCATGAAAAAATATATCAAACTTTGAACCGGTATAGTTATTTTGTGACTATGGATAGATATGTGAACTAGGTATTGTTATTTTTGTGACTATGATGAAGTGAAACTGGGTATTGTTATTTTTGTGATTGTGAATGAAGTGTGAACTGGGTATAGTTATTTATGTGAATGTTAGTAGATAAACTACATTTATGAAGTTTTTATAAGTGATGGTTTCAATTGAATGCCACTTGCATCCAAAATAGTGAACACATTTTTATGAATAAAAGAAAAGTAAAAAAAAAATGGTAGTTGTAATTTGTTTTATTTGACCTGATTGTTGGACATGAGGGAAATGTAAAATGAGATAGGTATTGCAGTTGAGATGTGACCTGGGTATGAGTATTTTTGTAAATATGTGGTTACAGGATTAAAAAAATGTTTATGAGTAAGAGGAATGAGTTGAAAATACTATCAACTGTGTTGTATTTAGCTTTGTTTGATTTGAAAATAATATGATTAATGGTGAAGGAAGTGTCATTACAATCAAGGTGGTTATTTCATAATATCAAAAGAAAATGCGGTAGTTTTATTGATTGCATTTAATGAAAAACATTTCTCTTTCGTTTGGATTTTAGATTTTGACAAATAACAAATTATATTGGCTTTATGTTATAAATATTCATGTTATAAATAAACGACCGAAGAAGTGAATTTTTTTAACCAACGAAGCCTCAGATTCAAAAATTGTAATTTCCAATATGTTTACTAAAGTCGCATATTCACAATGTGTAACAATAATGTAAGTAAAAGTTGCCCAGCAAAGCATCGCAAAGACTTGTAAATAGAACCCCTGATTCTTTCAATTTCAAAATTTTGATATTTATAGTATGTTTTACTAAAATCCCCTATCCCTAATGTGCACAGCAATCTACCAAGCAACCTGGATAAACTCTTCCCGTCCAATCTAAAGCAGATTCAATGTATACTTTTCCATGCCGCTACAATATCTGAGTGATACATCAATATCACACAAAAGACCCACGAGATTGATTTGCGAGGGATCTGATACATCGAGAGAAATAAAGGTCTATTACACCTATCTTAACATGGACATTAAAATCTTCCAAATAATTTTTAGGTCTATTGAATTTTAAATTATATTTAAGTTATATTTAATCTTCAATAGGAATTAGGTCGATTAGATGCCGAATTACAGGATTCTTGGGGCTTAAAAAAATCTAGTTAAAATAGCTACGAACAATCTGCCGAAGTACACGGATCATTACACCACATCCACGTACTAGAGTGTGACTGCACAGTTATTTGTTTTATATCTGCTTCTTCATAGATCCGCAATCAACATCGTGAGGCTTTGAACTTTGGATTGATCATTAAACGGTTCATGCTGACCCATCAACTACTTTATTGTTGCGTGGAGACACAATAAAACGTTTAGGTTGGAAAGAAAACTGATTGGGGTGGTTGGCTCAACCAACACCTGTAAAAGAAAAGGAAAACATTAAAATCTATCCCCCTTGCGTGCCGCTCCAGGTCGCTTCTATCATTTAATGATTTAGATTTGCAAATCTCCTCCTCTTGGTCTGTTCTACCAGCCGTTCTGCCCCGGGCCGCGTGAGAAGGATGGGAGATAAAAAAAAAAAACAAGTTACAGGAAATGCAGCGGCGTTTTACCTTTCTTGACCCCCTCTTCGCGCGTGAACTTCCATGGGGACTTTGTAGATGGAGTTACTGGCGAGAGGTGGGATGTTCGGGCCGCGAATAACCACTTTGTCCCTTTTTATTTTTATTTTTTAAAAAATTCTGGCGTTTTAAACCCAGCGGATTGTTCATTTATGTTGTTATATGTACAGTATTGAATGCATCCTCAAAATCAAGGTTCTCCTTTCGCAAGATGTTTATCAAAATCGATTGGGGCGAAAAAGTATCAAATGGCGACTGCGCAAAGAATCACAGCGATTTTTCCCCAATGAGGATGTTTTCAAAGGCGGTGTAATCAGTGGGAGCGTTACACAGAGACCTGAAGAATTTATTACAAAGATATCCATTGAGACCTGGCCTACCTTGCGAGGGCTCGTGGAGAAGAATCTCATAGAGGTGGATCTGTTTCATATCAGAAATATACCAGAGGCGCAATTTGCTTTGTTATTATAAGCATGGAGACTACGTAGGTTTAAGTATGTAATTCATTGACAATATTAATTGGATGGTGGTTTATTTGCATATATGTTAGTGATAGTATGTTGTGGTATATATATAACAAAATAACAATTAATAGCACCTTAATATTATTATAATTTATTATTAATAAATTCATTGTTTTTAGCATTACTTAGATATCAATTATATTGAAAGTATTAGTTTCCTAATAGATGAGAGGTGGGTAAGAAACTAACTGAGCTTAGAATTTTTTGTGTTAAAACCTCTTTCTACATATTTTAATAGGGATATTTGTATGAAATATCAAGCGGATTTGATCTCCTTTTACAATTTGCAAATATATTTACAATGGTTTCTTAAATGAAGAAGCATAATAGAGCTAGAGCCTAGATGATTTCATGGTTATATTGAAGGCCATTTAAAAACTTAAGTCCTTTCTTCAATAATACAAGAAGGGGAAATACACTAACATTCCACTTTTCAATACATCTCCTTTTAAACAACAAAATGAGATCTAACATGTATATTCTTTTGTAATTTCTTTCCAACATTCCACAAAAGAATTCAACAACATTTCCAATAAATTTTAGAGTAAGAAATACTATCATTTCAATGCAACTTTTCCTTCAAATCTTTTAAAACATATCCTACTTCATGTGGAAACAAATTTGCAATAATGGAAGCTAAAGAAAGCAAACAATATTACATTTTTCCTCCACTCAAGGTGGGTAAATACATGATGTTTTTACATTGTCAACAACAAGGTTCTTGTGCTCCAAGTTCCAAGTATTTCAAATCACAACCAAGATAGGGGGAGAGGCAACACTCTCCTCCCAACCAAAACTCAATGGAGAAGAGAAGCAATCTCCTCCATTGACCCCCAAGCCCCAAACACAACACAATGAAGGGTGGTCTCCAACTCAAGGCAACAATACTTGCTTCCACAATACAATTTTCTTCACAACATTCAAGGTTAAAGAAGAAACAAAAAGGAAACACAATTAACACAATACTTTTCACAACAAGGCTTTCATCCAAGCCAACAAGAGAAGGAACTATGGGAAAGTTTTCCTTATGCCTCCCAATTAAGATGAGATGCCCATCCAAACCCTCCACAATAAAACTCAAGCCCCTATGACTCTTATGCCTCCCTCAAGTACCCCTTTTTCCTCCCATACTCTTATGCCTCCCTCCTCTTATGGCTCCCTCAAGAACAAGGTAAGAATGTGAACATTCTTACCCAAGATGGGCATCCCTCTCAAACTCCCTCCACAATATCCTATTCTACTCTTATGCCTCCCTCATGAGTTTTCCCATAGACCTCTCCTACACTACACATTAAGCATTCTATCCATTTTCCACAATACACAAAAGTAAACATACATTTTCCACAAATTTAAGCATAGAAACAACAACAATAAGAAAGCAAAAAGGGAGAAGGTTTCCTACCTCTCCATTGGAGAAGCCTAAACCAAGAAATTTGTCCAAGCTCCCTCCAAAACAATCCCAAGCATGCAAGTCCAAGCTCCTTCTTTTCTTTCTCCCCCAAAAGAAAATAACAAAAGAACTCCTCAACAAAAACCTCCAACCCCCTCAACAAGAGAGGAAATTTCCATAAATAGACAAAAGGGAAGGGTGAGGATGATGTGGCTCCATGTAGATGCCACATCTCACATCCTCAAGACCACCTCTCTTAGTCAACTCAAATCCCGAACACCATAAATGGGTGGTTGGGTTGATTGAAATCTCTTTCCACATCCATCCCTTCCCATGTGCCTTAAGGAACAATTAAATGCAAAAGAAGACAAGTGCACTCCAAAGTCACATTTCCTTCCCAAAACAATAAATAGTACCCTTTTTTGGATTCCCAACCCATAGATATGGTTGGTAAGGGGTTTTAGGAAGTGTGGGACAAGTTTAACTTGTCCCTGAAAGTCCCCAAAAATTGCCCTCAATCTCAAATTCGAGATTCAAAGAACATGGAGTGGTTAACACTCAAAACAAGAATTCAAAACAAGAGGAAAGCACAAGGCTCAAGGAGCCAACCATCAAAATTAATTACACCCACTAGACTTCCTCCAAAACTTAAAAATTAAAACAAGGTGTTAAATTAATCTAAACATACTTAACAAAAGTAATTTAACAAAAAGACATCACAAAAGAATCACCTACCAAAGCAAGTTAAAACAAGTAATTAAAATTCTTACCCTTTGTCACATAGGAAAATTTCCCCCTCATGAAATTTTTCTTAACACATAAATAAACAAAGGTAACACAATACAATTCACTAGTTGCCTTAACGACCAAATGTCAGTAACTACCCGACATCTGTTGTGTTTGGTTCCCAATCCCCGCATGGTTGTGATCATGTTGTGTTTCTGCAAAATACAAAATACCTCCTTCGGCCTTGCGGCCATGTCAAAATGTCCAAAATAACCATATACATGAAATTTATTAACATCTATACGAAATTCAATTATCCATTATTTCAAGGTTTAAATCACAACTTAATCATGCATTCCATCATCATCCAAAGTTATAGTAATGTAAATTTAACAACTACATTTTTACTTATCATGGCGAAGAAATCCAATGTTAGACGCATGCAATATATCCATATAAAATAATATCAAAGTATCCAATAGTCATGTCCATGAGTCGAGTGTAGATCATACGAGAAAACAAAATCCAATCATAATCCAAATGCATCTATCCACAAAACATCATGCTAATCAACGTAAGTATAAGTCATGTCCGTATCCAAAAGTCTGCGAACTCAAAATGATAATCAACTAAGTGTCGTAGGGAAGTGGGCATTACATCCCCCTCCCCCTTAGACTAGACTTCCTCCTAGTCACTTTGAAATAAGTGTGGAAACCGAGCTCAAATGATGTAGCATCCTCCCAAGTAGCAGCCCAGGTCTCATCGTACCTATCCCATTGGACCCGAACGATCAATCTCTACGCCACGAAGGCTCTAGGGTCCTCGTGCGATCTAAAATGTGAATGGGCTCCACCATCACCTTACCCCGATCCCGCACTCGCAATGCAGTCCAATCTAGCACATGATAAGAATCAAAAATATATCTCCTAAGCACGAAGCGTTAAATACTTCATGTACGCGCGATAAGCTAGGTGGCGGTGCTAGACGATAGGCTAAGGGGCCGAGGCACTCCAAGATCTCAAAGGGACCCACAAACCTTGGAGTAAGCTTAGAACCTTTTCCATAACGGATAGGGCTCTTATGCGGTCGACACAAAGAAACACCTTCGTGCCTACCTCAAAATGCGATCTATCCTATCTTTGGTCTGCATACTTCTTACATACATCTGCACCTCCCGAATCTCTCGTCCGATCAAAGTAACTTTGCTGCTCCATGTCCTGTAATAATGCTTTGGCCCAAGAGAAACCCCCGTCCTCAATCCTATCCTGGGCTAAGAGGTGTCTTGCTGCTCTCTACCATATAAGGCCCGAAAAGGAGCCATGCCTATAGAACTTTGGAAACTATTATTGTAGGAAAACTCCACCAAATACGAGATACTCCTCCCATCTCGAATGATAATCCATCACGTACATCCCGAGCATATCCTCAAAATCGATTCACCCTCTCTGTCAACTGGCGATTGCTCTCAAGGTGATAAGTCAGTGCTGAAATTAATCCTCGTCCCCGGGGCATACGCATGGTGGTTCGAAATGGGAGGTGTACAAAGGGTCATGGTCGCAAAATGATCTTCTGCGGAATCCCATGTAATCTGAAAATATCATCAAGGTATACTCGTGCCACCGCACTCATTGTATAGGTGGTCTTCACTGGAGAAAAGTGAGCTACCTTCACAATTTATCCACCGTGACCATGATGGCGTCGTGGTGGTATCTCGACGTCGCCGAACCCAACAATGAAATCCATAGAAATGGTGTCCCACTTCCATTCCGGTATGGCGTGAGGATAGAGAAGGCCACCGGATGCCGATGCTCGGCCTTCACCCTTTGGCACTCTAAACAAATGGGATACAAATGAAGCTATGTCTCTCCGAATTCCTCTCTCCGTATACAACTATCTCAAGTGGCGTGCATCTTCTTCACCCCGGGATGGGTGGAGTAAGGTCTGCACGATGGGCCTCTGTCAAAAATATCATGCCTCAAGCCTCCATCTCTAGGAACATAAATCTGGCTCTCGTGTCTCGAGAAGACCATCCGCCTCTAATGAAAATCCATCAAATCTCCCTCAAGGGGGTCTCGAGACTCAATCTCTACTCTGCCTCAGGTGAAACTATCCCAGAGGAAGTCCGCCTGCAAGATTCTACTCCATGCAAATTTGTGCCCACCGAGGTGGCCATAGCCACATGTATCCACCTACCTCAAGGCATCTGCGCAACCACATTCTCCTTCCTTCACATGTTCTATCTCCATGTCATACTTAATGCAGTACTCCATCCAACACC